>CM062264.1:0-482500 GCA_031216635.1 Dissostichus eleginoides
AGCACTATTTCTACAGTCATAAGAAATTGAAAATAAAAAATATATATATTTGAAATAAGATAAAATTGAATAACAGTAAAATGCAATAAAAGATCATTAAAATAGAAAAGGATAGCAATATTTCAACAGACATAAGAAGTTGAAAATTAAATTAAAATAGAATAATAATTTCAATAAAAGATAATTAAAACAAAAGAACATAAATATTTCTACAGACATAAAAAGTTGAAAATTAAAATAGATTAAATATTTGCAATAAAAGATAACTAAAATAGAAAAGAATAGCAATATTTCTATAAACCTAAGAAGTTGAAAGTTAAATAAAAATAATATAAATATTTGAAATAAAAGATAACTGAAATCAAAAAGAATAGCAATATTTCTACAGACATAAGAAATTGAAAATTAAATAAATATTTGGAATAAAAAGATAAAATAACAGTAAAATGGAATAAAAGATCAGTAAAACAAAAGAATAGCAATATTTCTATAAACACAAGAAGTTGAAAATTAAATAAAAATAGAATAAATATTTGCAATAAAAGATCAAATAAAATATAACAGTAAAATACAATAAAAGATCATTAAAAACAATAGCAATAGCCATATTTCTACAGACATAAGAAGTTGAATATTAAATAAATAATAGAATAAATATGTGAAATAAAAGACAATTAAAACAGAAAAGAATAGCCACATTTCTAAAAAAGATAAGAAGTTGAAAATTAAATTTAAAAAAAACACTAACAGTAATATGCAATAACAGATAAGTAAAATAGAAAATAATAAATATATTTCTACAGACATAAGAAGTTGAAAATTAAATAAAAATAGAATAAATATTTGCAATAAAAGATAATTAAAATAAAAAAGAATAGCAATATTTCTACAGTCATAAGAAACTGAAAATAAAAAATTCAATAAATATTTTAAATAAAAAGATTAAATAAAATAGAATAACAGTAAAATGCAATAAAAGATCATTAAAATAGAAAAGGATAGCAATATTTCTACAGACATAAGAAGTTGAAAATTAAATAAAAATAGAATAAATATTGCAATAAAAGAAACTAAAATAGAAAGGATAGCAGTATTTCTATAAACATAAAAAAATGAAAATTAAATAAAAATAGAATAATATTTAAAATAAAAGATAATTAAAAAAAAAAAAGAATAGCCATATTTCTACAAACATAAGAAATTGAAAATAAAAAAAATATATATTTTAAATAAAAAGATAAAATAGAATAACAGCAAAATGCAATAAAAGATCATTAAAATAGAAAAAGGATAGCAATATTTCTACAGACATAAGAAGTTGAAAATTAAATAAAAATAGAATAAATATTGCAATAAAAGATAACTAAAACAGAAAAGAATAGCAATATTTCTATAGACATAAGAAGTTGAAAATTAAATAAAAATAGAATAAATATTTGCAAAAAAAGATAAGTAAAATAGAAAAGAATAAATATATTTCTACAGACATAAGAAGTTGAAAATTAAATAAAAATAGAATAAATATTTGCAAAAAAAGATAAGTAAAATAGAAAAGAATAAATATATTTCTACAGACATAAGAAGTTGAAAATTAAATAAAAATAGAATAATAATTTCAATAAAAGATAATTAAAACAGAAAAGAATATAAATATTTCTACAGACCTAAAAAGTTGAAATTTAAATAAAAATAATAGAAATATTTGAAATAAAAGATAAATAAAATCAAAAAGAATAGCAATATTTCTACAGACATAAGAAATTGAAAATTAAATAAATATTTGGAATAAAAAGATAAAATAGAATAACAGTAAAATGGAATAAAAGATAAGTAAAACAGAAAAGAATAGCAATATTTCTATAAACACAAGAAGTTGAAAATTAAATAAAAATAGAATAAATATTTGCAATAAAAGATCAAATAAAATATAACAGTAAAATACAATAAAAGATCATTAAAAACAATAGCAATAGCCATATTTCTACAGACATAAGAAGTTGAATATTAAATAAATAATAGAATAAATATGTGAAATAAAAGACAATTAAAATCTGCGACCCCTCGCTCTACCCCTCGCTATCGCATGAAGGGTCTGCTTTATGCGCTCCGCACAGTAACCCTGCTGCGAGGCTTCATGAGCGTGCTAACTAACCCCCCCCCCCTGTTCATAAAGTCAAGTACCCCTCAAAAGGTCCGGTTTATTTAATTTTAAGGATGCGCACCAAGCAACATCTCCAGGTGCTCCTTTGAGAACCAGGGCAAAAAAGTTATGTGCACCCCTGATTATATTCCTATTCGATCAATAAAGGGGTATTGTAGGCCAATATTAGTCATTTAAAAAATATATAATGATGATAATGAAAACCACTCCCCCCACATCGGTATTACGATGACTACTGACTGTATTTGAAATGCTTTTTGTTTAATAGTAATAATAATCATTTTTATTATAACAACAATAAACCAGAAGAAGATTCCGTCGTTACCACGGCAACGTTACGTCGCGCTTAACGGCAACCTGACATAGCCACGTTACGTTACCTGTGGGTAACGTAACGTGGCTACGTCACGTTGCAGCTCACTTTCATTCATTTCATCTGACAACGGACTACAGTAAGTATCTAAAATCAAGGGGAGTTTATTTCTTTAAAACACGAAATAATATTGCTTTTATTTATTCCACTGTAGCACAGTCTCTATAGCGTTTCATTCCTGGATATTAGGTTGAGTTTTGTAGTGTGTTTAGCTTTTACAATAGGCCACGTGCAGCTAGCAGCCTCCGGCCTTCCGGTCAAAGCTTTTAGCTGGATAGCATTTATAGTTTATACAGGTAAATGCCATTAGCTGTCCCCGGCACAGTTGGATAGTGGAGGTGCCTGCTAGAAAAATATGTTTAAATGCATGTATTTGCACATGTGTTGTAAAGACAGTCTTCAACACAGAGTTCTAATATTGGCTAAAGGGCCTCGGCGATGGAGTGGAACAAAAATGTGGAACTGGAGTTTTTCCAGAGGATTTGACTGGCCAGTGGGGACCACCCAATGTCCCACTCTGAATCAGAAATACTTAATTGATCTCCGGGGGAAATTGGGATTGTTACATTGTAGAATTAAAATATATAGTAGAAAATATAAGAAAAACAAGTATGTAAAAATATGTGCATAATATAACAATATGCACAGTATAAATGCATAATGTATGCCAGAGTATTGCTCAGATTAATTATTATTGCATAGAGTATTGCACAGATTAATTATTATTATTAGAGTATTGCACAGATGAATTATTATTACTTAGACCAGTGGTTCTCAAACTTTTTCTGTCAGGCCCCCCCTTTGGAGAAAAAAAAAAGTCGGGCCCCCCCAACACAAATAGTCAGGCTCAGTGGCGGCGCCAGAGATTTCTTTTGGGGTGCTGTGGGGTAGCTTGACGTTTCATAGAGGGTGCTCAAACATTTAGGGTTTCCCATTATTGTACCGGCGCTACAGTGGAATTTTCTACTGCAACACTCCCCACGCAAATACACAGTGTACCCGCGACTGTTACAATGAAGGCTCGATAATCAGCTCATGGCATATAGGTGTAAGCAGGGGTAAAGTGCTATTTTTATAGGTGGTGTGTGGACCTCACATAGGGGGGTCCGGGGGCATGCTCCCCCGGGAAGATTTATTTTTGAATATTGAAGTTAAAAGCATCAATCTGGTGCACTTTGAGAGCAAAATGAAGAGATCTATGGATATCTATAATGATCATATAAACGTGTGCCTCGGAAATAATTGTTTACATTAATGGTGACCAAAATGTTTGAGACCCACTGAGATAACTTAGACTAAAGTTAACTATCTAAACACTGAGAGAGTCCTTTAGCTCACTGAGCCTCTCAGTCTGACAGGAGAGGACTCTCCTCCACTTTGTTGTTGAAAAAACTCCTTATATCCGTTAGCGTAGCTCGCTAGCACCAGAAGCTAACAACAACGATCTCCGGCACCGGTGCGCTCTCTCTCTCTCTCGCTCGTGCACGCACACAAAATGGCTCGTTCCACACACACACAGAGCCGAGCTGTAATGAAACACAGAGACCCAGACGTAATAGTACTGTATCATATTATTTTTAGAATCCATCATTTTTCAAATTATGATTTTTTTTTTTTTTTTTTAATAACCATTTTCCTCCTGGTCTCTCGCCCCCCCTGTCATGCCTCTGCGCCCCCCAGGGGGGGCGCGCCCCCCACTTTGGGAACCACTGACTTAGAGTATTGCACAGATGAATTATTATTACTTAGAGTATTGCACAGATGAATTATTATTACTTAGAGTATTGCACAGATGAATTATTATTACTTAGAGTATTGCACAGATATTACTGTTATTCTAAATAATCCTAATCATGTTTTTATTTTTCCTGTTTTACAGCTTCATTACAACCCTTAATATCACCAACAAACACATATCCACACACACACACACACACATATCAAACCAACGGCACTTTTAAGAGCCACACTCTCTCTCTCACTGTCACTCTTTCAATCACTCTCTCACTTTCTCTTTCAATCACTCTCTCTCTCACTTTCTCTTTCAATCACTCTCTCACTTTCTCTTTCAATCACTCTCTCACTCTCTCTCTCACTTTCTCTTTCAATCACTCTCTCTCTCACTTTCTCTTTCAATCACTCTCTCACTTTCTCTTTCAATCACTCTCTCACTCTCTATTTCAATCACTCTCTCACTCTCACTTTCTCTTTCAATCACTCTCACTTTCTCTTTCAATCACTCTCTCACTCTCTCTTTCAATTACTCTCTCACTCTCTCTCACTTTCTCTTTCAATCACTCTCTCACAATCTCTCTCTCACTTTCTCCTTCAATCACTCTCACTCTCTCTCACTTTCTCTTTTAATCACTCTCTCTCTCACTTTCTCTTTCAATCACTCTCTCTCACTTTCTCCTTCTCTCACTCTCTCTCACTTTCTCTTTTAATCACTCTCTCACTCCTACAAATGGCTGGAGGGTCACAAAAAAAGACCTGCCCAAACTGTAGAGAAAAGATTTACAGTGGAAATCAAATCTGCACACTATGTAAACATCCACAGCCAAAAATGTGAGACTCAAAAAGAAAATGGACAAATTCCAAAGCCAGCAGAAGCAGTGGTTGTCATCCATGAATAAGAACAGAATCAAGTCCCACGTTCTTGATGACGCCGCCCTTCTGGTATGTAGTTTACAGAATTATCTCATTCACCAAAAGTGTGAAAAATAGTTGTATTACTTTGACAGAGGTATTAATTGTATCATTAATGAGAATATAATTCATGATTAATGATTTTCAAACAGAATGAACTATTATGTGTAGGAAGTTTATGAAGTGTCTCATAAGTTAAAAATCCCAAATGTATCCACCAAAACATAATGAACAAATCATTGTTTTTATTATGATGCCAGGATATTAGTGTAGATGATTTATTTTGATGCTACTTCAGGGCAAGCTTGCAGATACATTCAAATGTAAACAAGAGTTTTGTGTATTTATCTAATTGATCTCTCTACCTCTCAACAATTATTTTCCCAGCTGGAGAAGTTGCATGCCCTTGGCTTGAAGCCCCTGCTGCTGCTGCTGGGATATATGCAAACTATTTGAACATTACATATATTATAAGTACTTGTGAAAGTACAAAGTTCAAATAACATACAGATGTACAATGTCTTTGTCTGCCTGCCACGGGGGGGGACGGAGCACCTTTATGACTGGGAGCCCTGCACCATTTGGTATGTTCATTTGCTTTTGTACAATTACATCTATGTGTGCTGTTAACATTTGTGGTAATTGTTGGCACGCCATTATCTTAGGTGGCATTTGTTAAAGAAAAATGCAAAAAGTTCTGCTGTCTCTAGCACCAGCTATACACAAGTTATTCATTCTTCTTCACCCTCCCTTTATTTTGATTTTGTTCTCAGTGGTATGTCCTGGCCTCCATCCTGGCAACCAGCCTGATTCCCACCCCATGCAAATCCCATTGCCAAACAAAACAATAAATGTTTTGGTGTTTGTATGTAATTAATAAAGTGCAACAGACGTAAACATGTTTTGACTTGAAAGATCCCTGTATGTATTGTTTTATGGCCACTGGCAATTCATTTCACAGGTGAATTGCATATTGATGTAAAATGAAGCTCAGCGCAAGTTCTTTCAGGAAGACTGGGTATATATATATACATTCACTCCGCAGCTAGATATAATCAGCTCATCACAGGCGTTCTCTTTAACCTATTACATTTCACCTCATTCTCCAGCAGCCAATCACCGTGCTGCAGCCAAACTTTAAAATGGCAGTCAGCTGTTATTTCAGGTTGTCCTGCTGCCGCCCGCCTCCTCCCCATCCACCTCCTTTCATCACATCCAGTGCCAGGAGAGCTAATCCAAAGACCTCATCACACCTCCTCTTCATCCCATCTCCTCATCAAATCCAGATCTTCAGCATCATCACCAGTGTCTCGACCCCGGGGGGGTTCCCTATATGCTCACGGCTGCATTTCCCTCTTTAGATAGACCATTTCAGGATCGGGGTTTAATCGACAAAGACTTAACATTATCATATGGCATGTGTCAATAAATGTTCTTTAAACAAAATGAAGTCTCTCCTGATTGAAATACACAGAAGCAGCCCACAAGGGGTCCTTGAGATGATAGTACACTATTGAAAACATTAATAACAGAATGCTTAATGCACAAAACATCAAGAAATAAGTAGCCAATGCTTCAATCCTTTGGGAATACACTGTTTATAGGCTATTTTGATTTAATAATACATTACATTTATAAAGCGCTTTTCCTGGTGCTCAAAGCTCTTGCAAGCAAGTAAAACTAAATAACAACAAAAGTAGAACGCGCTAAGCTAGGGGGAATAAGGGCAAGGGGTTAGTTGATTAGGAGTTGAAGGCAAGAGTGAAAAGGTGAGTTTTGAGGGATTGTTTGACTGATGTGAGGGTGTTGGCGGATCTGACGTGGCTGGAGAGGGAGTTCCAGAGTGTGGGGCCCAGGTCCGGAGCTTTGTCCTGATTGGGCTGCAGTAGGTTAGCTTCAGCAGATCTGAGGCGACGGGTGGGGGCAAGGTTGTTGAGGGCTTTGAAAGGGAAAAGTAATATTTTAAAGTCAATGCGGTGTTTGATGGGGAGCTCTTGATGGGAGAAATTTAGTGTTATTATTCTTTCCCCAGTTCACTGTAAAAAAAAAACTCGTAAAAAAACGGTCAAAGTACCGGCAGCAGCGGCTGCCAAACAAAAACCCTTAAATTAAAGTAAAATACTTTATCTGAAATAAAGTGCAAAAGCCATTAATTTACAGGAATTGTCCTTAAAGATTTTACAGGAAAACATTGTAATTTTACAGATTTATCTACTCTTTTTACAGTCAATAACCTTTAATAAAAGTACAGCACTAATACTTCTACGGGAAAAAAACCGGGAAAAAACGGTCAAATGACCGGCAGCAGCGGCTGCCAAACAAAAACCATAAAATTAAAGTAAAATACTTTAACTGAAATAAAGTGCTAAAGCAATTAATAAACAGGAATTGTCCTTAAAGACAGGAAAACTGTCATGATTTGGGGTTTTGTGTGTTGAGTTTTGGGGTTTGTTTTTGATTGTTCTGTTCTCCCTGTCTCTTGTCTGGTCCTTCTCCCTGTGTGTTCCTCCCTGTTTCTTGTCTGGTCCTTCTCCCTGTGTGTTCCTCCCTGTCTCTTGTCTGGTCCTTCTCCCTGTGTGTTCCTCCCTGTCTCTTGTCTGGTCCTTCTCCCTGTGTGTTCCTCCCTGTCATTAGTTTCCCTGGTGTGTCTAATTGTCTGATTGTGTTCACCTGTTGCCCTTGTGTTTCTCCTCCCCTGCCCGGCTGTTTCTCGTCTCGTGATTACCCCTTCCTGTATTTAGTCTTGTCTTTCCCTGTGTTCCCTGTCGTACATTGTTTGTCTTTCCTGTCTCCCTCCATGCCCCCGTGTGTTACCTGTGAGTTTCATGCCATGTTTTGTTCTCCAGCTTTTGAAATAAAGCTCGCTTTTTGTTGATAGACCTTTTCCTTGTTTTTGGTATTCTGCATTTGGGTCCTACCTTTCCCGCAACCCTAACAGAATGTATCGACCATAATGGACTCAGCAGTTTCCTCTTCGTTGGCTTTCCAGGCGAAATGTCTTGGGTACTCCCTGGAGTACATTTTTTATACCTGGTGCGACGCCTCATCTAGACGGGGTAGAGAGGCGGCGTTAAAGGAGGCACGCCAGGAGGTGGCTTGCAAGCCCTGGCTCAGGAGCTGGTTGCCTGAGTGGCTGCAACGGTTTACGAGTGCTCCTGAAGACTTGTCTCAGGCCTCTAACCCTTTCCTGGGGTATGACCTGGTCTTGGGAGGTCCGCGGAGCCTCCGGAAGGTTTCTGGAGAATGCGAGGCCAAGATTCCAGCCCGTGCTCCAGTGGTTCCGGCCCCATTTCCTGATCCTGTCCAGGAGCCGTTCGCGGGTACTCGTCTGGCTTTTGGAGGTCCACGGAGCCTCCAAAAAGCTCCTAAAAGAAGGAGTCGCAAGTCCCGGCTAGCAGCCCGAGCCCCAGGGGCCATGCTTTGGACTCCAGTTCTGGCCCCGGCAGCCATGGTTCCGGCCCCAGTTTCGGCCCCAGCGGCCATGGTTCCGGCTCCAGAACCGACCCACACAGCCATGGATCCGTGCTCCATTACCGGCCCACACAGCCATGGTACCGTGCTCCAGTACCATCCCACACAGCCATGGGCCCGTGTTCCGGTTCCGTGCCCAGCAGCCATGGTCCCTGCTCCAGAACCGGCCCTAACAGCCATGGTTCCGGCCCCAGCAGCCATGGCTCCGGCCCCAGTTCCGGCCCCAGCAGCCATGGTTCTGGCCCCAGCAGCCATGGTTCCGGCCCCAGCAGCCATGGTTCCGGCCCCAGCTCCGGCCCCACCAGCTGTGGTTCCAGCCCCAGTACCGGCCCCAGCAGCCATGGTTCCGGCTCCAGTACCGGACCCAGCAGCCATGGTCCCGACTCCGGCTCCTCGTCACCTGTTGGCTCTCCGGCCGACGCCAGCTCCCCGTGTCCTGTCGGCGTACCGCCCGACTCCAGCACCTCGTCTCCGGTCGGCGTGCCGGCCGACTCCAGCACCTTGCCTCCTGTCGGCGTACCGGCCGACTCCAGCTCCTCGTCTCCTGTTGGCTCTCCGGCCGACGCCGGCCCCTCGTGTCCTGTCGGCGTGCCAGCCGACTCAAGTCCCTTCTTCATCAGGGGTCCTGCCGACTCAAGCTCCTTCACAGTCGGGGGTCCCGTCCTCTCTCAAGTCACCTCTCAAGTCACCTCTCAAGTCCCCTCTCGAGTCCCCTCTCGAGTCCCCTCTCGAGTCACCTCTCGAGTTCCCTCTCGAGTCACCTCTCAAGTTCCCTCTCGAGTCACCTCTCGAGTTCCCTCTCAAGTTCCCTCTCGAGTCCCCTCTCAAGCCCTCTCTCGAGTCCCTTTCCAAGTCCCTTCTCAAGTCACCTCTCAAGTTCCCTCTCGAGTCCCCTTTCAAGTCACCTCTCGAGTTCCCTCTCAAGTTCCCTCTCGAGTCCCCGCTCGAGTCCCTTTCCAAGTCCCTTCTCAAGTTCCCTCTCGAGTCCCCTTTCAAGTCACCTCTCGAGTTCCCTCTCAAGTCACCTCTCGGGTCTCCTCTCGAGTTTCCTCTCGAGTTCCGTCTCGAGTCCCCTTTCAAGTCACCTCTCGAGTTCCCTCTCAAGTCTCCTCTCGAGTTCCCTCTCGAGTTTCCTCTCGAGTTCCGTCTCAAGTCCCCTTTCAAGTCACCTATCGAGTCCCCTCTCAAGTCCCTACCCAATGTCCTGGTCCGTTGGAGGTTCCGCTGGGGGTCCTGCCAACTCCATGTCCTGTCCCGTTGGGGGTCCCGCCGACTACTCTTCTGCCGGGGGTCCTGCCAACCCTATGTCCTGTGCCGTTGGAGGTCCCGCCGACTACTCTTCTGCCGGGGGTCCTGCCAACTCGATGTCCTGTGCCGTTGGGGGTCCAGCCGACACCTGTTTCGTCGGAGGTCCTGCCAACTCCATGTCCTGTCCCGTTGGAGGTCCCGCCGACTACTCTTCTGCCGGGGGTCCTGCCAACCCTATATCCTGTGCCGTTGGAGGTCCCGCCGACTACTGTTCTGCCGGGGGTCCTGCCAACTCCATGTCCTGTGTCGTTGGGGGTTCCGCTGAGGGTCCTGCCAACTCCATGTCCTGTCCCGTTGGGGGCCCCGCCGACTACTCTTCTGCCGGGGGTCCTGCCAACCCTATATCCTGTGCCGTTGGAGGTCCCGCCGACTACTCTTCTGCCGGGGGTCCTGCCAACCCTATGTCCTGTGCTGTGGGAGGTCCCGCCGACTACTCTTCTGCCGGTGGTCCTGCCAACCCTATGTCCTGTGTCGTTGGGGGTCCAGCCGACACCTGTTTCGTCGGAGGTCCTGCCAACTCCATGTCCTGTTCTGTTGGGGGTCCCGCTGACTACTGTTCTGCCGGGGGTCCTGCCAACTCCATGTCCTGTCCCGTTGGGGGTCCCGCCGACTACTCTTCTGCCGGGGGTCCTGCCAACCCTATGTCCTGTGCCGTTGGAGGTCCCGCCGACTACTGCTCTGCCGGGGGTCCTGCCAACCCCATGTCCTGTGGTGTTGGGGGTTCCGCTGAGGGTCCTGCTGACTCCACGTCCATTATCGTTGGAGGTCCCGCCGACTACTGCTCTGCCGGGGGTCCTGCCAACTCCATGTCCTGTGGCGTCGGGGGTTCCGCTGAGGGTCCTGCCGACTCCACGTCCATTATCGTTGGGGGTCCTGCCGACTCCTTGTCCTGTTCTGTTGGGGGTCCCGCCGACACCTGCTCCGCCGTCGTTCCTGCCAACACGATGTCCTGTCATGTCAGGGGTCCAGTCGGCCACGAACCCGGTCCTTCCTTGTGCCCGGCGCCCTGACTATGCCCGCCACGGCCGTGGCCGCTTCTCTGCCTTTGCTCTGCCACGTTGCCCCCGGGCCGTCCACCCGAGTCCCCGTCCTCGAACTCTGCCTTGCCCCCGGGCCGTACGCCCGAGTCCCATCCCTCGAACTCTGCCTTGCCCCCGGGCCGTCCGCCCGAGTCCCCGTCCTCGAACCCTGCCTTGCCCACGGGCCGTCCGCCCGAGTCCCATTCCTCGAACTCTGCCTTGCCCCCGGGTCGTCCGCCCGAGTCCCCTTCCTCGAGCTCTGCCTTGCCCCCGGGCCGTCCGCCCGAGACCACCTCCTGTTCCTCTGCCTTGCCCCCGGGCCGTCCGCCCAAGACCACCTCCTGTTCCTCTGCCTTGCCCCCGGGCCGTCCGCCCGAGTCCCCGTCCTCCTGCTGTGCCATCGGGCCGTCCGCCCGAGACTCTTTCCTGGTCCTCTGCCTTGCCCGCGGGCCGTCCGTCCGAGACCACCTCCTGTTCCTCTGCCTTGCCCCCGGGCCGTCCGCCCGAGACCACCTCCTGTTCCTCTGCCTTGCCCCCGGGCCGTCCGCCCGAGTCCCCTTCCTCGAACTCTGCCTTGCCCCCGGGCCGTCCGCCCGAGTCCCCGTCCTTGAACTCTGCCTTGCCCCCGGGCCGTCCTCCCGAGACCCCTTTCTGGTCCTCTGCCGTGCCTCTTGGCTGTCAGCCCAAACCCGTCCTTCGGACCCCCTCCTGCTGTGCCATCGGGCCGTCCGCCCGAGACTCTTTCCTGGTCCTCTGCCTTGCCCGCGGGCCGTCCGTCCGAGACCACCTCCTGTTCCTCTGCCTTGCCCCCGGGCCGTCCGCCCGAGACACCTCCTGTCCTCTGCCTTGCCCGGGCCGTCCGCCCGAGTCCCCTTCCTCGAACTCTGCCTTGCCCCCGGGCCGTCCGCCCGAGTCCCCGTCCTTGAACTCTGCCTTGCCCCCGGGCCGTCCTCCCGAGACCCCTTTCTGGTCCTCTGCCGTGCCTCTGGGCTGTCAGCCCAAACCCATCCTTCGGACCCCTCACCCAGCCTTTTGGAAATATTGGACTTTGTTGTGTAGGGACGTCTGGAATCCGTCCCTTGAGGGGGGGTTCTGTCATGATTTGGGGTTTGTGTGTTAGGTTTTGGGGTTTGTTTTTGATTGTTCTGTTGTCTCTTGTCTGGTCCTTCTCCCTGTGTTTTCCTCCCTGTCTCTTGTCTGGTCCTTCTCCTGTGTGTTCCTCCCTGTCATTAGTTTCCCTGGTGTGTCTAATTGTCTGATTGTGTTCACCTGTTGCCCTTGTGTTTCTCCTCCCCTGCCCGGCTGTTTCTCGTCTCGTGATTACCCCTTCCTGTATTTAGTCTTGTCTTTCCCTGTGTTCCCCTGTCGATACATTGTTTGTCTTTCCTGTCTCCCTCCATGCCCCCGTGTGTTACCTGTGAGTTTCATGCCATGTTTTGTTCTCCAGCTTTTGAAATAAAGCTCGCTTTTTGTTGATAGACCTTTTCCTTGTTTTTGGTATTCTGCATTTGGGTCCTACCTTTCCCGCAACCCTAACAAAAACACTGTAATGCTACAGATGTTTCCTCTTTTTTCAAAATCCATTGTCTTAAAATGTTACATTCAAATACCTTAAAGTTCTGATGAGAAAAACTGTTTTTTACATTTGTTTTATTATATTTTTATGATCAAACACTAAAATAAATACATAACCTAAAGTTCTAAAAGGATAATTATTTTACAGATTTTCTAACATTTTCCAATCAAACACATTCAATAAAATGACAGCACAAAAATGTTCTGGAGGGAACAATTACTCTAAAAACTTAAAATATTTGTAGAATTATAGTACACCTAATGAATACAGCATTTCATATTTAGACATCATACTTATAAACAGTAGAAACAAAAAGTAAGTTTAATTTTTTAAGATTACTTTGAAACATTCTCAACTGAAAATAACAGAAATTACAAAATGGCGACATATGTTCACATTGTCAATTTGAAGGAGCAGTGTGCAGGATTTAGTAGGTCTAACAATGGGGATGTAGGTTCCAAACAATGGATAACTTGTTCACTCACCCTCCTATCCCAAGTTTGTAGGAGAATGTATATTGGCTGCAAAAAACTTGAGGCCCAATCATGTTTCCTCTGTCCATTCTGCGCTACTGTAGATTTGGCAGTGCAACCTAGTAGTCCGCAAGGTGAACCCTGTTTTCGTTTCATCCCGCTCCACAGAAGTGGAACTACACAATCTTTAGTTCATAAAAAAGAACGAGTCATGCTTATCCACCAAAAAAAAGTTTGTCGCTAAAATTCCTGTCAATTCTTCTTGGCACGTTATTATTTGCTAAACTAGTCCCTTCAAAGCGTAATAATATCTTGGTCAAAGGTGGTGCCACGGTTCGTCACGTGATCGTGCTACACCAATTGGGTAGCTGCATATTGTCAACAGAAGTGAAAGATGGCCGCCTACATCGTTACGCTAAACCAGACCAAATCGATTCTAAACAGTGCTGTATGCTTTTTTTATGTCATGTTTTTTCATATGTCTTAATACATCACTAAGTCCGAGGTATGTGCGTTATATACGCGGTATTTGTGAGAGGTTTTACTATCTGGGAACAGAGTTGACCATCGAATCAACATTGGCTAGCAGCGTTTATCAGCCAACTCCAGCTACAACAACATTCCTGGATACCATGTTCGCATCGCTACGTTCATGGCTGAGCTCGTGGATTATTCCATTATTAGACTGAGGACTTTTTGTCTGTCTGTCTGTTGTTATTGTTCCTTGGGTTGTACCCTGTACACGTTAAATGCACTCTTAAAATAAACATGACTTGATTTCATACATAGCTGCGTCCAAGAAGAAGGTTAACTTGTTACGTTAAGTAATTTAGATCAATAAAATGCAGTACTTATACCAATGACCATTGATTCATTTATTTACTCATTCATCCCTCCACAAATGAAAACAACACTGATGAACCATAAAATGACAACAACATGACTACAAAACAGAATAAGGACACTCAATTAAATTCAAAGGGGCTTTATTGGCATGAAAGCTAAATGAAACAATTTTGCCAAAGCATCAAAATACAAAATAATTAACAACATACATTTCAAATTTGTATATATTATTGATATATATATATATACAGTGATACAATTACACACTTCAACAGACGTGTGTGCGTGTGTTTCTTTGGGTGCGTGTGTGATTTTGTGTGTATGTGTCTCATTCACTGTCCCTCAGGTTGTGGCTCCTATCCACTCATCCAGGTGACGTGTAAGTTCCCATCCTCTATTTGCCAACCATATCCAGCAGGTGATGGAGCATTTATTTGTCTTTTGAGACAGGACCACATTATTGCTGCCTGGTAATTTGCCCTTTTGCAGTGCTGATGGAGGGCATCAGGAGTAGGGGGAATGCTTAATTCTGGCAAGGCCGATGATGCCATACAGAAAGCCTTGTACCTAGCATCATTTACATTTTCGGGCTGATCATATAGGTGACATACATACTGGCAAAGAAGTGCAAACGTTGATTGCTCCAAGTTAAAGTTAGTACCTAAACTTGTAAAAGCCTTAAGGTAGTCATCTTTCTCACATGCAACAGCAAATGACTTTCTTTTACCTTTGCCATAGAAAGCGCTTGTGGAGTCACACCCAGAGAACGTGTGAATTCCAATCAAGGCTGAACACACATTGGTTCCGAGAGCTGATGACACCATGGCAATGTCAATGATCCGTGTCCTGTTGCCAGTCCCTGCGAAAACATATAAGCTGCATGGAAAATCTGCCTGCAGACTTACAGCAATGACTGCCACATCAGTGTCAGAGCTCTTGATGATGACAGCTTTGTGCTCCTGTGCAGCATGTTGGGCATGTAAAAACACCCGTGTGTCAAATTCCTCATGATCAGGTCTTCAACAACATCAACAGACTGTACACCCTCCATGACACACACACATGACTCCAGTTACACAGTGGCATTGATTTTGATGGGCAATGTACAAGCTGAGGTTTTTAACCGTTGTGAGGTCTGCATATGTCCATGCCACATAAAGGAATCGGCCAGTGCTTCCTTATTTTTTCCGTCGGAGAGAAACGTCTTCCACTGGGTTGGAGTTCTCTGATTGTTATTAGTTGTGACCCTGTATCAGCTCTACGGGACCGTTCTAGGCTTTTGATGCTGATGGGTGGATACCGGTCAGTGACAAAGTCAATGCGTGTACACTTGTGATGCAAAGCAAGTTGGAGTATGCTCTGCAGTATGGTCTCTGCAAGCTCTCCAAATGTTGCTGGTCTGGATCGCATGGCCTGCATGACTGCCATGCCATCAAAAAGAATGGCACCACCGTTTGGAACTTGGTCAACCAAGCAGTCTCCACCTTTGCTCTCCAATAGATCCATGAGAGCTGATTTGTTTGTTTTGGCAAGTGAACCATCAGCACTTGCTAATGGATATGACACAGTTCCCAAGGAATATGACAGAATTTCCCTAATTTCAATTTTCCTGCTCTGCCCAAGGATGAGGAGCCTGGAAAATAGCTTCTTGTCAGCACGCAAAATCACTTCCTTGCCTGCTGCAGATTTTTTGGGGGGCTTTTTCTGATCACTGAGAGTCTTGAGTTTTTGTGATATTATGGGGGCAAATATGTCAACTGTTTTGGATAACATTCTCTGGTCCATAAACTCCTTTACAGCATTTTCATCCTTTTCTGAGGCAACAAGCAAATCCTTTGTGATTTCTCCTGTTGCTACTCTTCCAGAGCTAAGACACACAATGCCGTGTTGGTGTACATCAAAATGGTTGAGCATGGAATCAATAGTGTCCAAGATTCTACTCACAGCCTTTGCATCAGCAGAGATGCGTGTCTTGTCCAGGTCTTTTCTTGTCCGTAGCTCATAAACGCTGCTAGCCAATGTTGATTCGATGGTCAACTCTGTTCCCAGATAGTAAAACCTCTCACAAATACCGCGTATATAACGCACATACCTCGGACTTAGTGATGTATTAAGACATATGACAAAACATGACATAAAACAAGCATACAGCACTGTTTAGAATCCATTTGGTCTGGTTTAGCGTAACGATGTAGTCTTTCACTTCTGTTGACAATATGCAGCTACCCAATTGGTGTAGCACGATCACGTGACGAACCGTGGCACCACCTTTGACCAAGATATTATTACGCTTTGAAGGGACTAGTTCAGCAAATAATAACGTGCCTAGAAGAATTGACAGGAATTTTAGCGACAAACTTTTTTTTGGTGGATAAGCATGACTCGTTCTTTTTTATGAACTAAAGATTGTGTTGTTCCACTTCTGTGGAGCGGGATTTCTTTTCTAAAGGACTTTTCGAGGTTCACCTTGCGGCCTATAGAGGACAAAAAAATTTAAGGACATTAATTTCATGAGTTTAGAAGAGGGAAACATAGTCTAACAAGAGTTAGCTTTTGTTAATGTTACCTCGAGCCAAACTTGAGACTTGTTTCTGAAATCCCTTTCTCTTAAAGTGAATACATCAAAATAAATAAAATGGAGCTTACCCAAAAACTAACCACTGGATTGCTTGTCTAACATGACCTATAAACAGGGATGCAAATAACTGGTATGTAGGTACGCATGCGCAGCAAAAATCTGAATTGCGTAACGTCACTTGTGTCACTACGCGCCTTTGCGTACCTCAAAACATCAAAACAAAACACATATTTCGTCTACACGTGTTTCTTGTCAACACTCAATTGAGTAAACTACTAGACATGTCAAAAAACCCAAAGACATTAAGCAGCTACGTTGCCGTTTCGCTCCCTGCTAAAAATCTTCAGACTTTCTTTGACTGATTGAACTGAGCCGAGCCGCGCAGGACATAACCGACGGACCTGTGAAGCTTTACAGGAGGCAGAGGCTTAGATCACTGGACGACAGAGTTGTTCACCGTGTGCACAGACAGGTTAACTTCGGTATGAAAAACAGAATTGTGCCAAAACTCCGCCAACTGGCTGCAGTGGGAGACTCCCCTGTGCACATTCTGTGCCCCGCGCACACACTTGAGAACTGCGCAAAATCAGCTGATCACAACGTTCACGCTCTGTGGTCAAGCTGCTGCAGTTTGATTTACAACAAACTTACTCAGGCTGTTAATGGAAGAGTTTGAAATCAGACAGAGGTGGAAGAAGTACTCAGATCTTGTGTAGGAATACTCTGTTACAGTAAAAGTCCTGCATTCAAAATGTTACTCAAGTAAAATTAGAAAAGTATTATCATCAAAATATAGTTAAAGTAGCGACAGTAAAAGTAGTCATTGTGCAGATTGGTCCATTTCAGAATAATATATATGATATGTTTTATAATGATTGATCATTGAAGTGTTATCAAAGCTGGTAAAGGTGCAGCTAGTTTTACAAAGTAGCATGAAAGTCAAGTAAAGTGCAAATATCTCAAAATTGTACTTAAAGGAAGGGTCCACTCATTAGATAATTAATCAAAACTTCAGTATTTAGTGAAACATTATGTTTAAACCATACCCTGAAGAAATCAGCGATATTCCCCGGTAAATAATGATTTTATAGCTCTTTTTTATCAAAACCTGTATATTCCGTCAGGCAGCTGCCATTTTGGCCATTTTCAGTAGTCACATGATCCAAAAAACTAGGTCGTGACGTCATCTATGCGTTCACTTTGTAAACACACGAACAGCTCGTTCGACGAAAACATGGCGGAGTATTTGAGTTCGGACTCGTCAGCCGAGGAAGAAGTTTCGAGCAATGTGGAGAGATTGGATGGGGGAATTCAGCCATATAGGTTCGAGCCAAGTGGCCAGAACCGTCAGGAATCCAGTGACGATGAGGATGAACAGCACGGTGATCTTGCTGGAGACGATCCCTTTACTCGTGCAATTGATTTCGGGGGGCGAGTAGGGAGACCTGTACATGAATGGTGTACTTGCAGTCGGTGTGTAGCCATGGACAATTCTCTGATGAACATATATTGTCATGAGCTTGAAGAGCTTGAAGATAAACTGGTTACAGACGACTTGGATTGCATATGTTTACACAGGGAATTCGGCACTGTGGTGTTAGAAGAAGCTGTATTGAGAACAGCACTGGTTGCCATGCAGGATGTGAAACGCACCTCTTTGGTTGAACCAATAAATGAAAGGTGGGTAAATTTGACGGGTACAGCCCTTTCTTCTTAGCATTATATACTTTACAATTAAAATGAACATATGCACAATATTTTAAATTGTAGTGCCGATTGTCAAGCATGTCAAAAATAAAATGCCAAAAGAAAAGGCCTGATGATGATGATGATGATAAATCAATCGTGAATATTAAATAAGAAAAGCGTTCATTTCAGGCCAAATATCTTATTTGTTTAATTCATCATTAAAAAGTAATAATTTCATACATATTTCCTTAGATATACCGATATTTCACAGTGTAAATAATATACATATATTGCTACCACAGATTAATTATTATTTTTAATTATAATTAATTACTACAGTAAACAACATCGACGAAGCACATACGTAATTTTGTCCAAACGCATAGTTCACGTCACGTCCGGTAAAATAAGTCACGTGACTCGTCAAAATGGCGCCGCCCACAGGGTTGATGTTATTTCGGTAATTAATCAGCTTAAAATCACTGATAACGTCATCAGATTAAAAAAATAAAATAAAGACTGGCAGAGACTGGTTTGTTTTATCATATGATAATTATTTAAAAATGCGTGTAGTGAGCATTGCCTCCCTTTAAGTACAGTACTTGAATAATTGTACTTAGTAACTTCCCACATCTGAAATCAGATGTGACTTCAAGTCATCTGATAATTTCTTAGTATTTGATCCTTCAACTTGGCCTCAGGAAATGCAAGGACTTCACAGTTTTGGCAACAAGTTTTGGAGAAAGCAAATCGGAGGCTTAAAAAGAGACAGGGAGGTGCATCTTCATCATCTTCATCATCTAGCATGCAAGACGTGTAAATAGAGGACAGTGAAGGAGACACTGAGGAGGACAACGCTTCGTGTGGGGTGAGTACCAAACGCTGTCTCCTGGTACTCATCTGAGTAACTCACTAAAAAAGTTATGTGCACCCCTGAATATAAATGTGGTAAGGGTGGGAACAATCAAAGGCACCCTCCCAGGCACTGCGTGTTAGCGAAGTACAACTGGGATTTTGAAGAGGAATATATACTTGGTAAATTCTTAATAAAAAAGCAAAAGTAACAAATTGATCACTTGAGTTTTCATTAGCAGCGCCTAGCTACAGCTGCAGAGCTTCGGTCAATACCGCTGACAGTCTATTTCCTTCAAATGGTACATATCGCTGAATCTATATTTTCATCTTCATTTCATTCATGTCCCTGTACAATCAGATTCAAGCATTTTGTAATCCAGAGAGGAAATTCAAGACCAGTAAATATTGATTGATTAAACAACACTAAATAAAATGTTAGTGTTTTCTTCAAACTCAGACTCTCTGCTGCGGCTGTACCTTAAAAGACAAAACAATTGTCTGATGATCTTTGTTGAACAAGGTCTGATTGTCCTGTACAATGTGGGGTACTTTTAAATACTTTAGTTAACCACATTCAATATTATGTTAGACACAAGTTAGTTATTACTCACATCTTTTCATCTGCAACATGGAAGAATAGCTGGGTGCTGCCTGGATAAACTGATGAGGACTCACTGGCTGGCTTTCCACACAAAGCCATCACATCTTCTCTGCCATAGTCTTCACTGTCCTCTGGTGCTCTGTCAAAAGAGTGAACATCACAGCTGTCATGGTAACACAAAACAATTATCTGATGACCTTTGTCGAACAAGCTCTGATTGTCCTGTACAATGTGGGGTACTTTTAATTACTTTAGTTAACCACATTCAATATTATGTTAGACACAAGTTAGTTATTACTCACATCTCAAAGTATTTTCATCTGCAAGATGGAAGAAGAATAGCTGGGTGCTGCCTGGAGAAACTGATGAGGAGTCACATCTTCTCTTCCATAGTCTTCACTGTCCACTGGTGCTCTGTCAAAAGAGTGAACATCACAGCTGTCATGTTAACCCTTTGTTACACAACATACAACCAACATGCGTCAAACGTGACCCAAATTAGTTTTAATTGTAAATATCTTTGCAGTCAATTACTTTAATCGTTCAGGATTCCACGCAGTGTTTCCCCTACCATTGTCTTGGCCGGGCGCTGCGCCCTGCCAACGGAGCCCCGCGCCCTGCCTGAAATTCAAGGTGTTTTTTATTTTTTATTTTTTTATTTAGAAAAAAAAAAATAAAAAAAGCACCAAATTGCAACTGAAGTAATCTATCTACGCTCACTTTTCACATTGAACATGTGCTCTTTTATTAAATAAACTAAACGCCTATGTTATTTATCCAATGTATGTGCATGTTTCAGTGTCCACTGCTTTGCGTATTCACATTCTCCCTCCGCTCTGTTTCTGAAGGGCGGGGCTCCGCTCCCCCCCCCCAAACACACACACACACACAGGAACGCGACAACGAACGTAGCGTGCGCATTCTAAAAATAGCTCAGTGATGGTGAGCAGGTACCGCGGTTTAGAACTACAGTATTTAATTTGACAGAAAACAATGAAACGCCAGAAGAATAATCTAATGAGTTGGGTGAAAAAAAAGACAGGAGATGTGAGTTGGTTTATTCAGTAAATTAGCTCTGTTAATTAGTTCTGTCTACACCTGTTGATGTGAGGCTAATGCAGGATTTGCTAGCTTGATGCTACCGGCATTTAGCGGCCGTGACTCAACAAATTTCCTCTTAAAATTTATCGTCAGCAATGTAAGACAAGCAGACTGCTTGTTTAATGTTAGACTCACACCAATAGCTCAATATGATCATAACACGATTGCTTTCATATCAGAGATCAGATGAGGTGGAGCTGCCTCCAGCAATAGAGGATGAGGCTGAGAGAAGCAGCAGCAGCACAGGGTTGCAGCAGGTATGTTATATGCTGTAGTCAGCTGATTTAAATGTATCAATGAAAGGAAGAAGTGTAGGCTACATGATAAGAAGGGAATACAGTTTGAATAAAACACTGTACTTTATTACTTTTTAATGTAAGAATACTTTGTTACTGTACTTAAGTATAATTTTCAAATATTGCGACAAGCAGCACAAGTCCGTTCACAGGATGACAGGATTCGACCAAACTTGGCTGTCAAAGAGTAAATACTCCTCCTGGCTCTACAAGACAGAATTAGGTAAACAAATATACCAATAAATGAAACGCAGAGTACATAAAGAATGAATCGGAATTATAACAATTTTCTGTTTTGGTTTTAGGAATGTTCTGCCGGATATGTAGGCAACACAAACAGGGGGTTGTGAGAGGAAGCCAGACCCGGGTCTTTATAGAATTACGACGGCTTCATGTGCGTAAATTACATTAATAGATGTTTCCCAAAAAAAATTTGGGTACCCCCCCGTTGGGGCCAGCACCCTGCCAAGGCAGTAAACCTAGGGGAAACACTGCCAGGTATTCCTCAATCAACATGTTTTTGATCAACACCAATTCTAAATTGTATTTGTACTTTCTTACTTTTTGAATACAAATCATTTTTGTATCACTACACTTCTAAGGCATAACATGGGTCAAAAATTACCCGTATTCTTTTCCTATGTTATTTCATGCATGGCTGAGTGTTTCTTTACATTTTAAAATCTATTTATTTAGTCATTAATATTCAAAGTATTAATTACATATCTTGTTTTTGATTACCACAAATCATTATTTTGATTCTCCTGCTCTCAATTGATGAACTAAAATAGTTTATGCCAAGTGTAATAAAAATGCAACAAAAAAAGTATTACTATATTATGTATTTTTTTCAATGTTATCACACTTGCATACATGGGTCATTTTTCACCCATGTGTGTAAACCTGCAGCGCCGCTGCTGAAAACATATAGGGGAAACACTGTCTGACAAGACAGACAACAGCAAGTTGAAGCAGACATAAAAAATTAGAAGAAAAAAGACTAAAAAATTGCCAGATGAAAGTGATGTAAATGAACAACAAAAATAAAATAAGTTACATATGTGTTATTGGCTATGGTAGGTTATTGGTATGTTCAATTATTTGATTATTGAAATGTAAAACGATCTTTTTCACATGGGTGTTTAGAGTTAGATCTAGTCTCTAGTCATTGTGTGCTCAAAGTGCACCAGATTGAAGCATTTTATATTAAAATGTACAAAAAAATCTTCCCGGGGGGGCATGCCCCCGGACCCCCCTAGAGGATGTGATGTCCAACCACCAATTATGTTCATACAATACTGAATACATTTGAAGCCTTTAATGATGTATGTGTCTTTCTTGTGCTGGCAGACACATAGAAACATAATGGCGGGAAGCACTTCGCACGCGCACACACTTAAAATGTCCACGCGCGCCGCGCTCACATTTTGCTGGGCCCGGTTGCCTTAGCACCGCTGCTATGACTCCATCCTAGGGGAAACACTGCCTGATGTAGTAATACAACAAATATGTTTGTGCATAAATATGCTTGGTAAATTCTTAATAAAAAAGCAAAAGTAACACATTTAGCACTTGAGTTTTAATTAGCAGCGCCTAGCTATAGCTGCAGAGCTTTGGTCAATACCGCTAACAATGTATTTCCTTAAAATGGTACATATCGCGGAATCTATAGGCGCTTTCACACCAAGTACTTTTCCCACTTTAGTTCATGAGAACTTAGTTCATATAAACTAAAGAGTTCTTATGAACTAAGTACAGATCGCGTTCACACCGGAATAAGTCCGAGGGAGGATTAGGCAAATGAAGCCGCTGACGTCACTTCTTCTTCTTCTGCTTTGAGTTTACTGGCAGGCCGCAAACAACTTCACGGCGTATACTGCCACACGAAGTCCCCGGCCGGAAGCCCCCGTAGTTGGGGACTGGCTTCAGTAGAAGCTGCCGAGTAAATCGCCAGAACGCCGACACCTCCTCATCTCCACCGCTCCCATGTTTTGTTTTTTTTGCCATAAATTAGTCTTTCTCCGTTGGTGCGCTGGGCTAATGCTAATGCTAACAAATACAATGGCGGCTTCACAAAACTTTTCCGAGTTTTACGGGGCGTGGTCTACAATCGCCCAGCCAATCAGAAATAGGAACCATTTTCTCCCATGAAAGTACCTGCTCTCTAGCAGGGACTGAAAAGGGGGTGAAAAGATTCATATTAACTAAGTTCTAGTTCCGGATTTTTTGGTGTGATCGCATATTTTCGAATTATCGGAACTAAAGTGGGAAAAGTACTCCGGTGTGAAAGCGCCTATAATGTTCATCTTCAAAAACCATAAACCAATAACAATCAAATGTTACTACAATAAGATTCAAGCATTTTGTAATCCAGTGAGGAAATTCAGGACCAGTAAATATTGATTGATTTAACAACACTAAATAAAATGTTAGTGTTTTCTTCAAACTCTCTGCTGCGGCTGTACCTCAAAAGACAAAACAATTGTCTGATGACCTTTGTTGAACAAGGTCTGATTGTCCTGTACAATGTGGGGTACTTTTAATTACTTTAGTTAACCCAGTGTGCGAAAAAGCACACGTCCCACCGTCCGGGACGTGTTATTTACAATATCGGACAAGTAGATCTTTCAATTGACTTGTCCGGTGGACAAGTGACGTTTTTCGCCCATATTTATTGACAAATTATTGATAAATTCAGTTTACAAAAGGCAGAACTAATTCGCAAATTGTCCGTGTCCGCCATTGTTGTGGTTTTGCTTGTCGATTCCTAAGGAAATGCATCTCGCCGCTTTCTGTACTGTTAGACGGGGCGGGGCGGGACGTGTAGCACAGTGGCAGGCTTGGGAAGCAAAACTCGGTTCCGAGTAAGAACAAATAACAATTGTCCGGTACCGGGATTAATAAGAGTTGTGAGGACATGAGGCGGAGGACGAGCCCCGCGGACCGCAGCTCTCTCTCCCTATGCTCCGTATCGTGTTGCTGTATCAGCTGATCGCTGCACGGCGCAGCTCAGCGTCTCTCTCTCTCTCTCTTTCTCTCTCTCTCTCTCTCTCTCTCTCTCTCTCTCTCTCTCTCTCTCTCTCTCTCTCTTCTCTACACACGGATTCGCTGCCCGTTTAAATGTCAAACTTTCTTATGTTCTTTCTCTAACACGTAATGAAGGTTATTAAGCATTTTAGCTCCTATGTTGTTAATATTAACCGCCATTTCCTTTATGAATTAAATCAGCCTCCCTGTCTGTGTCCTCGCGCTGTCCTCACATCCACGGACCCCCAGACTCGGAGGAGCACAGGGATGTCAGTATTGTTTATGAAGCAGGGTATAGAAAGTACATTATTGAAATGAAAATACTATTTATTTACTTTTACAAACAGTGAGCAGCTGGGCAGCTGCAGCATGTGTATTGCAGGACATGTGCACAGACTGTGTGGTTGGACTCTGTCTCACAGGCAGGTTGCAGTGTAACATCAGAGGAGACTGGGCCAATTGTACATTCTCAAACTGCACCACTTAGTACTAACTAAACAATTATTTTTATATAATTGTATTCAATAACCGTAACAAAATTAAACAGTATGAAGTGATTTGTAAATAGGAATACAGATTTGACTTAATGTTTTCATAAATATGTTTTTCTCCCAGTTTGTCATGGGACTTATCTTACCCTCTCAAAGAACCGGAATCGAGAACCGAAAATAACCGGAATCGTTAAAATCCAAACGATACCCAACCCTATGTGTGATGCAGTAAATTCTTACAATAAAAACCGTGGGAAAATGTAAAATACGATGCCGATCTATTTTTCTGGACAAGTGAAAAATGTATTCGGACAAGTAAATTGCCAAACTCACTTGTCCATGGACAAGTACTCTCTAAAAACTTTTTCTTACACTGTAACCACATTCAATATTATGTTAGACACAAGTTAGTTATTACTCACATCTCAAAGTATTTTCATCTGCAAGATGGAAGAAGAATAGCTGGGTGCTGCCTGGAGAAACTGATGAGGAGTCACATCTTCTCTTCCATAGTCTTCACTGTCCAATGGTGCTCTGTCAAATGAGTGAACATCACAGCTGTCATGTTAACCCTTTGTTACACAACATACAACCAACATGCGTCAAACGTGACCCGAATTAGTTTTAATTGTAAATATCTTTGCAGTCAATTACTTTAATCATTCAGGATTCCAGGTATTCCTCAATTAACATGTTTTTGATCAACACCAATTCTAAATTGTATTTGTACTTTCTTACTTTTTGAATACAAATCATTTTTGTATAACTACACTTCTAAGGCATAACATGGGTCAATAATTACCCGTATTCTTTTCCTATGTTATTTCATGCATGGCTGAGTGTTTCTTTACATTTTAAAATCTATTTATTTAGTAATTAATATTCAAAGTATTAATTACATATCTTGTTTTTGATTACCACAAATCATTATTTTCATTCTCCTGCTCTCAATTGATGAACTAAAATAGTTTATGCCAAGTGTAATAAAAATGCGAAAAAATTACATTTCTCATTTCAAAACTCCTACTTCTCCTGCCGGATTAACGGCGCTCTGAACTACATGACATAGTTAGCAGAAACAACCAATACACTGTGACATTAGCTAGTCACGTTAGCTTGTAATATATAGAGCAGAGCTAACTAGCAAGTTAGCCAAACATTAGCGGTTTATGCTATGCTAGCTGCTGGCTAGTGAACATAAACAAAATGAACTCCGCTGTGAAGCTGGGAAACTTTACAATAAGCTTGGTGACAACAATGTGACACTCCGCTGCATGTTTATGTGTTATTCTCCCGTGTTGAAGACGAGAGGGTGGGGGCAGCACCAGGGGCGTCGTCTGGACCTGGAAACATTCGGGGCTTAGCCCACAGTGGCGGTGTAGGTACCAGAATCTGTTCGGGGTTCGTTACGCTTACCAATGACGTCACGCATTGGCTGCAGCAACCCAAGAGGACATTTTACAAGGCCAAATTCCGCAAAGAATAATACAAAATGACAATAGACAGTACTGTAAACATATTATGTAAATAACCCAATTTGTGTTCTGTGAAACTGAAAAGGATATTACATTGTTTTTTGTTACTTTCGTTGCAGTTGTATGTCTTAAATGTAATTTAGGTTAACTTCCTGTGCTTTTATTTTGAAGGCGAGTTTAGGCTGTTGACAGGAAGTTGTTGTTGTTGCTATGGAAACACCATGACGGAGAAAAAAGTAATATCTTCTACATATAAAGACGTAAAAAGTAAAGAATAACGTGGTGGCCTACCAGATCTGTTACAATGAAGGCTCGATAATCAGCTCACGGCATATAGGTGTGTCGTGTGTGTGTAACACAGAGTTATAAAGGTTGGTATAAAATCCTTGTTAAATCGGAGAATTACGCCAGAGGTGGCGATATATGCTCCAAGTGGAAGCGATTCGCCATTAAAGAAAAGAAGAAGAAGAAGAAAAGAATTACGCCATCTGGTGTCACAAACAAACGTGTGCCTGCATTAGCTTTGTTACGAGTTACGGCAATGGATTGTGGGAAATTCTCATAACATGACAAAATGTATGTTTTTATTTTTATAAGGACAATAACGTTCTGTTGTGTTTGTTTAGTTTAATGTTAATCGTTTAATGCTCACACAGCAACATGTTTTTTGTGTGTTTGGCTATTGGTTTTATATGATTTATCAACGTGATCATCAATAGCTAATCTGAGCTAATAAGCTAATGTGAGAGCGTGCTCCACATGATGCCTCGACTACCAAGTCTTCCATGTTTCTACGCTTCTTCTTCTTCTGTGTCACAGTTTCGGGAATATCAATATCATAGACTACATGTGCTTTCTCGTCACTTCGGTAACTTTTCAGTGTGTTCTCAACCAGCGGCGCCGGATTAATTTCAGAAGTGGGGGGGCCAAAAAGTGTGTGTGTATGTGACATACTTACCAACCCTCCCGATTTTCGCGGGAGACTCCCGATTTCCTCCCGGGGTCATATTTATCCCGCATTTCTCCCGATTTCTGACTAAATATGATTTGTGAGTCACGACCTGTTTCATTCTAACATAACGCTCCAAATGTTACTGTTTCCACTCGGACTTCAATACAGCTACACCATTGTTTGGTTTCCATGGTAACGCGTCTCTTTAGTAGCGTGCGCAACTGAAAGTCTGAGAGGGTGTTCAGCATGAGGAAGATAGTCACAGAAAACAGAACAAGAATGGACCACTCTACCCTCTGCTCACTCCTTTCCTGTAAATTAAACTATACAGGTCCAGCCCACACATATGACAGCGCAGTTGCTCCATCATTCCATCTCTTCTTTTTTCCTGCTCAATACGCTCTTGTTTGACAAGCTGAATGTTGACTGGTGTTTGACTGAAGTAAGTGCACTTTTTTTGAAAACACTCTGTGAAAAGCTCCAGTTATTAACTCCGGTATTTACAAAGCTGTCATCTCCACATTTGGAGAAAGTTACAAGCCGTTTAACAGCAGCAAATCTGCATATTTCACAGAAGGCTCGTTTAGTGGTTTTGCAAAGAATTAACCACTCTCTGTTTTTGTACCATTCTGCATTGAAGTACCTTCATCTTTGCCCAAATAAGCTTTTATTTGCCGGTCTCAATGTCCCGATAACAAACCTCCATGCAGTCGGAACCAGCCTGTTTCGGTTCAACGATGCCGGCGGCGGCGGTTTTGACAGTCTCTGCGGCCGCAGAGCTGCTGCTTTGGGGTTCATCTGGCTGCGCTGGTTCTATGGTTGAAGGGCCAGGCTCCGGAGTTGTGGATGTCAGGGATGTGACATTCAAGTTGTTGAATTTCAGTTTAGTTTGACTGTATTTTGTTTTCTTATGCGCCGGTTCTTCTGACATGTTTGCAAGTTTATCTATCTAGGTTAACGGCTGACACACACAGAACAACGTAACAAATAACGTAAACAACGTAACAAATAAACAAAGCTAAGCTTTTTTATTGATTGTAATGTACATGGATACATTTGAATGGTGTGACAATGTCCTATTTGATTGGATTAAAATGTACATATTCTTCCTGTTATGTCTGCCTGCTTTATTTTACCTAATGCAAAGTGACCTGCTCAGAGGTTGCGCTAGACTTTTTCGCTGCCCGTCATTTTGACGGACAGGATCGAAACATTTCCGTCAAAATCCAGTAGGCTACTACCCGTCGTCCTTTACACAACTCTGACGAGGGGAGGAGAGAGAGGGCACGCTCGTGAACTGTCAACCGGGGTGGGGGGGGGGGAGAGCATGCTCGTGAACTGTCAACGGGGGTGGGGTGAAGTGAACTGTGTTATGCATGCCCACTGCACTTCGCTGTCGTTCGATGTCTCACTATGGGATATTGAGACTCCCGTATTGCTAGACATGCTTATCTCGAAAATCACCAAAACAAAACCCTGTCCCAACACGGGGCCCAACACTGCACGGGCCACACTTGGAGCAGAGACATCTAGCCTGTAAAAACGGACAAAAGTGAGCGGTGAAGACCAGCTCGCTGCTGCACAAATGTCCTGAATGGAAACACCCTTGAACAAAGCCCAGGATGTAGCCAGTCCACGAGTAGAATGAGCACGCAGGCCCGTTGGTGCCTGCAAACCCTGACTCGTATAAGCCAGAGCTATCGCTTCTACAATCCAGTGGGAGAGCCGTTGCCTGGTAACGGGTTTGCCCTTATGAGGGTTAGCCCAGGATACAAAGAGTTGGTCATTGCATCGAAACTCTTTTGACCTGTCCATATAGGTGCGCAAAGCACGAACTGGGCACAGCAAATTCGGCCGCTGTTCTTCAGAGGAACATAGCGGTGAAGGAAATGCCTCAAGGTCAATGGGGGTGCATGAGCCAACCACCTTGGGCACAAAGGCAGGGTTGGGCTTCAGCAACACTCTCGTTTGCCCCGGGGCAAACTGAGTGCATGAAGGATGCACAGAGAGCGCGTGAATGTCACTGACTCGTTTGGCAGATGCCAGAGCCAGTAACAACACTGTCTTCAGTGACAGGCGTTTCATGTCAGCGTCTTCCAGAGATTCAAATGGAGGTCGAGCGAGCCCATCTAAAACCACTGTCAAGTCCCATAAGGGCACCAGTGACCTGGAAACGGGGAGGAGCCTGCGAGCCCCTTTCATAAAACGGCAGACCAAGGGATGTTGGCTAGCCGTCTTTCCCTCAAAGCCCACAGGGCATGCGGCAATAGCAGCCAGGTACACTTTAATCGTAGAGAAAGCTCTGTGTTTATCAATCAGATCCTGTAGAAATGATAGAATCACACCGACAGGGCATTGAAAAGAGATGTGTCCCTTTTGAAGGCACCACTCCTCAAACACCCTCCACTTACAGTCATAGAGAGACCTGGTGGAGGAAGCCCTTGCACTCTGAATAGTGTTTATCACCTTCTGAGGAAGCCCCACTGTACTCAAATTATACCACTCATGGGCCAGGCCCATAGTGCCAGGCGCTCTGGGTGTGGGTGAAAAATCATCCCCCCCGCTTGAGATAGTATATCCCTGCATAACGGGAGCTGCCACGGCTGCCCGCACAGCAGCTGATATATCTCCGCCAGCCAGTACATTGCAGGCCAGTGTGAAGCTATCAGGATCAGTGTGTGGCGATGTTCTCTCACTCTGGCCAGAGTTGGAGGTATTAGAGCCAGGGGTGGGGACGCGTACAGAAGGACCGGGGGCCAAACGTGTGCGAGCGCGTCCACGCCTAGCGGTGCGTTTAGATCGCGCATTGAAAAGAACAGCTGACATTGAGCATTTTCTTTTGATGCGAACAGATCTACCGCGGCCCGGCCGTAACGCACCCACAGCTGACTCACAATGTTGGATGTAGAGTCCAGTCTGCATATAGTGGTGCACCCTGGACAGCAGATCTGCCCCGAGGTTCATCACTCCCGGTACGTGCGTCGCTCTCAGAGAGAAGAGACATCCGCAGCTCCATAAGATCAGTTTGCGTGCCAGCATGTGTAACTGGAGAGAACGCAAACCCCCTTGGCGGTTTATATACGATATTGTGGTCGTGTTGTCTGTCCTCACGAGGACATGATGTCCCCTGAGAAAAGGCAGAAAGCGTTTAGGGTGAGAAACACCGCTAAGAGCTCCAGATAATTTATGTGTGACCGTTGGAGGTCTCTGCTCCAGAGACCCCTCACAGGTCGACCTTCGTATATACCCCCCCAGCCCGTCAGACATGCGTCCGTGGTGACCACTTTCCGCGATAGGACAGCACCCATAGGCACGCCCCGTACTAGAAAAGTCGGGTGCAGCCAGTGGCGCAGTGCCATTACGCATTCCACAGTGACCATCACTCTCCGCGCGCCATGACGCACGGGGTCCAGTCTGAGGGCAGCTACCCAGCGCTGAAATTCCCTCATGTGTAAGCGGCCCAGTCGTACCACCAGGATGGCTGACGCCATGAGCCCCAGTAACCGCAGACATGATCTGAAGAGAACATATTTGCGTGGCTGGAAATGAGCGAGGCAAGCCCTGAAGGCTTTCACTCTCTCTGCTGACAGGCGGGCTGTAAAGGGCACCGAATTTAGACGTAAGCCCAGGAAGAGCACAGTCTGGGCTGGGGACAACATGCTCTTTTCTGTGTTTATTACAAAACCCAGGTCGAGCAGGTGTTTCACGAGGGTATTCGTCTGCGTAATAGCCTCCTGCTCCGACTGTGCAAGAAGGAGCCAGTCGTCTAAATAGGTTGCCAGGCGAATGCCCTGTTGTCTTAACGGGGCTATTGCTGCCTCCGTACATCGTACAAACACCCGTGGGCTGAGAGACAGACCGAAGGGAAGCACTCTGTACTCGTAACAGACACCCTGAAAAGCGAACCTCAGATATTTCCTGTGTGGATAATATACTGGGACGTGAAAATACGCGTCTTTCAGGTCGATTGATGTGAACCAATCGTCCTGACGTACGAGACGCAGCAGAGATGTGTGAGTGAGCATCCGGAATTTGTATTTTCTGAGATACTTGTTCAGAGCCCTTAAATCCAGGATAGGGCGAATTCCGTTCCCTCCCCGTTTGGGAACGAGGAAGTATTTGGAATAGAAGCCGCTCTGACTCTGTTCGGAGGGTACAATGGATATGGCTTTCTTTTCTAGTAGCGAGAGAATCTCCTGCTCTAGAATATGAGCCGACGCTCCCCGGGCTTGTGAATGCACAATGCCCGAGAAGTGAGGGGGGGTGACAGCGAATTGGAGTCTGTAGCCCCGTGATATCGTCTTGAAAACCCAAGCAGAGCATGTGAGCATCTTCCACCTTTCGCTCCTCAAAGCGAGTGGAGACGTGATCATTTCTCTGTGTTTGCACTCTGTGTCTTTATTGGTTGTGTTATGGGGCCCTCTAGTGTCTGAACACGGTGGCATCCCAGGCTGACAACCTCGGTCGACACTGCGCATGCGCGCGGCGATGATGCGTTCACAGACTCGGTCACCGTCCGCATTCCGAGAGAGGCAACAGCCACTCTCAGAAGCGGAGCAGTCACCTGACTGTTTATTGTTATCATTGTTTTTTTTCATTATTTTTGACTGCGCCCTTGGCTTTAAGCCTGGAAACGACAGTGGAAAATATTTTATTTGAAACCCAATGATGTGTTTGTGCGACTTGAACGAGCAGCAGGAACTGCTGCTTTTGTGAAGTCTATCTCCCTCATGGCGCGAACTGGAGGATGACGTTCTGACATCACTCGAGGCGGCGGGAAGACGGGGGCGTGGTTGCACCCCGGAAACACATGGCTTTGAACACGTGCGGAACACGGTCCAGGGCTGAAAAACAGGGAACCTCCAGCCCTTTCCCCGAGGAGAGGAGGGAAGGCTGTCAGGCTGCCCTCTTCTTCCTCACCTGATGGCTGAAGGTCTGGGCCGGCTGCGCCTGTGCGGCTGCCGGCACCGGGGACTTTCTTGGCCAGCTCGTCCTCGCCTCGTGTCTGGGCGGGAGACCCGGGGCGGGCTGTGGCTTTTGCCGTCTCGGGACCTTGAACTGGGAAGGGTGCGAGGCAGCCTGGGTGAAGGTCTGTCGCGGGGCCGTTGGAGGTGGCGGCTGGGCCTTTCGGGGAAGGCAAAGCTGGAGAGCCTCATCCTCCTTCTTTTTGGCCTCACACCGCTGCTGCATGGAAGCCAGAGCGGTGCCGAATATGCCCTCGGGGACAATTGGCATGTCCAATACGTCCTCCTTTTCCCGGTCCGGGAGGTTCGTCAGGTTAAGCCACCTGGCTCTCTCCTGTACCACCATCATCCCCAGCGATTTGCCCGTGGCCTGGACTGCACAGCGCTGCACACGGAGGCAAATGTCCGTGATCGCTGTGATCTCGTCCCACACGGCCGGTTCAGGTTTATCATGTTCACAGAGCTCCGCCTGGTAAGTTAGCATCGAGGAGACATTGAGCGCCCTGACGGACAAAGCTGCCGCTTTGTAAGCCCGTTCGGTCATTGCTGACTGGAACCGGTCCGCTTTCGTCGGCAGTGTGGGGTTCCTGCTAGGAGCCGCAGACAGCCGCGGTTGGAGGTGGGCTGCCACAAGCGGCTCCATAGGAGGCATGCGGAGCAAGCCGAGTTTCTCCATGCCCTCAAAGTCCAGAGAGGAGGCTCCCTGGATTGGGGCCTTGCTGCTGAAAGGGCGGTCTCTCCACGAGACAGACACCTCGTCCAGCAGCTCTGGAAACACCGGGAGAAGTTGCCTCGTCAGCCTCGCGGCTTGGGGCAAGTTCTTTCCCTCATAGCGAGACCTGGAGGTCTCCTTGGCTACTTCAGGCCAAGGGATGTCCAGTCTGGACGCAGCGCGTTGACACACGGCCTGCAAGTCCATGCTGAGGCGGGGCAGAGATGGCGCGCTTTCGCCTGGGGGAGCGGACACCGCCTCCGGCTTGGCAGCCTGAGCAGACGAGACGAAGATGTCATCTTCGTCCTCGTCCGAGTCGGATAAGAGGAACTCAGAGGTATCCTCTTCATCCTCCTCCACGTAGTCCAGCTCCAGGACATCCTCCGCGGGTGGACCACGGTGAGGTCCAGTTGGGAGCCCCAGCTTGTCACAGCGCGGGGCCCCTTCCCGCGGCTGCCGCCGCCGTTGAGCCCCAGCTTGACACAGCGCGGGGCTCAACACCCGTGCGGTCGCCACCATGCCTCGATCGCCGGTCGGCAAATCGACAGGCATGAAGGGGTCTTGTCCCGACAGGCTAGCTTGGCGCGCTAGCCGTCGGCGGAGGCTCTTGGTGGTGAACGGGCACAGTGCCCGCACGCACCGGGGGCGTCGATAGCCTCCTGGGCATGTTCAGCCCGAGGCAGGACGAGCAGACCTGGTGTGAGTCCGTGCCCGAAATTTTGAGCCCGCAGACACAGAGCCGAGCCTCCGAACCTCCGTCTCCTCTGGTGTGAGGGAGAGAAGGGTCCATCCTCGTTAGCCGGGGTGTCGGCGTGGAGGGACAAACTAGCAACAGGTATGTTACTGTTTGCGGGAAAAAATCAAAACCTTACCGTTATTTGTGGAAAAAAAACGGCAGGGCAGATTTCGTATTAACTGGTGTGTTAATATGAAAAATCCCGTGCGAAGCAAAAGTAGCCGGCAAGCGTCCGGCGACCGAAGGTTAGCTTTGTGGTTCAGTCTGTGGACCGTTAAGCTAGCCTGGCTACTGATATTCTTTATTTGAGATGTGCTCCGAAGCGAGAAGAGGTGCTTTGACGCTTCGACGTAGCGCAAGCTACTTAAAGGGTGGGTGGATTCCCTGACTTAGTCGTCAAGATCACCAGCCAATCAGGATTGGCGTAATGAGATTGATGCTTCTGATGCATACGCGTTGAGGCGCATCCCATAGTGAGACATCGAACGGAGTGTTATGAATGAGAACAAATGTTGCAGTGCATAGTCATGTAAGAGAAATCAAAACAAAAAATGACATTTACAACAACAGCATTAGCAACATAAACAGTCCCACATCTAGTGTTCGAAAAGGAGTGAGAAGTAGAATTTATTTAATCTCACCCCCTTGTCCTTAAATGATTTATTTATAATCTATAATCTGCAACAATTATCATTATTATTATTCATTATTATTGTTATTATTATTATTATTATTAATCTGCCTTACCTGTTGATTGACATATATACTTATACACATATACATACACACACATACATTAATATACATATATGCACACACACATATACACACCTACACACTCACACATATATACACATATACACATACACATAGTCAAACACCTTCCCCATCCCTGTACCTCGAGAAAATTATTTCTTTGTATTTCCTCTTGAACTGGTTAATGTCTGGACATGGCTTTAGCTCCACATTCACACTGTTCCATAGACTCACTCCACAGGCTGAGATACAAAAAGTTCTTCTGGTTGTACGGACCCTATGAATTTCGAATTGAAATTGTCTCCTTGAACTATATCCCCCCACTCGTTGAGTGAATACTTTTTGGATGTTTCCTGGTAAAACATTATGATTTGCCTTAAACATGATTTGTGCCGTTTGGAATTCTACCAGGTCTGTGAATTTTAACAATTTTGACTGCAGGAATAATTCGTTAGTGTGATCAAGGTATTTGGCATTGTGAATGATCGCATGGCTTTTTTTTGTAGAATAGATACTGCATGTATAGAACTCTTGTAGTTATTGCCCCAGATTCCAGCACAGTAATTCAGATATGGTAAGACTAGTGAACAGTAGAGAATGCGAAGTGATTTCTGATCTAGAACTTGTTTTACTTTGTTTAGTATGGAAATGCTTCTTGACAGCTTGGTTTGGACATGTTTTATGTGTAATTTCCAACTTATTGTGTCATCTATTATTACCCCAAGAAATTTAATTTCATGGACTCTTTCAATTTCAACCCCATCTATTTTTATTTGCATTTGTGTTTTTGTTCTATGTTTACCGAACAGCATTAATTTTGTTTTGCTCAAGTTTAATGATAGTTTATTTTTGTCAAACCATGTTTTTAATTTGTGCATTTCATTTTCTATTCTCCACTAGCTGTTCAAATTCTCCCCCGAACAGAATATATTTGTATCATCAGCAAACAAAACTAGCCTCAGTACATTGGATACTCTACAGATGTCATTGATGTACAGTATAAACAATTTAGGACCCAACACTGACCCCTGGGGGACACCACAAGCAATGTCCAAACATGAAGAACAGTCATTTCACAACTTCACATACTGCTGTCTATTGCTTAAATAGCTTTTAATCCAGTCTAAAACTATACCTCTGATACCATACCTTTCTAATTTATATATTAGAGGTCATGGAGTGTAATAAGGTATCCGTAGACCTTTCTATGAGACATCTTTATTTACCTAACAGGTCTTTAGCCATGGTACATACATGCGTTCTAGATGCGGGCTTACATACACAGTATCACTCCGCGCCACATCAGTAACATCCTGATGATGCCGCCACTATACCACTCCAGAGCCCCCCCCCCACACACACCTCCACACAGAGCCCCCCCCCCACATATAAAATCCCAATTTAACCCCTGCTGATACTACTTGCTTACTTTCACTTACGTACGATTTCGAATACAGGACTTTTACTTAGTAATGCATCTGAAATATTTTTCCACCACGGCTGTCAAGTAGAGAAAGCAGAGTGATTTGATTTATGGACAGGGTCTGATGCTGAGCCATGGAAGAACACTAGATGGCGGTACCGTAATAAATAAGGCGGGATCGCTTCCTCTGACGCAAGAAGACGAAAGTGAAGGGCTTCCTATCTCCACTGTCTCTCCAAAAATGGCGGACACGTGTGGCCAAGTATTGCTGGGATCAGGGCTCACCGTCCTCTCCCACCCTTTGATGTACATTAAAGTCCTGATCCAGGTAAGAGGGGAGGGGTCGGTGCAGACGCTGGGAGGTGTTTCTGCTTTAGGAGCTGCTTTGGACACTTTTGGCTCGCATTTGTAAACAACGTTAGCTAGTAGCCTGAGGAGGGACCTGTCAAACTCCATTTACAATAGCGCAGTTTAATTTGCCTCGCCTGTTAGTAAATGAATATAAATGCTCGTTCGTCAATAATTATTATGGACTATTTGATTCAGCTAATATACAGCAGCAATTATTCCTCTGACAACATCAACTACATTATGCTCCGTCTGTTGTCCCTATGACCTTCTGTTTCCAAATACTCTGTGTAGGCGGAAGTTAGTTGTGTTAACCAATTTTTGAAGTTCATACTGTATTAATATATAGTCCTGTTTCTGTATTTTTGGTGTATGCATAATTTACTTGAACACTTAATTTCCCAGTAACATATTCTCACGCACACATTCTGTTATTTCTAACCTGGTTGACATAGCTAGAAATAACAGCTGTCAGCCGAGCAGCTCTGCTTTGCTAGCTAACCTCGAACCTCTATGTTGTATGAATACAATTCCCCGAAGTGCCTTCCTAGTTTCCATTCAGAAACAGTGGCTTTGTTTCACAGTAAAATGCCCTTAGTTGTCCGTACAGTTAGTTTTACACCACAGGGTGCTGTTGGCTCACTATCGTCGTGTAATTTTAATAACTCATTTGCAACAGTACTGTTATCTACAGCCCGGTGTCATTTAGCCCAATGAAAAAGACAGTAAGCCAACAATGGCTGTTACTAAGTCAGCTTTGACCAGTGATGGAAGAAGTACTCAGGTCCTCTACTTACGGTGGCCATGAAGTGCAAGTCAAAACAACATTTCAGAACACGCCACAGCATTTCACAAAACACAACAACATTTCAGAAAACACCACAGCATTTCACAAAACACTTAAACATTTCAGAAAACACCACAGCATTTCACAAAACACAACAACATTTCAGAACACGCCACAGCATTTCACAAAACACAACAACATTTCAGAACACGCCACAGCATTTCACAAAACACTTCAACTTTTACGGAAAGGGTATTCCTTTAGGGAGAGCACTTCTTGTTTGTGATTGGACGGAGCCAGCCAGAGAAGCACTGCTGTAATTGGTTGTTTTTGCTGCCAGTCAAGAAATGACGCTTCTTGATTGGTCAGAACCCGACAGCGCAACATGTCCCAAAACATCAGCGTTAGCTGTTAGCACACAGAGCTCACAGCTCCTCATATTTGTTCAGAAACTGGACCAAAGTTAAACATGAACAAAACACGTCTGTGTCATGGAGAATACAGTCGCTGCTTTATTTCTGTCTGTATGGCGTTGTTGTGAGTGTGGACGGAGCAGCTACAGGTTAGTTTATCCTGATCGATCCGATTCTATTCAGAAAACACGCATTTTAAAAGGTTTTTCGCCTGCCGTCTTGTCTGCAGACTTAATTAATTATATCCATGAAAATACTATGGGAGATACCAACTACAACAAAATGAACATATTTGACCGTGATTTAATTGTAATACACATTTCAAAATGATGCCGAAGTAACAACATACTGATACCGGTTAGTAAAAACCATGAATTAATGCTCTGACAAGTCTGCAGACAAGACGGCAACCTTTTTAAAATGCGTGTTTTCTGAATGGAATCGGATCGATCAGGCTAAACTAACCTGTAGCTGCTCCGTCCACACTCACAACAACGCCATACAGACATAAATAAAGCAGCGACTGTATTCGCCATGACATAGACAGTCTGTGTTTTGTACATGTTTAACTTTGGTCCAGTTTCTGAACAGATATGAGGAGCTGTGAGCTCTGAGTCTGTGCTAACAGCTAACGGCTGATGTTTTGGGACATATTGCGCTGTCGGGTGCTGACCAATCACGAAGCGTAATTTCTTGACTGGTAGCAAAAACAACCAATCACAGCAGTGCTTCTCTGGCTGGCTCTGTCCAATCACAAACAAGAAGTGTTCTCCCTAAAGGTATTCCTTTACAACTTCATTTCCGTAAAAGTTGAAATGTTGAAGTGTTTTCTGAAATGTGAAGCGTTTTGTGAAATGCTGTGGTGTTTTCTGCTGTAGTGTTTTCTGAAATGTTGTTTTGACTTGCACTTCAGGGCCACCGTATCTACTTAAGTAAAAGTAGTAATGCCACAGTCTAAGCATACAGTAAAGTAAAAGTCCTGAGTTTTAAATGTTACTTAAGTAAAAGTACAGAAGTATTATCAGATAAATGTATCAAGTGTCAAAAGTGAAAGTACTCATAGTGCAGAATGCCTGTTATATGTATTTTCTAATAATAAAATCAGAATAATATTCTATAATAACACTTCTAAGAGTTTTTAACTTTTTAAATATGAAGCACATTTTGGGAAGTAGTGAGTAAATTAGTAGTAAATATATATTATATAAACACGTTATGTAAAAGTAACTACACGTGCCAAATAAATGTAGTGCAAAAAGTACAATATTTCCCTATGAAATGTATTGAAGTAGAAGTACAAAGTAGCAGAAAATGAAAATACTCAAGTAAAGTACAAGACAGTCCAATTATACTTAAGTACAATACTTGAATAAATGTACTTAGTTACTTCAGACCACTGGCTTTGACCAGTGAGGCAACTCATTGATGGTTTACAGTTGTTTCAAAGACAAAATTAAGTAGTGGCCAGAAAAATGTTAGGATAGTTTGTAGAATAAACAAATTCCACTGAGGCAAAATGTCAACAACTTGACTATAATGTATCAAAACACCAGGAAGTGTGGGGGAGCCACAGCTGCTAAGACATAAAGTGCATACAGTTACAGTGCATATTGCTTATCACTCTCTTATCACTGTGTGTCGTTAGGTAGGACATGAGCCACTCGCTCCAACCCTGGGCAGGAACCTGTTTGGCAGACAAGTCTACCAGCTGCCTGGACTGTTTGCTTATGGTGAGTGTGTCTTTCACATTAAGCCCTGCTTACAACTGTATCCTTTATAACATTAGGCGCTTTCACACCGGAGTACTTTTCCCAGTATAGTTCCGATAGTTCTTGAAATGTTGCGTCCACACTAGTGCTAATTTCATTGACTAAAACTATGACGAAATATGTTCGTCAACGACCTTTTTTTCCATGACTAAAACGAGACGATGACGAGACGGCACCGACGGCAGTAAACAATAACTGTAACGAAATCAACATGCAATATCGTTGACGAAAAGTGACGAGACGAAAATGTAATTTACTAAATAAAAACTTTCCCAAAATTTCTCTTTTCTCTTAATAATGGTCTATGAAGGAAATGTTACGATCCTGTCCTTCAAAATGACTGACAACGAAAAAGTCTAACGCCACCACTGCTTGGGAGAAAGAAACAATGTGATATTTGGGCCCATTTTCGCTACAATGAGGCGGAGAAAAGCTGCATTCTTAATCATTCAACCTGTGTTTTTCATCAAATAAGGACAAGATATAATCTTATTGTGAAATAAGTTTGACTAAAATGACAAATTATTGGTTTTGGCTAGACTAGTTTGACTGAAATGTTCTATATAATCTGATGACTAAAAAAGTCTCAACAGTTTTCATTGACGAAAAGTAGACTAAAATAATTAGTTTTCTTAGACTAAAATAAGACTAAAATGCTCAGACTTTTAGTCGACTAAAACTTGACTAAATAAAAACAGGATGAAGGTGACTAAATATGACTAAAACTAAAAAGGAAATTTAACATAGGACTAAGACTAAACTACATTTAAAAATAGCTGACAAAATGAACACTAGTTCACACCAAAGAAATCTGGAACTAGAACTTAGTTCATGAGAACCAAAAAGGTTTCCATTTCTGATTGGCTGGGCGCATTGCAAACCACGCCCCGTAAAACTCGGAAAAGTTTTGTATTTGCTGCCATTAGCATTATTAGCATTAGCCCAGCGCACCAACAGAGAGAGACTAACTTATGGCAAAACAAAACATGGGAGCGGTGGAGATGAGGAGGTGTCGGCGTTCTGGCAATTTACTCGGAAGGCTTCAGTAGAAGCTGCTGGGAGTCCCAGCAGCTTCTACTGAAGCCAGTCCCCAACTCCGGGGACTTCGGGTGGCAGTATACGCCGTGAAGTTGTTTGCGGCCTGCCAGTAAACCCAAAGCAGAAGAAGAAGTGATGTCAGCGGCTTCATTTGACTAACCCTCCCTCAGGGACTTATTCCGGTGTGAACGCGATCTGCTCTTTAGTTCATCAGAACTAAAGAGTTCTGATGAACTAAGTACTGGGAACTAAGTACGGCAAAGTACTGCTCTGCAGAAAGCAGGGAAGGACGTGCCCTTATTGTCTCTGTATGGGCATTGAACATAGTGCTGCTGAAGCTCTTACCTTTTTTAAATGTATTTGTTCTACGCTGTGTCTGGAAGAGTTATTGTAATTGACTGAGATCAGATTCCATTTTGATTATTCAAAATGAACTGTTATATTGGGGTGTAAGAATACATGGATCTGGATCAAAACATATATTCCATGGATGATGTTCCAAAATCATTTATAAGAAGTGAAAACATCAATAACTGTCATCTTTAAGATTTACTTTTATTTTTGAAATTCTCAAAAAAATGTCCCGGTTGAGTCACCTGTCCAAGTCATCTGTCCAAGCACTCTTCCTGTCTACAAAGCCTGGTAAAAAAAAATGGTAAAATCATAATCTTGTTGTTTTGTCATGATGAGGCCCTTAAAGTAACATTGTTCTTAAAGGGGACCTATCATGCAAAATGCACTTTTTGATGTGTTTTATACATAAATATTAGGGCTGTCAGTCGATTAAAATATTTAATCGCATGATGTCCATTTTGATCTGTTCTAAATGTACCTTAGAGGAATATTTTTCAAGTTTTTAATACTCTTATCAACATATGAGTGGACAAATATGCTTTATGCAAATGTTTATTATCATTGGAACAATGACAAATATTCTCCTGAATATTTTCAATACAACAACCTGGAACCTCTCTCTCTCTCTTACACTCTCTCTCTCTCTTACACTCTCTCCCAACACTGTCTACTTCTTTGCACTGAGCCAGTTGCTCAAACAGACAAGGCTGTTTGTCGGTGAAATGCCGCTTCTCTGTCTTCATACCAGTCAAAGCATGAGACTGAAGTTCCCACTGTGGGTCAAAATAATGCGCTGTGATGTGCAGTCGACACGTTGGATGCGATCCGAATTATCTCACACAGTCCCTCGTCCTCCACAATGTTAATTGTCCTGCAAGCTGTAGCCACCGCCACCCATTTAGCTATCGCTGTTGAAAGCTTGCTGCTCGTAGACGCCGTGTCCAGGCGTCTCCCCGGCAAACTTTCAAGTGTGGTCTGCCGCAAGCGAGCGGCAGGAGCGGGGCTGTCGGCATCAGCTGTGTGCTTGGCTTGCTGTTTAAAACACCTTTTTTTTGTATCCATATCTCTCGCTATAATCTCCCACATCCAACTAACAACAACGTCAAGCCTTTGGGCTCTGAAACTACGGGGCGGGCCGAGGACAAATACACATGCGTTAATCGCAAGTTAAAATAATTAATGGGGCTAAAAAAAATGTGCGTTAACTTGACAGCCCCTAATAAATGTGTCCCCGGTGTGCCAGGATACTCACAAAGTGTCAGAAAACAAAACCCTCTCTCTTTTCCTCTGTACCCAAATCTCTAAAAACGGGGGTACAACGGAGCTGATCCAGATTTGCTGCTGATATGACGTAAATCACGATGTCTAAAATGCATGATCTGTTTGGTATTTTGAGCAAAACACATCATAGACATGATTTTTATATATCTGAGACCCATAATATATGCCTACAAATAGCATAATAGGAGACCTTTAAAACACTAATGATGAGAGCACACTATTCCCCTGTGTTTCAATTTCCATTAAGGTGCCCTGTGATTTTTCATACAAGTAAACAAAGTGCTATTCAGCTAATGTTTCTTGCAGAAATGCATCATGGTCCCCTGAGGTCGAGTGCATTTTATCCTCCATAGAACACTTGATAACAGTGTACTTCTTCTTTGCCTTTTGTTGGCTGATTTATTTAAGCAAATGCATTAGTAAAGGGGATTTTAATACAAACAATGTTTTAAAAACAATGTTACTTGTGTCCTCAAGTGGCTTATTGAGAGTTAAACATCATCTGCTGAAACCGTCTTAAAGTTCAAAGGTTTAAACGTTTTATTTGTCATAAAGCGCTTTATAAATGTAATTTATTATTATATACTCGATAAATATCGTTTGCCGGCTTAGACAACACTTAACATAACAGTTAAAGATATAAAATAGTGCCATAGCAAAATGGTTCAAGTAATTTGAAAAGTGTGTACATATAAACGGTGCGGTATAATAAATACTGTTAACTGTAACAATATATAAATCAGTGGATATGAGGGACAAACAGATACACAAATAACCAGCATATTATTAATATGTGTAAGTGGTGACACTTCACAGAGCTCAGGAATTGAACAGACTTATGGTCTGTTGGATGAAACTGTCCCTGAGTCTGGTGGTTTGGTTCAGATGCTGCAGGACCAAACAGCTTGTTGCTGTGGAGATCTACCTCTAAAACTACTCCAAAGAACCACTCGGAAAAATGTGTTTATTTGTATTTGACTGCTGCCTACCTTACAGCGACAAATTCTCACGTACAAACCATGGGTCATATAGATAACTAATATTATATTAATCCTTTCTAAAATCTGTAACTATGTATTTGTGGTCTACTGTTTTGAGAAGGTAATTTTCCAACTTTTGTGTATTTTCTGACTTTCAGCAAAACACATCATCAAGATTGATGGGAAAGCAGGACTGTTCAAAGGGCTCGGTCCCAGGCTCTGTGCCGGCTCCATCGGAACCATAGTGCACAGCAGAGTACTGCAGGTAGGACTGAATACATCGTACTGTAGCACACATTTAGCTGGTTCTTCAGATAGAAGTAAGGATACAGTAATGGTAATAATAAATAAACACTTTTTTGTATAGCACCTTTCATTCAAGGAAGAAGCCCAAAGTGCGACAATAAAACCAATAAAGCCTAATTAGCCCAATTTTTTTTTTAAATAAAATTAAAAAGATGGGTCTTTAAAACTTTTAATTTTTATTTCAGGTGAGGCTGTTCCACATTTATTAATAAGGCTTTTTTTTGCATAATTTATAAACTGATTAGACTTGATGTGTGTAGGTTGATGTTAACCGCTCATCTAATTTTAAATCAGGATTTATATGCAGCTAATACAAACTGATATCTGAGCATCCTGAGTGATTACTGATGTCTGATAAATGGATTTCATTTAATGTTATTCAAGAAGGTTAAACTCATTTCTTAATGTAAAGTATTTATTCAGATCCTTATGAATCCTTCAGTTGTATCATATTAACCTCTAGTTTCTTACAGAAATGTCAGGAAGAAGGCACACTTCAGGTAAGAGTTTTTAGTCTGATTCATTGTTTGTGCCATTACAACATACTGTGATGTGGATGGTTCTGAGGTTTGTTCTGTTCTCCAGGTTCTGGGAGGTCAGCAGAAAGCTGCCGAGGGCTCCCTGCAGCACGTTGTTAATGAGGTACCACTCTCACACACTACACTTATACTGTGGGACTGACAGAATGCCATACTCTGTCTGTTTAATCTATAACACTGTTCAAATAATGACAGCCTATCAGAGTGTATTGAAGCCGGGCAAAGTCCTCCCACAACTCTCCCTTCTCTCGATGTAGTCGGCAAAAGGTTAGAAAAACTCAGGGTTTCTCAAAGTGCCAAACACAGTGACATCTGGTGGTTTGGAAAACGTAAAGCAGCCGTATCGCAACACTCATTTTTAATTGTCTTAGTTCGTGCTATAAAATTCCTGCAAGCATGCGTGTTCTTATTAAATCTGTAATACTTAAGTTCTGTGTTGCGTTAGCCCCCTAAACACACAACCCGCTAGCAGGTTTGAATGGCATGCTTGCTTCAAAACTATTTCCCAAATGACTCCAGACCATTTGTCATAGCCAAAGAACTGTAATAAAATACATTATTGTGAGATTTTCATATTTTTGACGGTTATTGCGCGCATAATGTTTCACACATGCTCCTATCAGGAAAAACAATCAAAATATAAGCTTTAAATAGTGGGAAGCTGTAGAAGCTGTAGAAGCTTCTGGGAAGAGTCCCAGCAGCTTTTACTGAAGCCAGTCCCCAACTCCGAGGACTTCCGGCCGGGGACTTCGGGTGGCAGTATAGGCCGTGAAGTTGTTTGCGGCCTGCCAGTAAACCCAAAGCAGAAGAAGAAGAAGAAGAAGAAGTGACGTCAGCGGCTTCATTTGCCTAATCCTCCCCCAGGGACTTATTCCGGTGTGAACGTGATCTGTACTTAGTCCATGAGAACTAAAGAGTTCTCATGAACTAAGTTCTGATGAACCTATGTGGGAAAAGTACTGCGGTGTGAAAGCGCCTATTAACAATATTCTGATAAGGTTTACTTAAATGTTTTATGTGATTATATGAGTTAATTATTTTTCCTTATTTTCCTCAGACAACCAAAGAGATGGTGGCTCGGTCCTGCGCCACCATAGTCACACATCCCTTTCATGGTAGGACGTCTTTATGGCTTGTGATACAGCATACGTTTGTTTGATTTGTGTGTGGAGAGACATTATGTCAACTCTGTTTCCCTCCACTTGTTTTTCAGTGATTACTTTGCGATGTATGGTCCAGTTTATTGGGAGGGAAACAAAATACAGGTAATGTTTTCATGATAGACACACGCCTCAATGAAATGACCTTAACATTTATTAAAAACTTAAACAAATAAATATCTATCTTCTATCCTCAGTGGGGTGTTTGACTCCATCGTCACAATCTACAGAGAAGAAGGCATGCTGGGATTCTTTGCGTAAGTCTCACTCTCCTTGTCTTTCTTTTTCTCCTTATACTCCTCTGGTCATAGACTTTCTGCGAAAGCATGAACATTTCTAGCAAGGAGTCCAAGCGTAGCAACTCTGAGCGAGAAAGGGACAGAAACTTTGAGCTTTAAGTGGGGTGTGAAAATATGTTGATCAATCCCAAAAAAGTATAAACTATGTAATATCAGCTGTAGAATGGACAGTGAAATGAATACGCGTAATCAGCATTAAAACATTACAAACAGGACGTTTATCTACAGTCCAGTCCCACATAGTTACACAGCCTGAAGAAAGGAAGACTTGTATTTTTCATTTCTTCTCTCACAGTAGTATAATGTTATATCCAGCATGATGATTATTGTTCCTAAAATTGCTGATGTGTTAATGAGTCATATGGAGGCACTCAACAGAGCTCAGCTGTTTAGCAGTCTTATGGCCTATGGACAGTTTTAAGTGCCTCCATAAACATTCATCGGTTTGTCATCTTGCAATCTACTTATTTATCTAAGTAGTTATCACCGCAGTAAACAGTTCACATTCTGTTCTTGTATATATCATATTCTATTACATGTATATAGACTTCTTGCACTATTTTGTATTTTTTTGCATTGTTGGAGGAGCTCGAGCTCGGGTCATAAGATTTTCATTGCCATTTCTTCACTGTAGCTGTACTGTAATTGTATGACAATAAACCTTTGAACCTTTGAACCTTGAATGTTATCCTGCTGTGTTCCTCCAGTGGTTTGATACCCCGCCTGCTCTGTGACGTCCTGTCTCTGTGGATCTGTAACCTGCTAGCCCACGCCATCAACACGTATGCCATCGACGACTCGGTACGCTTTCTCTCACACTCAGGACTCAGTCATTGCTTCTGTGTTCTGTAAAGGGGGGGTTACCGATCAGGCAGGATTTACCCTGTAATGGAGATTGACTACTGTTATGGTGTGTACTCTCACCATCGCAATGTTTCAACAATTCTCAATCCTACAGAAATAATTATCCAAATAACGTTCCATTTAATTTAGTCGCCTGCAACAACTTATCAGGCTCAGTGTTGTTTGCCTGAAGCTGGCGTAAATTGACAAATAATACATATAAAATGAGTAAATAAATTAATACATTTGTATCCACAAATCTTGGTTTTGTGTTTTAACCCCCACTGCTTCCGCTCCATGCACAGGGTTTGTTTTGTCTCCACTCGGCTCACAGATAACTAACTGCTGATGTGTTCCTCTTTACAGATGAGTCACACAGGAGAAATCAAGAACTGCTCCCAGGCAGTGACGGGGGTGAGTTTAACCAACATGGCCGCCTGTCAGCCTGTAGTGTGTAGTTTCCTCATGCTGCTCTGCTCTTCTCTTCCAGTTCTTCGCCAGTATGCTCACATACCCTTTTGTCCTGGTGTCAAACCTCATGGCTGTTAATAACTGCGGGTGAGTGCTCCGGTTATCTTCTGCTTTAAATCCTCAGGAGAGTTTGATCCTACAGACTTTAATGAACTGTGTTTCCACAGGCTGGCTGGAGGTCTGCCCCCCTACGCCTCAGTATACCCCACCTGGGTGGACTGCTGGAGGCATCTCAGCAGAGAGGTACACACATCATATTTACTATATATTATTCAACTCAATATAATGCACACAAATCCTGGGATTCATCAGAGAGTGAAAACGTGTTTACGTTTTTTATTTCCTATTACTTTTTAAGTAATTATATATCGCTGAAACGTTCCATTACAAGGCGCTGCTTTTTTGTCCTGTTTCTACCTGGTTGTTTTTTTTAATCATGAACGGTGGTGGACAGTTATTAAGTAAATATACTCAAGTACTGTACTTGTTACTCCATCTAATAGAGTGCTTGAGTTTATATATTTCAAGCCAGAATAAAAAAAAAGAAGAAGTTTGTAATATGTATAATTATGCTAACATGAGTGCTGGGATTTGTCAGTCAGTGAAAACATGTTTACAATTTTTCTGTACACATTTTTTTGTTATCTCGTTAAATGTTTCAGTAATTATATTCTCATGAAACATGTCCCATTTTCTACCTGGTAGATATTCATAAAAAAATGTTGGACAGTAACAAGTATATTTACAAGTACTTTACTACAGTGCAATTTTAGGTATTGTCTGCTTCGTTATACTTCTTCACTACATCTCATAAGAAATAATTAATTTTTTACTGCATTTGTTTGAAAGATTTTGATACTTTTGACGGTTTTAGATGAATGTAATTTGTAAAGAAAAAATATAAATAATAAGTAATGATGCAATTATTTTATGTTAAACCATCCAGCATCAAAAAAAGCTCCACCTTTTTACCAGCTGCAACATTAGTGGATACTTTTGGTATTTTCAGTATATTTTGATGCTATAAAACCTAGATTAGAGTCGCAAGACTATTATTAGTACTTTCCCATAATCATATCATCAGGTCCAGCTGCAGTCTGGACTAATAATGCTCATAATGAAGTCATTTCGTCATTAGCTGTTTTTGTGATATGGGTTCTAATATGAGTTCATGTAGCTGCAGGATGACATCACTTATGACCTTCTCGTTACTAAATGTTTCCTTGAAAAGATCAACCGTTTTCACCATTGTACACACCAGACACTTCTAAGCACTTCTTATCTGCTCTTGATTCCAGGGCAACATGAGCAGAGGCAACAGTTTATTTTTCCGGAAGCTCCCGGCAGGAAAGATGTACGCAGTGGACCAGCAGAGATTTTTTTAAAAAGCCTCAAGAAACTGAGCTGAACATAGTTGTGATAATAAAACTAAAAACAAATCATCATTGCCTGATCTGGGGGTTGGACAGTCGGCACTTAATCTTTTTTTTGTATGCACTTGTTTACCATGAGGGTTATTTTCTTGACAACCGGCCATCATGTGAAATAAAAACACTTTCATTTCCAGGTCATTTTCAGCAGGCTTTGTTTGGTAACATAAAGGAATAGATTGAAACTGCAGGGCTGTAAAATAATGGAGCATTCATTTCGTTTTGAAAACCCACATGGCATGGCTCATGTGTCTGAATAGTGTTGACAGACCAATGTGTAAGAGCCCCCCTTTCCCATGTTTTTTTTAAGTATAGATTACTGTAAATGCCCCCCCCCTTCATCTATGTGATGGGACTTGTTTGTTGAAAACAGCACTACAGTCTGCATGTGGTAACGTAATTATTGACATGTTGGTGATGAGTGGGACCCTTGTCATGTGGTTTGTCTCGATGTGTTCATGGCCATAGGGCTGCTTGGCGGCGTGATGCTAGTATACAGGGGAGGGGCTGGATGTTCAGGAGCATGTTTTGGATGTACAGAGGGAGCCTGAGTGCTTGTATCAACTCATTCTGACCCCAATAAAACTGCTTTTTTTTTTTTACCATGTCTTTTCTTATTAAGGTATTCATGGACAATTCACTGGAAACACACGAATCATCCAGTACACACACATCTATCACAGGTCCTTAGAAAGTTAGGGAAATTAAGGGGTACAAAAAAAACAAGGACTAGAACGTTTTTATAAACAGATAATAATAATTTTGACACAATATAAATTGAAGTTTCAAAAAACGACAACTTGAGGTTCGTAAATAGGCTATGTCCTGCATGTCTCTTGCAGTTTTTATTCTCCATCTGTCTCGAGAATGGCCTCCTGCAAACATCAATGACTGAAGTCAAATTATTAAAGGGGCCATATTCTGGTTCATATTAGTATTGGTGTCTCTACGGTGACATGTCTCCATGCTTAACGTTCAAAAAGCTCTTTATTTTTCAACAATAGTGAGATTAGTAATGAACTGTATTTAGCTGAAGTCTTCACAGATGAGCAGGAGGACATGTGGCAGCAGTCTGACATTTGGTGACAAGTCGTATTTTGCTTCCAGGAAACCAAAAAGGCAATAAAAGTGCTTTGTCGCAATCAATGATATTCAGTTCATTTCATATTCATATTCTCAGTTCATGATCACTGCTGCGGGCTTTCAACGCAGAATAAAAAGGGTAATGTACTTTAGTTCCTGAGGAGAACAAGAGACATGTTGCCTCCTCTACGTGTTGGTGGCAGCGCTCCCTGTGTCTTCTGCAGCTTTGTTCCTGCTGTGTTTAGTGGAGATGTGCTGAGTCATCTCTTTACGGCTGATCACCATGTGGCCACACTGCACACACGTGTAGCGCCCTTTGGTGTGCTCCCACAGGATGCGGCTGCTGCAGGACCCTGACAAAAGGAACGACAAATTAATGTCTTGACAAAATGAAAAATACAAAAAAAATCGTATTTCTTCTGCACTGCTGTCTTTACAGAGGAAGTTGATGTCAGCCTGAGTGAGTCTGCAGCTTTTGATCTCACCTACTCCAAAGATGTGCATGCTGTTCCATTTACAACTGAATGTCTGCCTGTGCCAGGAGTATAACGCCATATGGCTGCCTTTGTGTTCCACAGAAGACTGCTTACACAACCTCTTTTTAAAACAATAAATACATATTATTTTCTTATTCTTGGCTACAGGTAGGACAACATTTGTCGTCAAGTGTTGAGTCTGCAAGGTAACAAAATCTTTTGTACCTTTATTTCAGAAACTCCAGATTCTTTACTATACTATACTAAATACGTTGTTTTATTTAAGAAATACATTTGGGCCTCATCCTGCATTGTAGGTTATTTTTTATTTGTACTTTTTTATGTACGCCCCAAATGTATACAGCTTTGGGGCATGCATAACATTTTGGATGAAGTCATTTGAGTGATGAGGACCACAGTGGAACCTGGCAGACACACACACTCAGAAAGTATGAACTGGCCTTCAATGATGTTAACATGGTGCACTTTAAGGCGGTTTGAAAGTTAAGGTGGAGCCACATCTGCCAGGTTATGCTCACCTTGATTCTTCCTCCACACAGCCGAGGGCCCAGGAGGAGAGCGAGGAGCTGATCCTGGAGCTGATGCTGGAGTGGGGTGGACGTCCTCAGGGGACCTGGTCTGTGTCGGGTGCTGCCCCTGGGTGGGAGTCAATGGTGGGGCCCCAAAGTGTAAGGACGGAGTCAGATCAGAGGCGTCACTCCTGATGGGGGGCTGTGGAGGAGCAGGGTGGGGGGGGGCGGGCTCCAGGTTAGACATGAAGGGGGGGCCGAGGAGAGGGGGGCCATCGGGCCCCGGCTTCACCGCAGCTGGGAAGGAGGGATCTGGGTTCAGGATCTGAGAGGGGGCAGATGCTGCTTCCAGCCAGGGGGGCTTCTGGTCCACCTCCATGGGGGCCATGTTTGGCTCAGTGGGCTTGGCTTTCCCCCGCATCACTTTGGAGCAGGTGTGCAGGTGGGTCAGGAGGCCGCGGTAGGAACGCAACTTTGTGCGACAACTCTCACACCTTCACAGAAGAAGATGTTAGCAGCTGACACACAATGCAACACATTCAGGCGTTGGGTGGGACAGAGGTAAGGTATCAGGTCATGATTATCCTCCACAAAATAATCTCAATTCACTAAGTTATCTTGAGAATCTTCAAACATATGCCCAAGCTTGTGAAACGGCTATAAATCCTACTGGAATTACTTTACGTTTGATTTATTTAAGAAACAAGTATTTGTATTGCATCACAGATAGAAAACACCTTTGTTAGTTAACGTCTTAAATAACTTCCCAAATTGGGATCAATAAAGTATTTATCTATCTATCCGTTTTAGTTAAGAATAACTTAAATAGGGTAACCATTAATCATGAATAAATTATTCAAATCAAGGGAATTATTTGAGTTTGTTCTTTCTTATTATTCCAGTATTTTTAATCATGCTCTTTTTTACCCTTTATTACCATGATTTTTCAAGTCACTTGCAAGGATGTTTACGACAATCCTGATAATGGAATTTCTCCACGATCAACTTAAGTATTTTTTATTGTGATTTGCGATAAAATCCTGTATCCTCCCCTCCCTATGTTTTCCTTCTGAATACACAGGATGAAACATTTCTACTAATGCACAGTATGTCAGCTGAGAGTGCATGGCCAGTCAGACTCACACGAAGAATATGTTGGGTTTGTGGTGATGCCTCATGTGTTCAATCAGCTTCTGCATGTTGGGGAAGGAACCACTGCACCCCACCGTGGAGCACAGCATCACCTTTCCTGAGGGGAGGACACAGTGAGAACATGATGTAGGTGCTCTCACTATGCAGCCATGCAGACCTTCCACTCTCATCTCCAACCAAAACCTCAATAAAACTAAAAAGTACAGCCGGAAAGGACCTTGTTTGAACCAATATAACTACTTGTTTAAGGTAGTGTTATCTTTATTATGTTTTTTCTAACCACACATTGACAGCATCTATGTTCTCCTAAGTAGGATTTTAGAAAAAACATGTGGCCTTTTTTTTAATCTAAAGTATCTGCACACATTATGCCCTTTACAGGAGGTCGTGCCACCACTACTACTACTACTACTACTACTAATCTGAATGACATTTAGCATTCATCTTGCTCTCTGGGATTACAGGAATTACAGCGAATTACCGCTGGAATGAAGTCCTTAATGGGATGTGCCTTATTCTGTCAGGTGTGTCAAATGTATTAATTAACATGGAGTACTAGTGTAATGAATGTGCTAATAGATAGGATAGCTCGTGGTAAAGTTACATACAACTACTAAAATGTTAAAAACAAACCTTGCCAACCCCTTCTCCTTTAGACAGAGTTGGAAAAGTACTCAGATCTTAGAAGTACCAGTGTGTAGGAATACTCTGTTACAAGTAAACGTCCTGCATTTGTAATGCTACTTAAGTAGAAATACAATATTGCCATCTAAATATACTTAAAGTACCAACAGTAGAAGTACTCATTCTGCAGATTAGTCCGTTTCAGAATAATATATATGATATGTTTTATAATGATTGATCATTAAAGTGTTCTCAAAGCTGGTAAAGGTGCAGCTAGTTTGAATGACTTTGTATACTGCAGGGTAGCTTGTGAATTTACTCCAGGTGGAACTAAAGTCTGATTTAACACTTGATTATATTTCACATCATTCATCCACATCTGTAAAGTAACTAAAGGTATTAAATACATGTAGTGGAGGAAAAGTACACCATTTACCTCAGAATTGTAGTACAGCTGTTTTTTGATACGCAGTAGCAAAAAGTAGAAATACTCAAGTAAAGTACCCCAAAATCGTACAGTACTTGAGTAAATGTATTTTACACCACTGCTTTGGGAGTCATTCATCTGCATTAAGTTATTATGCTATTGACTTAAATTAGAAGAACCAATCTATGGTTGATAACCTGCTGAGTGCTGACCCATGACCCACTCAGAGAGCGGTCTCCTCACGCCCACCCTGAGCCTCCTCACCCGGCAGAGACTGCGCTGCGATCTCATGGTCCTTGATGTGGCTCTCCAGAGCGGCCGGGTCTGTGTACACCCGCTTACAGCCGTGTAGCGGACACGGTATCCTCTTGTTTCCTGAAAAAGAAAAATAACTCTTTAAACATTCCGTGAATTTCGTATCTAGTTGTGATGGTGACAAACGTCAGGAATTAGCTACATAACTCAAGCTGCGAGCAAGCTTGCATGCTAACTTAGTTAGCTAGCGCCGCTAAGCACAATGGGACAGCACATAGCAAGTTTGCATATTGTTTAGTGTTTGAGTTAAATTACAAACCTCCCATTCCAGATTCAGGTGGTTGTAAGACTGAGCTGCCCGAATACATCTTAGTGGCGGAGCAGTGCAGCTCTGTAGACAACAACAGAGGAAGGTAGAAAACGGACTACAAGAACCAGGATGCAATGCGAATTAAACACGGGACAAACACACGATTTTCCGTTTGTTACTGAGGCGAAGTCCCTCCCCTTCCGGGGACCTCCTCCATGGGACCTTGGTTGCGGTCGAATAGTCAAAAAATCAGCTCCTAACGTCTATTCCTTGACCTCTGTGTGAAACGTCACGGGGTTAAGGGATAGTGGATAGGAGAATTCAAAAGGACTTAGGAGAAGAGACCGCGGTACTTTAGAGAATCCGACTGCACTTTCACTATCCGACGTGTTTATGATGCGCCAGCGGACGTCATAAATGTGCGTCTGCTGCTGTGGGAAAACTATGGAAACTACAGTTCTCTATACAGCGGACTACAACATGGATGTTTAATAAGAACGAGGGACTACTGTAAACTCATCTAGAGCAGGGGTCTCCAACACGTCGATCGCGAGCTACCGGTAGCTCGCGGTCAGCTTTTCAGTAGCTCGCCGCTCGCGGTTCACAGACTGTGTAGAAAAAATCCGACGACAATAAATGCACCTGAATCAGTCCGTGTCGCTGCGGCTCAGACACACATGGATTTATGTTTTAAAAAATGCTCGCGACCATGTCAGGTTTCTGGTGGATTTAATCAAGTCTTGGATTGCAGAGTATGAATGTCCTCTTGCTATTTTCAGTTGATAAATACGTGTGTAAAGTTTGTGAAGGCAGGAGGAAAGCTTCCGCGATCACCGTCTCCTCCGTTCCTCCAAACCCCGCCACCTCCTGAAATATAATGAGTGACAGGCTGATAGTGACCTGATAGAAACGTTATTATTCACTTAATCTCTGATTGAGATATGATGAAGCTAACTTAATCTCATACATTCATGGGCTTTATGTAACAGTAAGACAGAGAATGTAAGTGTGCACCCACATGCAGTATTTTTGTTTTTATAATGCTGTTGTAAATACTCCTGTTGTCTGCTGTGTTCAGACTTAAGTCATGTTAGTGATGCCACATTCAGGACCTTCAGTGTCCTTTTTTAATAGAAGACCATTGCAAGAAGCTGCAGCTAGACTACAGAAGCATTAGTTTTTAGTTTTTAAGGATGGAACAATTTCACACACAGATATAGGGAGGCTTGACCTATACAATTGATTTATTATGGTTTATAATTTAATGTCAAGACGAAGAAGAAGATGGCTGAACTGTTCAGTGTCAATCCTGTGGAGATGGAGATGGAGGTTATAAATCTTCAAAATCATGTTCAGCTTAAGTCTCAGCCAAACTCACAACATTTCTGGAGCCTTGTAGACCCAGAAAACTATCATCACCAAGCAGCACTGGAAAGGTCTGCTTTATTTGGCTCTACATACCTTTGTGAAGCAGCTTTTTCTGACATGAATGAGATCTAAATACAGAACAAGACTGACTGATGAACATTTAAATGACTCTATTAGAGTGAACCTAAGTGGGTCCAGCCGACACCTCTATGGTGGACTCCATGCAGCACCAGTCATCTCACTGACTGTGAAAAGAGTGAATGCACTTATTTTACACATGTGCCAAGAGATGCTTGTAAGGTGGTGATTAAGGACATGTATGTGAATGTTCAGTGATGTACTCACTATGTGGGCCATAACAATATGTGAGAAATTGTCGTTTTCTTGGACCTTGATGTGAAGTTAAGATTTTTGATAAGCTTTAGGTATTGCAATTTCACACGTGTACAAAAGTAGCTTAATTCAACTGATGAGGGCTATGTGAATAAATGTAAGCGATGTGATGCAAGTAGCTCTTGGCCACTTTCATTTTTTCAAAGTAGCTCTCAGATGAAGAAAGGTTGGAGACCCCTGATCTAGAGACTCTGCACCGTGCTCTGATGCTGTTGCTTTAGGCTTTATGAACGTGGACAACAGAGAAACATATTCTTCATGACCAAAGTTGGAATTGAAATAAAAAGGAAAGTGAAACTTATGCTCGTCACCCTCTCCCTCCGGTCCACATTAATACAAATGATCCCAATACGTATGATTGTATGAACTATGAAAAGATCTTACTATCAATACAAATGTATTTATTATAAACGTTAGTCTTTAACATCTATCACTGTGTATATCACCATTCAAACATCTTTTAAAATAAATAAAAATGTGCACGTGCGTTCTCTTTCAAATATTGAGTAAGGCAATACAAATATTAAGAAACACATAATAAATGTTATGTTTACTTTAAAAGCTGATCATTTAACAATTGCAAATGTGTAAGATTGATGTGAATGTAAATATTTAATATTGTTAATTATTATTCTGGGTGCCGTGGGAGTTTAGAGAAAACTTTGTAGGTAAACATTGCAACCATGGGCGTCGCCTGGGGTAGGCAAGCCCCGGATGTTTTTTCTTTAGCCCCGGACAAATTCTCCCTCAATAATATAATACATTAACCGTACTTTACCTAGAGGACGGCAGAATTTGTAATTTCCCGTGTTCAGTGAATGCAACAGAGGCAAGACACCACCAGACCAATCAGAGAGTTGCATGGAAATAAACGTGTTTTATTGGCTGACAGTAACGTACCTCTCCTCTGTGACAGTGTTTAAACTTTAAACTGTCAGCGGAGTTTCTGAAGATGCAGAAAGAAACAATTGACTTGGTGCAGGCAGTAAATTACAAAACAGCAGTTGAGAACACACTGAAAAGTTACCGAAGTGAGGAGAAAGCACATGTAGTCTATGATATTGATATTCCCGAAACTGTGACACAGAAGAAGAAGCGTAGAAACATGGAAGACTTTGTAGTCGAGGCATCATGTGGAGCACGCTCTCACATTAGCTTATTAGCTCAGATTAGCTATTGATGATCACGTTGATAAATCATATAAAACCAATAGCCAAACACACAAAAAACATGTTGCTGTGTGAGCATTAAACGATTAACATTAAACTAAACAAACACAACAGAACGTTATTGTCCTTATAAAAATAAAAACATACATTTTGTCCACCGACATAATACAGGCACCTTAACCTCGAGAGATCCTCACATGTTATGAGAATTTCCCACAATCCATTGCCGTAACCCGTAACAAAGCTAATGCAGGCACACGTTTGTTTGTGACACCAGATGGCTTAATTCTTCTTCTTCTTCTTTTCTTTAATGGCGAATCGCTTCCACTTGGAGCATATATCGCCACCTCTGGCGTAATTCTCCGATTTAACAAGGATTTTATACCAACCTTTATAACTCTGTGTTACACACACACGACACACCTATATGCCGTGAGCTGATTATCGAGCCTTCATTGTAACAGATCTGGTAGGCCACCACGTTATTCTTTACTTTCTACGTCTTTATATGTAGAATATTACTTTTTTCTCCGTCATGGTGTTTCCATAGCAACAACAACTTCCTGTCAATAGCCTAAACTCGCCTTCAAAATAAAAGCACAGGAAGTTAACCTAAATTACATTTAAGACATACAACTGCAACGAAAGTAACAAAAAACAATGTAATATCCTTTTCAGTTTCACAGAACACAAATTGGGTTATTTACATAATATGTTTACAGTACTGTCTATTGTTATTTTGTATTATTCTTTGCGGAATTTGGCCGTGTAAAATGTCCTCTTGGGTTGCTGCAGCCAATGCGTGACGTCATTGGTAAGCGTAACGAACCCCGAACCGATTCTGGTACCTACACCGCCACTGTGGGCTAAGCCCCGAATGTTTCCAGGTCCAGACGACGCCCCTGATTGCAACATGGAATTTGTTTTCACAGTGGAGTTTTTATTAGTCTTATGAACATATCATGTACAAAGTAACATTGAAAGTTTATACATTATTTATAGAAAAGATATATCTGCATTGCTGCTGAGAAAATCTAGGTATTGCATTGATCATTATACAATAAGTGCTAATCTCATGAGGGGTTCAAGGACCAGTCTGGCTTTTTATAAAGTGAATCATGCAAACAGAATTTATATTCATAACCCACCTACACAAATAATTGAAAACTCAGTTGCTTGACAGCAAAAACTCTTTAAACACTCACTCTGTTTGATTAAACCAGTAATAATAATCATTTAAAAATGTGCATTCATGTTGAAATTCAGCAGTTCATTTGAACACTACAACACTGTAGAATCAAAAACATTATATGTATCATACAAATCATTACAAAAACTCATTGTATTTATATGCATATGACATATTGAGTGTCAAAAATGTGCGACTGTGTGTAGGAAATCCAACCCGTCTTTTCAATTCCTCAAGCTCGGTTTTTTACAAACTGGATTTATTTTCCAATGTAACACACCAGTAAAGTCTTGCCAAGTTAAACTTGGTTATCTAGTAAATTGTTAAAAAACATTAAATACTGAATATTTTTCAGATTCAGTAAGGAGTAAAATAATCCAGTTATTCAAGAGAAAAAATAAATAAAATAAAATAACTATATCATTCTGAGTGGTATACAAGTAGTTTTCTGCTTTACTGTCCTGTAAATCATCTTTTGAAAACCTGAAGTTCATCTTGTGACCCCTAAAGCAGGGCTTCAGGTGGAGATGGACATTGTGCTTTGGACAACTTGGTAGAACTGAGGATTAAACTCATGTTGCTAGTTATGACAAAGCAGTCCTTTCAGAACTGAACCTAAAGTTGTTTCTTTGTGTGCAGAGCCTGAAGCCAAGGCTCACACTCAGACAGACTGTGGAACCACAGCAGTGAAACCTGTCACCAACAAGAACCATAATAAAGCTGCTGTGTATCACGCTGTCTGCAGAGTGGTTACTGTCTGTGGGAGCTGCCGCAGTGTGTGGCTGGTGTCATTTCATTCATTTTTATAGCACCGCCCGAGAGCAAACATTATAAAGTTTGTAACAATAAAATCTTAATAAAACAGACAGAGACGCAATAGTAACCGCGGAGCAATTAAACACAGTTAAGTCTACATGGGTGAGTCTTCAGCTGCTTTTAGACGTCACAGCCCTTAGTGTACAGATACAGCGTGCATGCAAATTCAGTTTTTTTGTGAGTGTGCTAACAACCTTTACATATTTGCATACTCGAAGTCAAGTGGCCTCTAATTTTTGGGAAGCACTTGGGGACATTTTTCAACAGCTTATTTGGACAAATACATTTGTGAATTATAGTTGGATTCATGTTGTGCCACGCCTCTTTCGTCAAAAATGTTCTGGCGGGAAATGTAGTCAAGCTGACTTGAGTGATTCTTTAGGCTTCTTTGTAGAGCAAATTGAGCTGGATATGGGTGTCAAATGTCAAGTCAATCAGGCTAATGGTGTGGGGGGGCGTGGTCCCGCCAAGATCGCAATGATTACATGATGTGGTTGATTGGAGTCATGTTTTTTTATAAGCATTTTCTTGTAATTTCCAATTATTGGGTGTAGATATTTCAACTCGTTCCAGCTCACAGGAAATGTTGTAACCGTTCAAGCCCTTGAACATTTTTATTTTACATTATAAACAGATATTTCACAGGTTTCAAACCATCTTTTTATAAAGTTCTGAATAATCACAGTATATTGAGTATGTGAATAATGTAAACAGGTCATGGATAATACAAACCTACTCATGGGCTCAGTTAGGGCATTGACAGTTGCTCAGAGCTCTGTCCCCCCCACAGCCCCTCAGCGTGGATCACATAGCAGAGCACAGTTTGGGGGAGCAGTTCTCTGCGTTCGCCTTCTGCCGGATGGACTCTGGATATTAGAAAAACAATAAGAAATGAAACACCTTCACACCCCTGCAAGGAATTGGACAAGTTAAAATAACTTTACTTATTTTTGACTAAGAATCTTTAGTCTTTATATCATACACACATTACATACATTGAACAAATAAAAAAAAAATCTGAAATAGTATTAGCATTTTGGAACATGTGTATCGAGGACGGAACCTGCTAAGTAAATACAAATATATAAACGACTTGATTAATATATACATCTGTCATTAAATGCACTTAAATAAATACAAATATATATTAGTAATACATTTAAGCAGAAATGGATTGGTAAACTGTGATATCATTTGAAATAGTTTTTTAGTTGGCTTATTAAACTTTATTATTTAACTTTTCATAACGTTCAATGTGTTATAAAATGTATGTGATCATTACTTAATGTATTTTAATACAAATATATTTGTTTCAGTTTTCTTTGATAAATAAATTATTTTACATATCTCCACTGCATTATGCAAATGAGGGTTCTGTCATTAAAAGTGTGTCGTAGAGTCATCTTTGGCTTACTGGATGGTTCACTTTAGAGAGACAGCATGGACTACACCTCACATCACACATCTAACAGACTAAGCAGCATATAGAAAAACATGCAGGGCTCTTTTCATGACCGAAAGAAAAAGATTGCGGATACAAGAATCCCCCCCTTGGAACCCCCCGTCAGAGCTGATTGATGGGGCCAGGCAAAGGGAAGTTATGCGACTCGAATAAGCGGTAGAAGATGAGATGAGAGATGCAGAGCTCTGTAAAGCAGCGGCAGTTTCAAAATAATAGAAGCCACAGTGCAGTTTGAGGATCTCACCTGCGAGGTCTGTCCGTGAGATCTCCACCAGCCCCTCGTAGAGACCTTTGACCGGGTTCTCCCCCGCCATCACCACGCCGTGGAGCCAGACTAACAGCATCCTGTGGCCGTGCTCTTTGAAGCTTTTCATACCTACAAGTTCGATACAGAATCAGAACACATATCAATACTGTCTGAGCAATATTTTAATTTATATTATTTAATAGTTAAACATTTATTTTTTCGCTTTTTTGGTTTACAGTGAATGTATTATTATTCAGTGAAATTAATTGAGATAATTAAAGTAATTCTCTATGCTTTTATTTTGAAGGTGGTTTTGGGCACCTGGTAACATGTATATATTGGAGACAGGTGGAGGTGGGAAACCACGAGGATGGCCCCTACACACGGCGGCGTGCGTTGAAGCTAGCCGGCGGGCATGTCTGAAGCTAGACCAACAACCAATCACCTGAATCTCCCGCCCCGGACACACAAGCAGCGGTTTGATTGGCGGAAGCGTCAGCCAATCGAATCATATGCCAGTAAAAGCTCTAGCTTGTACTGGCATATGATTTGATTGGCTGACGCCTCCGTCGAAGCTTCAAAAGTAGAACATTAATCTACTTTTGCAGCGAGCACCGCGAGAAAAGCTACGCTTTGCTCCCACAATGCAGTTCGGCGAAGCGTGACATCACCCCATTCAAAGTGAATGGGCAGAAGCGTTGAAGCGTCAACGCACGCCGCCGTGTGTAGGGGCCGGGAGAGACTGGACAAGATTTATAACTGTAGAGTACTGTATGATATTGGATCATCAGAAATAAATGCACAAAAGGATGCTCTTGCCTGGACTTCTCATTTTCCCTGCGTAAGATTTGCCTACTGGTGCCCTAGCAGTTCACTTTTATGTTTTATTTCTTTATGATTTTTGCCGCTACAAATACATTTTCAAGACTTAAAAAAAGAAAACTAAACCCAAGATGCAAGTTTGAGTACGCTTCTCATACCCTCTATGTCCTCCTCAAATGTATCTCTCTAATAAAGGCTAAACTGGCCCAAAGAGCGTCGTGTATTCCTTGTATCTAACGTGTGTTTTAATCTCTTTCAGCAGGCCACCTGTCCACTGTTGTTCTACAGCCCGTATATGAGCCTCGCTGAAGTCCCAGTGCTGGGCCAGGATCTTCCACTCCCCCCGGCACAGGTGCTTGGTGGCCAGGCTCCACAGGACCGAGCGGAGGTGCTGAGTCTCCTGCTGGTGGTCCTGCTTAAAGCTCAGGGGCCGCCCCACCCAGGAGTCCAGCTCCCTGCCCATCTGATCCTGAGGATTTCAGACAGAGTGTACAGATGTGGTTTACTGTACCATTAAAAACAGCAAAGCTCACTCTGTCTTTTCAAGATGGCCGGATTACTGCTATAAGATGCAAATAAAATGAAGGCTATGAAAAAAGTATCCACATTTGTGGTTGCTTTGGTGGGGCCTGAACCTTCATACACATCAGAGAAGCCTACAGAGGTATCCTACAGCAGGAAAATGTTGGATGTATTTCAGAATACAAATTAAAAGGTTTTTTGGAACCAGACATTACATGAGCTTTGTACAACACTAAATACAAAATATTTATGCAACCAAAATGTTTAAATGAACCAAAGAACACTGGTAAAAGTATAAATAATTATCCTAAGCAGACAACACAGTGGGAGAGACCTGTCGATTACAACATAGCTGCTTTATTGTCTTTTTTATAACAAGCTAAACAGAAGAATTCTTCAAACTACAGATTGAGACAATAAAAACATGATTCAATCTTTACTAAGGTAATAAATCAAGTGAGAAGTCGAGTAATTTCCTCATAGACTTCTATAAAATCAGACAGCTTATTGCCACCAGTGGAGAGAGAACGCTGGTTTATGGCCTTTACTTTTCAGAACCGGATGATGCTTCTTGAATGGTAACAAATCTCATGTCGCTGCCAATATGAATAGTCATACAAAGTCTAGAAAAACTGGAGCTTTGAGCTCCACTGAATGAGCGTCTTGTGGAGAAGCTCAGTTTCCTATGTGTACTTCAGCATTCTGCACATTAGTATCAATAGTTGTGAAACATACTCCTGTAAAACATTTTTGCAGGACCTGTCAATCATGCATCAAAAGCAACGCCCTTAGCAGTGTCACATGTTAGATTATTTAACAAACCAAACAATATCAGTTTCTAGAAGAGAAAGTATTTGGATTTTAGTTTTTTCGTCATGTTATTTAATAAAGTTATTCCAGATGGTGTGAGGACACTCACCTTCTCCCATTTATAAAAGCGGTCAGCTTTGAGGATCATGTCGACCAGGATGACGTGGTTTCCTCGGGCAGCCACCTCCAGACAGGTCTTCCCCTGCTGGAAATATTATAGATAGCATTATAGTTATACATATATACAGTAAACAGGTTAGTATGACCTACAAGTCAAAGTAATAATACAAAAAGAAATGACCCACAGAACAAAGGTTAACCAGTTCTATTCTTATTTTCATATAAAAAAAGAGTTATGATTTTATGACATGGAAAGCAATTCCATTGTAGTACGCTTACTTTTACTTGAGTAAGAAACTCTGTATACTACTTAACGAAAATACCAAGAACATTCTTTTATCAATTATTATATAAAGGAAAACAAAGAAAAAAAGGCATATGGGAAGTGTTACTCTCTCCCGGGTGGGGGGGGGGGGGGGGTGTATTGTGCTGTGAAGTACCTTGTCGGTCAGATTGAGGTCAACTCCAGAGATGAGCATCATCTCAGCCAGGTCCTGCCAGCCGTGCTCTGCTGCGATGTGCAGCGCAGTCTGCTGTCTCTGAGGAGCACAGCACAGATGTCAGAGAGTGATGCACTGTAGCCTCCATGTCGCTCTGAGAACTAGCTCCATGTCTTTGGGAGTGTGCACTCATGGATCTCACACATGTACGGAAAAGCCAGCTGCTTTGATTGTTTAAAGCAGGGGTCCCCAAACTTTTTCCTGTGAGGGCCACATAACTTTTCCCTTCTCTGATGGGGGCCGGGGTCAGTTTGTAACAGAAAAAGTGTGGTAGGGGTGCCTAAATGTAAACATTTATTGTTTTCTAGAAAGCCACACATAACCAAATATTAATAACCCTTTCCGGGATCTTCACAGAAAAAAAAGTCAGGAAATAAATAATAACACTATTAATGAAATAAATAACACTATTTATGAAATAAATAATAACCAAATAACCCTCTCTGGGATCTTCACAGAAAAAGTCAGGAAATAAATAACACTATTTGTGAAATAAATAATAACCAAATAACCCTCTCTGGGTTCTTCACAGAAAAAATAAAGTCTGGAAATATATAATAACACTATTTATGAAATAAATAATAACCATAATAATAACTTTTTCGCCATTATTCCGTTCTATTTGACAGGGGCTAGTCTAGGATTCGCGTGGCCAGACTGAAAAAAAAATAGGGATGCACCGAATGGGAAATTCTTGGCCGAAACCGATACCGAAAATAGGAAACAGTTGGCCGAAAACCGAATGCCGAAAGGCCGAAAATGATTAATAGAAATATATATATATATATATATATATATATATATATATAATGTATACATTTTTTACCAATGTTGTTCAGCTACCTGATTATGGAAAAAGACATGATTATGGCAAAACTTAACTTAAATAATAATCACTATTATGGGTCCATAAAACATTTATTCATCACTTTTGAATGCAGTACATTAATTACAAGTCAAGTGCATTTTCTTTTCTCTGTAGGATAACTAGGCCTACAACAAAGTGCATTCAGAACAAAACCAAGGTGCTTTAAAACTGCATAAACATCTAGGCCAGTAGGCCTACAACAAAATAGTGTAAAGACTGTAACAGCCAGGCCTTCAACAACAACAAATGCACCTATAAGTGCATGCATACAAATGTGCAAACTGCAAACTGGATAAGTACAATATATTGAACACTGTGCTGCTGTCATTTCCCCCTAATGATAACCTGAGATGGTGAATTATAACTCACAATGAAAATTGTTCAGGAAAGTGGGTATAGAGTAGACATGTAGAACTAGATAAGCTTATGATAAGCCAGCCTTGTCTACTTATTAAGGAAAAGTGGGAGGTTCTTTTTAATGAACAGTAGCTTCTCTGCTTTATCAGCCATAAGTCTGTTCCTCTTCTCATCAAGCACATGAGAGGCAGCGCTGAACAGTCTCTCGCTGTCATTGCTTTACTTTTTTACCTTTTCAAAAAGGTCCGCACAGAAGGAGTCGGGGTGCTGGGAAGGACTTTTTTTTTCTGTGCGCTAGTGATTTGATCATACTCCGCATATTTGTCCGGGTGTTTTGATTTCAAGTGGTGGAGTAATCCCGAAGTGGTGAAAGTCTTTGCAGTTACACCCCCTCGAGAAATGTCAGCTGAACACGTTTCACAAATCGCAATCCGCGGCTCTTTCTCTGATATTTTGAAATATCTCCAAGCGGCAGACATGTTGGCTGTGAGCCAGCCGCGAGCGTATTACCTTGACAGCCAGGCATGGTTGCGCGCCGTGCTTGTCGCCGCGTTTTGATTACGTCATCACAACAACACGTGTTCTCTGACATTCGGTGATATTTTTTCGGCGCTAAAACCCTTTCGGCCGAAAAGGGCCTTTTTAACCATTTTCGGCCGATAATTTTCGGTGGCCGAATATTCGGTGCATCCCTAAAAAAAAATCATAATGCGTCTCTGGTATCGTTCAGGGGGCCGGGCCAAATGTGGAGGCGGGCCGTATCCGGCCCGCGGGCCTTAGTTTGGGGACCACTGGTTTAAAGGGATAGTATGGATGTTTTAAAGTGGGGTTGTTGAGGTACTTATCCACAGTCAGTGTATTGCCTACAGTGAATGGTACCTGGCACACCCTGACGGCTGGGTAAAGCAGTGCAAATAAAGCGTACACTTATATGATATTGATTTTTAATTAGGTGTTAAAATACATGTTGCTGCTCCCCCGTGTGCAGCAGTACAGAGCTTAGCTTCCATGCACTAACTCCTGTGTGTTTCTCCAAACCAAGGGCGTGCCAATATCCATCTACTGTACTGTAGCTGAAACACTGACTATGGATCAGTGTGAAGATCCTATTTATTTTATTTTGCCTGTTTTATTTGGACATTTTCTCTATGTGTAATATGTCTGTTTTTATCACCTGTGTTTTAACGCCTGTTCGTTTGACCTGTTCCCCATCCGTCCTGCGATCACCTGACCCTCCTGTAAACCTGCACTTTATCCCCTCATTAGTTTCAGCTTTTATTAAAATCCTGGTTTTCTGTGAGTCTTGTCCGGATCCTTGTATGCCATGTAATGGGAATTTCTGTTCGTCTTGACCTGCCTGGATCCCCAACACTTTAGGGTATTTTCTGTTTAACTTCCTGTCTCCAGCGTTTGGGTTCACCCTGCTCCACTTCCCATGAAATCTATTAACTTCATACAACCCCCCTCATAATATCCAGACCCTCCCTTTAACATGCACAGGTCAGAGTCAGCAGTGTGTACCCACACGGTCAGCGAGGTCCAGGTCACAGTCAGCGCCTATGAGCAGCCGCAGAACATCTGCATGGTGGTGGAACACAGCGAGGTGCAGAGCTGTGTTGTGTTGCTGTTCCAAACACAAAGAAAGATCCTTTAAATGGATGCACAGTTTGATCCTGATAATAAACATAAACACAGAGGACCCACCATGGCCTGTAACCAAGTTTTTGGTGTCAGAATAGGTGATTTTATGTCAAGTACTCTTGCCAATATACATTTTTCCCTATTTAGTAATTATTCTTTAGACATGTGGGAATCTTAGAAGCAGAAAATATATTTTGTCTTTTGATATTATCGACTCAAATTTTCCATCTCACTCTAGATAACTGTTTTGGGTTTCTAAAGTCAGCAATACACAGGCTGAACAGAATAAGAATACCTTGAATATCTGGAATATCCTTTTAGCCAAATCATTTTTATTTAATCATTTTAAATATCTAAAAGAGTACACTTTTGAATAAAGCATTGCCTCGTTTTTTTATGATAGGGTTAGATTTTGTTGTAGCAAATGAGGCGATCTTACGGTAAGTGGTGCAGTTTGTATGTGTAGCTTTATGTTCATCCATCTAGTGTCCCCCAGTGGAATCTGAGGGGGAGGGATGTTTATATAAAGGGGGAGGGTAGCAGAATGCAATGCTCTCTGCCACAGTGTGATGGTGATACTGCCACCGGGGGTAATAACCCTGCTGGTGATGCTAACTAGTGGTTGCTGCATGTTCTCCCCCAGAGAAGCACGTCACATGGCACAGTCATACAGACAGACATGTGAGGGCTTGTGTGTATGTAATATCACTCTAACATGTATATAGAAAATATATGACACTACTACTTTTCATCCAAGCATTTGCAAAGCTTTACAAAATACGTAAAGGTTAGAAAATGTGATTTAGTCACATTTATTGACGGCTCAGAAACATGGTCGCCTCGGCTCTTCACCTTCTGTATATCAATGCTCGTTGCCATTTATATGACAGAATTGTTATATTACATTAATGCACACATCCTATGAACTCATCTTGTAAATGTGTAAACACAGCTACCTCTTTTACAATCTGCACAGCACTCTACTTTACATCCCAATACTGCACATAAAGGAGTTTATTTTATCTTTCACATTATACGATATGTTTTTTTGTTTATTTAAAATGTGTGTAAATATTTATAATTTTTTTTTTTAATATTTTTTAGTTGTCCTATTCCTTCGTCCTTTCTTACAATTTGTGTTACAACATGTGTTTAATATATGTCCTAAACACACCAGAGCAAATTGTTTGCATGTGTAAACCGTGTAAACGTACTTGGAAATAAACCTGTTTCTGATTCTAGAAATGATGACATCAAATCCATCGGGTTCATTTCATGACATAAGAAAAAGTTCATTCAAAAGAGAAAATAAGAATTTTCAAAATAATTCAATCAAAAAAAAAATGTACAAAGATAAAATAAATGCAAAATAAAAGAGACATAAAATAAATATAATTATAAGAACGGAACTCAGATAAAGCAGAGTAGGATCATTCATTTTGTTGAGAGATACTGTATGAGGGGGCTTGACGATGCTCTTTAAAGAAAATCTACATCTACCCCATCATACAATCTAATAAATGTGTTGCATCCTTACACTGTCCACAGCGTCTCTGTGGGTCCCTGCCTCCAGCAGCAGACTGGCTTCTCTGTCAGAGCCGTGCTGAGCCGCGTAATGAAGGGCAGTCATGTTCTTCTGCAGGCAGGAAAAGGAAGATAGTTTTAGACTGTGGAAAGATTTTAAAAAGTCACAATATGATGTGTTTATTGCAAATGATATATGCCATTGAGTGGACAGAGCGTACATTAGTCAGAGCGTTGGCCTCGCAGCCGGCCTCCAGCAGCAGCCGGACACACTCACAGTGAGCTCCGTCAGAGGCCAGGTGCAGCGCTGTGAGGCCTTCCTGGAACAGAGAGGGAGCGTGTCAGTGCACAGCGCTCCACACTGACTGCAGCTGTTGTGAAGTCAGTCAATTGTTTAATTATTTTATTGAATGTCAACAAATCATGGCAACCACTTATGGAAGGCTACCAGAGATAAGTGACAACTTGAAAGAGCCTTTTATGTCCAAGCAGTGAGCCGAACACAAGTCAGTTTACCATTCCAGTGATATGATCAGAGAAAAATAAAACATGAAGCGGGATCAAGTGAGAACACAGCTGACAATGTGGACTAACAACACTGGAAAAACTGAAATGTTGACCTTTATTAAATGTATTATGTCAACAGATTTCACATAAATGTATTAGGTTAGGTGAATGCAATAATATTAAGTTTAAATAAAAGATTCAACTTAATAGTATTGCTTTTAACTAACCTAATATAGTTTTGTGAAATTCTTTGACATAATACTTTTAAATAAAGTCAATGTTTCAGTGTTTTCAGTGAAAGCAATCTGTCAGCAGGTTCATGGAAAACTACAGGCAGTATTTTCATGAAACTACGTGAAAGGGTGTGTCAAAGGAAAATGGAGTCATGACATTTTGGAGCCTTTTCAAAACACGGGGCATACACAGTAATTATGTTATGAGTCAATATGTTGTCAAAATGGTAAGATAGGGAATTTGTGTTGCATTCATGTGGTGTTAGAATAAATCCAGAAAACTGTCTCCGATTGGAAGTATTCACATTGGGAAGGAACAACAATTCGAAAAGCAGAAATCGACGTGTTGTATAACGTTCTGAGCAAAATGATAAAAAAAACTCTCAACATTACAAGACTCACAAACACAACAAAGTCCGAAGAAGATTTTCTAAATCAGGAAATTGGACTGTCCAAGGAGCATGCAAAAGCAGCATCAGCCTAGGTAGAGGTCTGACAGGTACCATTCACATTCTGATGTATTTTAATATTTTTGTAGCAGATCACTATAAGGTTTTAGTCAAATTGATATAATTCTCTTACTTAGCATGAAGCCTCTATACAAAACAGTCATACCAATCCTCCTCCTGTGTGTTTACCAAAGACAGCATTTTGTATTGAGTACAGCTGGGAGTTTATTCTTTATATCAGATGTTTGTTGTCTTAATCTTCTATGAATCCGTAAAGATATAGACACAAATGTCAATTATCTCCAATTTGTTGAAATTCTTTACTAAAGTCAGGTAGTCTCTGAGCAGGAGGTATTTGGAGAAATATTTCATTAATGTTATTCTGTATGTAGGAGCCAAATTTAAGGTGTACCGGTATGTGTTTTTATTTATAATGTGTTATTTTTTGTGTATTGGTGCACTGGAGTTTGGGCGGAGTAAGTGGTTACCGGCTCAGTGTAGGCGGGAAGAACACTTTCTGTTGACTGCAAGTTTCTACCTCAATCTTACAACAATTTTCTACTGTAAAGTCCTTAACCATCAATTTCATTCGTCATCATATTCAAGGTTATTGGTATTTGGATGTATTGTATTTTTGCTTGTTTTTTTCTTGCAATAAACGTTCAAACTAAACGGCACGAGTGAAGCGGTTGTTTGAGCGTGTCTAAGTGTTTCTCTTCCTGTATGGACTGCCATATATTGCTGCAATATTATATGTTTTTAAAAGTTGTTTAAAAGAGTCTAAACTATAGTAACCTTTGTGTGCCCAGTAGTGCCTGGACCACAGATCATCAGCAGAGTGCTAACAGCTGTGAGGTAAACCAGTGTAGTATTCCTGCATGATTCATGAAGTGAGACCCTTAGCTCTTAAGTTTTCTATATTTATATCAAAAGACAGTTTATTCAGTCAATTCATATAAATTATTATTATATGGGCTATTACTCACAATAAGTACTTTTACTTTTGGTACTTTAAGTATATTTTGATGCCAATACTTTTGTACTGACTCCAGTAAGATTTTGTATGCAGGACTTTTACTTGTAACAGAGTATTTTTTATACTGTAGTATTTCTACGTTTACCAGAAAATATACAAAAAGTATTTGTTTTAAATGGAGAGGATGAGCAACATCAACAAGAAAGAATAATTAGACAGTATGAAGATGTCAGTTAACCTGTTTCGCTGATGTTTGGGTTGACTTTTGATTGTGTTTCATGTTACTGTAAGTTAAGTATAAAAGTTAAATATCTGAGTACTTCTTCCACCTCTGCTGTTTACTAACAACAACAACAACACAAGCTGAAGATATTTTACAAACTCTGTCAAATTAAAAAGTAAGGTTGAAAAAAATCAGACATCTCCCAATCACACAAGTGAGGCCTGGTCTGAGGTCTGCAGCCCGCTCCACTCACTTTGTTCCTCTCGTCCACATCCACCCCCATCTCCACCATCTTCTGCAGGATGTGTGTGTGCCCGCTCCGCGCTGCGAGGTGCATGGCAGTGTTCTCTTCCTGTAGTCCAGACATAACACATTACAACAGAGAGCCATTCCACTTCCTCTTCACACACACAGTGTAAACACCCTCACACATCCAGAGGGCTTATTACTGCTTTATAGTAGAAACCAAAAAAGTGAAGTAAACAGTTTCTATACACACCAACTCAGCCGTTTGTTCTTTTCTTTTAAGTTTCAGTCATGATTGCATTCATACTAGTACCGCAAAAGCTGGATTTTTTTAACAATAACTTCATTATTTTAGCATAAATGTTACCAAATCATCATTTTTTCTTCTTCTGCTGAGCTAGAACAGTTTTTACAGTTGTAACACCTGGTGAGAATCACTAAACTGTAGGATTAAATCAAGAGGTTCTCAATGTTTGCAAAGGTCAGAATATCTGTCAGTACAGAGTATCGGTCCAACACACACACTTTCTTTTTCACAGAAAGTGGGGTTTGGACACACCTGCCGGTAGATTTAAAGAGGACGTATTCTCTCATACTCTCTCTCGCTCTTTATTTTTCTCATACTGCCTGTGCTGCAGCACCTCTTTTCACCCTCTGTCTGAAACCAGAGCCCAGTCTGATCTGATTGGTAGCTGGCCGTCTCTGTTGTGATTGGTCAACTGCTTAGAGATGTCCCGCCCCTTAGCCTATCACGTACCATGTGCTAGCAATTAGAACGGCGAGTGTTAATGTTCCTGAAGTAAACAAAGGAGTCCTATGGAGGCGTTTCAGGCAGGGAACACCGGGATTTTAGCCTTTGCAGACTATTTACATGCACAGAAAAAAACGTAAGACACTAGAGGAAAGGGAAACCCTGAAAAGCAGAATAGGGCCTTTCACATTTTATTTTGAAAGACACTTTTCATGATATCACAGTAAAAATTAACATGACTTTTTTTTATAAATATTGGCTACATAAATTAAATATTAGATAAAAAAAATAAGCTCTGGTGGCATTTGTATGTGCTACACAGTACACGTCACAAGTGACCGTGGCGTTGGGATACTTAAAGCTGCTGGAGCTAACAGCATCATGAAGCTGGCAGTATACACAGGATATGACGTCAGAACACATCCTGCTGTATGCGGTTAAATCATGAATGATGAATGCACTCCAGCTCACTTTAGATTACCTGAGTTTTGGAAACCCAACAAATAAATATTTGATCTCTTAACGATTGAACAGTGTTAGCCTGTTTGCTTAAGTACAATTAGACAAAAAATAAATTACCTTCTCCACTTTTCCATCAAATATGGACATGACCAAGATTATTTTTGTGCACCTCGATATTGCACTTACATTAACAGCAGTGACGTACCCCTGACATACACCGAGAGCTTAATTTACTGTTTGGTTGTGTGGACTCATTTTATTCATGTTTTATTTACTATTTTGGATACTTCAATATGTTTTTGACATCCCAATTTCAATATCTCACCATTCTTAAGAGTGTGCTGCTCTCTGTAAGGGGGACATTGCATTACTATGCTTTTATTTGATCATTATAACATTTGCATTAAATAGTTTAAAAATGACAATAGTATATATAATAATATTATCGTAATTACTTATGGGACAATGAAATCGTAACAAAAGTAGTTATGGTGACAGGCTTGGTATAATTACTGACTTGATGCGTGCGTGTGCGTGTGCGTGTGTGTGTGTGTTACTATACCATGTCCTTCAGACCATGTGTGCAGCCCATTCCAATCAGAAACTCCACCACCTCAAATTGTCCATGTTCAGCCGCCAGGTGAAGCGCAGTCTTCCCTGACTGATGAGACAGATATTATAAACACATATAGTGTATACACACAGTGTTTAAATATAAGGGTTATGTTCCACTCACCTTCATTTATTGCTGATATTCTGACAACAAACTATTAGTCATAGTAAATGGAAAGAAAGATGGGATGGAGACATTTAATATTTCCTGTTTCAGAAAATCAGAGAGCCTAGTCTGCTGATTGGTTAGCTGGTTTGTTCTGTTGTGATTGGTCAACCGCTTGGAGACGTCCCGGCCCTTAGCGTATCACATGCAATGCGTTGGAGCGCTAGCTTATAGAAGCGCAAGTGTTATATAGTGATGGAGCACAGGGATTTAACCTTTACAAACCATTTACATGCATCAAAACATATAGAACACACTACAGGAGAGGGAACACCCCAAAGCAGAATAGGGCCTCTTTAAATTGCGTCAGGTTAGGAGGAGTCACCTTGTCAACTCGGTCCAGCCGGATGTCCTCCAGGTCCTCCATGATGAACTCCAATACTTTGATGTGGCCTCGCTGGGCAGCACAGTGCAGCATACTGAGACCATCCTAACACACACACACACACACACACACACACACACACACACACACACACACACACACACACACACACACACACACACACACACACACACACACACACACACACACAACACACACACAACACACACACACACACACACCACACACACACACACACACACACACACACACACACACACACACACACACACACACACACACACACACACACACACACACACACACACACACACACACACACACAGATATCACATCTCATAGTTCTGGTGTGGAGTTGTGATGAAATGAAGCAGCTCTCACTTTGTTCTCACTGTTGAGCTTTGCTCCACAGGACACCAGGATCTGCAGGACTTTAAGGTGACCAAACCAGGAGGCCAGGAGCAGAGCGGTCATGCCAAACTGTGGAAAAACATTCAGAACCGTCAGCAGAGCTCTGATAGTGCAGGTGTAGAAACTAGTATACTCTCTTCTGGTCATGGTCTGTCTCTGTCCTAATGTGTGGTGGATTCGTTGCCTTATATTAGAAAAGTTTATTAATGAGTAAGTGCCCTGAACATGTCAAAAGTGGACACATTCTTATTTTGCATCCATTTGCACATGCTCATAACCCTTTGCATCCATTTGCACATGCTCATAACCCTTTGCATCCATTTGCACATGCTCATAACCCTTTACTATGTGGAAAAGGTATGTGAGTTTAAATAAAGTGTGAACATAATTTAGTTTTGTAGTTGTTTGCTGTGTTTTTGGGATGTTCTACTGAGAACACACAGCAACTGGCGTCACACACTGTCCCATTTGCTACAGCATTGATGTGGCTGTTCCTAAATAACTCATTATTTCCATCTATTCAATTCCTTTGTGTATAATAAGACACACATTGCTTGGGTGAAAATGGTAAAGAAGCGGCAAATCATGTATCCTCATAAGCTCAAATAATCAATTCATTTCAATACATGTTTTATATAGTTTTGGGACTATTGTCATTGAAAATGTTCTGTTAGAATGACTAGGGAGTAAAGGCATTACAGAGAATCTTAAGATGATTAACATATGGTTTTGTATTTCTGTACAGACACATCTTTTTCAGTTTTTTTCTTATGTAAAAGCTTTTATTAACAAACTAAAACGGCAATCATTCTTCGGGGATATATTGTTATTTTTTATGCTAGGGAATGAATGAATGAATTCAGTGTAAATTGTCATTAGGATGTCATTACAGCCGTATTCACACACCGAGTCCCTCTCGTTCACTTCAGTGTCGTGTTCCAGAAGCATCCGCAGAGCCCGTTCGCTCCCCGCTCCGGCTGCCCAGTGCAGGGCCTTACGGTCAATCTGTCAATACAGAGATATATATACAGTATATCTATGGAGAAACATGGCAGAGAACTCCTGCATCCAACAAACACACTAAAATACTGTCAAAAAAATGCAATGAAATTCTACTTATCACCTTAGCCAGTAAGCAGTGGTTTGGACTAACTACATTTTACTACTACTCTTTCATTTTGCACTACTTGTCATTCATCCGAGTATTTGTATTTTACTTTTTACTTTTACTACACTACATCTCAGATATAAAAATGATATACATATTTATTTTACAGCTCTTGTATATATAGTCTATATATAATATTAATTTATCAATAATTACAATCCAATAATATAGCCTAATAAATATTATTCTTAAGTGGGAGGTGCAGAATGAGAACTTCAAAGTACTTTTGCCTAACTACAGTATTTTATTAAAATGTTATTTTATAAGTAAGGCATGAAACCACATAAAGTGCTTTCCTTCAGCAGACTTACTTTGTTTTTGGCCTTGACGTTAACGCCCTTCTTGATGAGTTCCTGCATTTTCCCTGTGTCGTTCCTCCGTGCAGCATCATGGAACTCCTTCTCTGAACACAGCACTGTCAGCAATGAGAGATAAGGAAGGAGGGGATATCAGGGGGGGCTTCAGGGCAGCGAAAAGCAACAACACAGGGTGATTTCTGATGTCTAAGACTCAGGCTTTAATACTATACAATGTACTGTCATGGAGCACTCGATCTGGATGATGTTCACAGACACTCCCCCACTGCTGCATGCTGAACCATATACTGTATATATATATATATATATATATATATATATATATATATATATATATAGACACGCTGTTGAATTTAACACTATAAATCCAGTGGATGACTTCCCAAAACCCTCCACGCAGTGTTCATACACACACATACTTAAAACAATATTAGTCTATGACAGGCCCATGGAGTTGAGGCTGATCATTATTCTAAGATATAAAGACTATGGTTGTCCTCAACTAAACAAATTGTCGACTTACAGCCCAGTGATCGAATAACTGTGTTTACAGCTAAGCACACACGCTAACATTAATTAAGACTACAAGCTCACTTGGGGTTGAGGCTTTTTTACACGTTGCTTGACTGCCTGCCCACATATCTGATCAAAAAAATAGTAACGTGTGTTGGGGGAAATAATTATTTAAAGTTATTTAATAATTGTGACATTTATTGTACTTTTTGATGGATGAATGATGCTCAAAGTGAGGGGAGATACAACTGAGGGGCAATGCCCCTTTTGCCCCCTCGTGGCGCCGGTGTTCGAGATTAACAGTTTTTTTTAATCAACTGGTTTATAGGCAGATGTGTCGGGGGCGTGGCCTTCGACTGAAATACACATTTCGATCGCTTCTTCTGTTGTTTACATAAATCTTTTGGTATATTTGGCTCGATAGGAACACTTTGATGAACAATCAGTACCAGTGTGTGAGGTTGTGGTTACGATGGCGATATCCGGACGCGTACAGCGAGGAGTACAAAAAGACAAACGAGGTGACTGGGGATGTCTGTTCAAAACATTGCGAGCTCGATTAAATCATTTAAACCAGCTATTGTTGCCAGACTTATTACTGAATATCGTTCTTAATGTAATACCAAGTCCATCTGAGACCTGTGTACACCTTCCGACAGCCTCCAAGTAAAGCTTACATTGTTAACTCACAGTTTGAAAGCAGCGTGGAGAAGTCTTCAGCTGTGGAGCTGTGATCCGCCCCGGGTAAACTGTGATCCGCCCCGGGTAAACTGTGTTACGACTTCTGTGGCTATCTACCAGCGATCATGTTTAATATGAAATACCACACACACCCCCCCCCCCCCACCACACACACACACACACACACACACACACACACACACACACACACACACACACACACACACACACACACACACACACACACACACACACACACACACACACCACCACACAACACACACACACACACACACACACACACACACACACACACACACACACACACACACCTTATAAAAACAGTATTCTGCAGCACTCATCCAGATAAAATGTGACTGCAGTGTTACCTCGTTTTGCAAAGATAGGAGCAGAAATGTCATTGCTGCATGTGCAGGGATATTTAGACTTGAAAATTCTGCTTGCCCTGCTGAAAAAACCAGCATAGACCAGCATAGTTGACCAGCAAAACCAGCATATGTTGTTTTTTGGTCACTTGTATGCTGGTCTATGCTGGTCTATGCTGGTATGCTGGTCTATGCTGGTGACCAGCATATCAGCATAGACCAGCATACCAATACAAACAAACAATATTAGGAATCCTCTATTCAAACATAATATTCAGTGTCCATCGACATGAAAATAACAAAAAAGTTCATGCTGGACTCAAACCCGAGTCCCAACAGCAAAAGTCACTCGAGCCCTGCGCGTTATGAGTGTGCCGCGGATCAATACGACGTATTTGATCACCACAGCTGAACCCGACCATCATTTATAATGTGAGCGAATGTATGTACACTTTAAGCCATATAATTATGTATTATAGTAGGCATTTTCTTAGAAATAGTATATACTGACTGAGGTCTGTATCAAACCTCATTAAGACCCACCGAGATCAGATATCCTAGTTTATCAGCCTGCAACCCTGCTGAAAAAACCAGCATAGACCAGCATGGTGTTGACCAGCAGAGTGATTCTACAATTTAGGGTACATTCCATGTCCATTGATGTAAATTATAATTATTCTAACTATTTTCTTCAAAAATATCATATTTTGCCTATTATTGGAAAGCATGTTATAATATCACACACACATTATGTGCATCCTATGCTTTATTTAGCTTGAAATGTGTCATGATGTTCTTAAATTGTCAGTTTTTGCTATGTCCGTTTTTCAGTTGAGGGTGTCTTGGTTTCAAAATAATGAATAAAAACCATTAAAGTAAATAAAAAAAAGTATTCATTTATTTTAAAAGTCTAAATACTAAAGAATAATAACATTTTTTAAATTGATTTCCTCCTTTAAATAATTTAAATATCTTAATATATGAATGTCCGCAAAAGTTCTGTCAACTATGTTACTAACAGAACTCCCCCCTTTAACTCAAAAATGGTTTGTCCCAATACCATGTCACCAGCATCACATGATGCCATGTTCCTCTTTGGCAGACATTTTGAACACACTGTGGTGATTGTCCTCTAATGTTTTACAATATTTTATGTATAATAGCACATTGTCAATGAGTATATTAATTGACCGTCAACAATGTTACGTACATTGTTATGGTTTACAATTGTTTAATGATTTTAATTCAATTATATGTTCAAATGTGATGTTAACCTGTTCAAGAAAATGACATGTGGTCATCCAGGCAAGGCCTACCATTGAAATGATGGGTCAAAATAGGGAAATTGTCAACTAGGTTACCTGTCAACTAAGTTACCCAGTAATGTAATAACTGTAGTAACTTAGTTGACAGGTAACCTAGTTGACAATTTGTATGACATGTAGACATCATTACACATCATTATCAATGGAATTGTGCACTTCTGCCTTGAAATGAACATAGTGCTGATGGTTAATAATGTGTCCAGTCAACTATGTTACTGCATCAAATGTTTGAGTTTCATTGTCAACTATGTTGCACCTCATTTTTTCAAATTTAAAATATCTAAAATAGATAACATAAAAAAATGTTTAAGCTTTGCAACTAGTGGATATGTTACACTGAGGAATATACTAACTTGAACCACTGATTGTTTTATTGAGAAAGAACACTTTTTTTGTACTGTTTTGTTGATGTGAAATGCACCCTAAATTATAGAATCAGTCGTTGTGTTTTGGTCACTTGTATGCTGGTCTATGCTGGTATGCTGGTCTATGATGGTCTATGCTGGTGACCAGCATACCAGGATACCAGCATAGACCAGCATACAAGTGACCAAAACACAACATATGCTGGTTTTGCTCAACTCCATGCTGGTATATGCTGTTTTTTTCAGCAGGGTCACCTCGTTTGTCTTTTTGTAGTCCTCGCTCTACGCGTCCGGATATTGCCATCGTAAACACAACCTCACATACTGAATGTGCATCAAAGTGTTCCTATCGAGCCAAATATATCAAAAAGATTTATGTAAACGACAGAAGAAGCGATCGAAATGTGTATTTCAGTCGAAGGCCATGCCCCCTACATCTGCCTGCTGTAAACCAAGTTAATTAAAAAAAACATTTAATCTCGCACACCGGGCCCGCTGTAGGCTAATACACTAGTATTACAGGAAGAACATATCATGAGATTGTTGAGATATTAAGTTAGACAACGGGACTGTAGGCTATGAAGGTAACAGAACATGTGGTTAAAACGTCTCATAGTTCTATCGGCTACAAAGTTACATTTAGCGTCCACCGTAATTTTTAACTAAATAATGTATGGTGTAAAACACAGACAGCGTAGTAAGCTCTCTGCCTGCTCTGCTCCACACCGACATCCTGCTGCCGACAGATGACAGCTCGCTCCCGCCTCAGAACCCCGCTGCTCCTTCATGTTTCATACTCACAAATATCATCCTCCGACACCAGGTCGTCCTCCATCTTTGAGCTGTTTTAAAGACACCTCCTATGACTCTGGGCTATCACCCCTCCTCTCATTGTACAGCTGTAGTATCTTTACCAGCAGAGAGGAGGCTGGACCCAGTGACTACATCAGTTACTTCTGTCAAGCAACACTCGGTAAAACTGTGAAAATATGACTTCCGGCCAAGACCTTCAAAATAAAACGAGTAACAGTTACTTATGTCAAGCCAAACAGAGAAGCGTTAAACGACAAATAATTGTTTTAATGTTTTAACCATAGACTGTATGGTTTTAACATATGGGCCATGTCCGAGTATGGAAGTGCATTTCATATTTAATTATTTATTACTACAGTAAGCAGTATTTTATCCTTGTACAGAAATTCCTTTGACATTCTGTTTTCAGCTCATCCTATTCTACGTATTTTACATGTATTTAGTTTACTTCTTACGCATTTACCTGCATTGTTGCAAAAAATGTTAACTAATACAGTGCTATTTCAAAACGTTTTTTTATTAAACTGACTAGCATTACATTGGAAACCTTTAGCAGGGTTTTTTCCAAAAGAAAATATATTTTTTACATTTCTTTAATAAATATTTATTATGCTTTCTAGAGCTACAACTGAATTAAAAAGCACACAACATAAACAGATCATTTCCCTTTTTTATTTGGGCCGAAGCAACTTTTATCAAAGAGTACAAAATGATATCTAATGTTAGAAAACATCCTCGCAAATTTGCGTGGAACATCACCGAGTACATTCCACTCATACAATCATATCTGAATGTCAAATTAAACTGTAAAAGGGTTAGTATGAGCCAAAAGTGCTGCTACAAGCTCTTTGTTCTGTGCTATGTACAATATCAGTATAAAAACAAACTGGAATCCTTCTATGTTGAGTATCAGTTGTTCCTTTTGCTTCAATCCCATGACAAGTCTGAAAAGTGGACTTTCAGAAAACTCCTGAGCATCTCATTCCTCCTGAGGAATACATCTTTCCTCATCAACAATAGACAGCATGCTTTATTGAGTATAAAGTATGTACAATATATATTCCATCATCAAAACTGCCAGCAAAAATATCTGAAGAGAGGAGTGAAAGCCTCTTGATTCCACAAAGAATAAACTGTAATTGATTATTATTAACACTTTTTAGTACTTTTCTTGCATGTTCTTTTCAATGAATGTACTGTTTTATTATTATATTATTAATTCTCTGATTAACTTTCAAGTAATTGTTCTTGAAAATGTTATTTGATATTTCATATACAACAACAAAAATACACAGTAGAATGTTAAGCATTACCTGCAGCTGCAGAGAGAGTTAAACTAGAAATAATTGCACATAGTTAATTATGTGCGAAGAGTTGCATGTGCTGCTGCAAAATGAAAGTCAATCAATTGACTGTTCGCTAAACCCTAACTCAGATTACGACAAAAGCACCTTCGCATTTAATTGCCAACAAATGTTGATTTTGCCCGCTGAAATGACACTGTCACAGATTTGATCAGCTAGCTGAACACCCTACTACTAGCTCCAAAAGTTGATCAAAAACACAGCATGGATGTTTTTTACATTACAAGGAACAAGGCTTTATAGCTTGTCAAACGAAAGCATAGCTTGTTGGCTTGGGTCGCTAGAGAGCAACATTCCTAAAACAGAGCCGCTAACGGTAAGCTAACCTCTAATAGCATCCAAGACAGGGATAACAGTAAAAAGTGGATGTGCTAGATGTAAACTGAGCTTGCTTTTTTAACTCACAAACTAAGGGAGCTAGTTATGCTAAGCTACTTGAAAGACCTTGGAAGTAATGCTCATTTGCGACTATAGGTAAAGTAGTAGCAGCGTAACCCCTAGATTCCACCGGGAGCGTCTGCGCTGCGTTACGGCTACGCCACGCCACGACCTCCTCCTGCGTCATAACCCACCGGGCGCGTTTCAAAACGTTGCGGAAGCGGAGCGTCGTGTGTGCAGCTCGCAGTTGTTGTTGATTTGGGCATATTTCCTGGACATTTATTTGGGGGATGGGCCTGGGCCGGATGAACGTTCCACTTCCTGCCTGCGCTACGGCTGCGCCACGCTGCGCCGCGTCAAAAATAGGATTCATCCTATATTTTAGAAATTCCTTGCGCCGAGGCGCTTCTGGGACGCTTCTGGGACGCTTCAAGCCGCGGCGCAGCGTGGCGCAGCGGGTCTGGTGGAATAGCACCCATTGACTAGAGTGGCCGCAATCGCTAAAAACGCCGCAGCGTGGAAGGGCGTAGCCGTAACGCAGCGCAGACGCTCCCGGTGGAATCTAGGGGTAAGCTAGTTAGCCATGCATCTGTTGTGTCTAAACTTGCTTACAATTCTTCATTTGAGAGCGTTCACACTGACAACTATGGTCAAACGCAGTGCACTATTAGTACCTGGATTGAGTGCTCATAAGGACCAAAAGGTGGACGTGCCTAGATTGAAATCCTTGCTTGGCAAAAATCTCTGAACGTGGTTAAGCATTGAACAAGAATGGAAGGTAGCGAGTCTCTTAAGAGCTTTTGGAAAAGTTTCCCAAGATTCACGCACTACGCATGTATGTACAGTATACACAGTCGAAGTGTTTACAGAAGTATCCAAATTGAGACACAAAAAGGCCAATCATTGCAGCTTACATTACAGCGGGCAAATACACCATGTTATCTATTCCTTACATTTCCGCTCACGTTTTCAGTTTTGGAAAGGAAAAGAAAAAAACTTTTTATATCCAATATTTATTTTTACTTCAGCCCCTTGCAAACCGTACCATTTGTGTAGAAATCCAAAGCTTAACAGGCTTGCTGTGCCTATTGCAGATTGCTAAACTATGATTGGACAACCACTGTTCAGAAGAGAGGTTCAGCGAATGGTCGATTCCCAGTCAACCTGCTCTGGCCGACATTTACCAGCTGTTCCTGTTTCTTGAGTCCTTTGCAACTTTCAGTTTATGGACCTCTCTCAGGACGTGGTCAGCCTTCTTCAGCTTCTCCATGGCCTTGGCCAGCAGATCCTCTGGCACTCCATCCCCGTCTGCTCCCCCCTTAGCCTTGGACACTCTGCTCAGGAGCTGCTGCGTCTTTTCCATCTCCAGCGCCACTTCAGTCTCAAGTTTCATGAAATCATCACCAGGAGCCGCGTTGCCTTGGGCCACAGCTGTGTGTGCCTGAACACAGACTGACGAGTCAGACAGCAGATCTCCAATGGAGGCGGACCTGGCCTTGGTCGAGGGTGAAAGAGACGGAGGAGGGGGCTCGGAGCGCTGACAGGGAAAGAACTTAGGTTTGACCTGAGGCTTGGGTGGTGCTTTTGTTGGCTTCAAAGTGACGGGAACCTGAATCTCGTCCTCGCTGGCGTCCAACACATCCAGCCCAGGGTTGCTTCCTCTCAACGCGGCGGTGGAAGCTGCCAGTGTGTCTTCGTTGCCAGAGCCTTCGCTGTCATCGTCAGAGTGCTGACCGCTGTCCACAGACTTCTCCTCCGCCTTCTTCTTCTTCTTCTCCCCAGGCAGGTGACAGAGCAGCGGACTCAGGCTGAGGCCGTCAGAGAGCGGAGTATTCCAAGAGACGACGACTGAGGGGACCTCAATCTTGGGTGGAGCCTCTACTGCTTCAGGGGAACTGGCAGCGGTATCTGTTTGCAGTGAAGCAGCCTCTTTTGCCTGGGTTACAGTTGTCTTGTCGTCTGCCTGTTGCGAGTTGGGCTGAGCAGGCTTCTTCTTGGGTGTAGGAGGAGGGCTGGAATTCTTTCTGAGTTGCTCTTTGGGAATTTGTGGGTCATTTTCAGATGCTTTAATGCCATTACTTATTGTCTCCCCTGATTCTTCTTCAAATACCTGCCAGTCAGCGCTGGGACTCCCAGGTTTAGGTGGAGCTTCTTTAGAAATGGGCAGGTCAGTTTCCACAGCTGTTCCTGTCGCCTCCTTCTTATCACTTTCTTCATTCTCCTCATCCTCATCTGTTGTGCCTTCCACCTCTTGGTCTGGCTCCACAGAAGGTTTCTTCTCTTTTGATGGAGGGGTAGGAGGGTGGGACTGTGAGGCCTCTGCTAGGTTGCTAATGGAGCTGCAGGAGCCGGGTTTGTTGGGAGGGGTTGGTGGTGGAACTGTCTTCTTCCTGGCATCAGGAGTCTTTTCAGACATCTGCTCAGCTTTCCCCTCCTCTGTGTCTTCAGGTGAGGCTGTGGGCTTGGCTTCTTTAGATGGAGGCATGGGTGGCTTCAGGACCTTAAAGACATTAAAGGGGACAAATAATATACTTTTATTTTGTGGGTTTTATATGTTCACCCTCTGTCTGAAACACTCCATTTTAGTGCCTGTCTCTTTAAGCCCCCTCTCTTTCTGGCCTTTCTGTATTTGCATTCTAGGTGTTTTATTGATGTAGTATAGAATAGTCTTTCATCTACTATTGTCCGGTGGCCACTTGCGGTGTTGCAGCATAAAATCAGCAACGATGATCATGATGATCTTTTTGTCTTTCTATTGACATTTTCTGAGAAACAAAGTTTTGATGTCTGAGAAACTCTCCTTCAACAGATCTATTTCAAATCTGTGAGTTTTTTGCCAAGTGTTAAAGAAATTGCTATTAGAAGAAACACTAATGAGCATATTCAGCAGGCTGCATGACCAGGAAGTAAACCAGGAAGCTAGAAAACCCTTTTGGTATATGCAACAGGTCGAGCAATTGTCATCGGATTAAAAAGTGGCTATCTTTAGGTAGAGTTTTGACATCAAAATCCTACAGTAGTCCTGAAAGTTTGTTTAAAGGCGCAGTTTCTGAAAATGGTGGCTTTTGCATTACTCTGTGGATTTAGCATTTTGAGACTTGTTTTAAATTGCACTTAGACCTGCTTTATAATTATTAAAGACATGAAATTGCACTTTTTCCAATGAGGGACATTTAACCTCTATTTACAGACTATTTTATATGAACAGTATTGTATGATGAGGGTATTTAACAATAAACAGACCTTTTTCTCTGAGCCTTCCCCCTTATCAGGCTCATCCTCAGGCGTTGGGTTAGGTTTAGCCTCTTTGGTAGGGGGCATGGGAGGTTTGATGACCTTTTTCTGGGGACTGACCTCCGGCTCAGTCTGAGCCTCATCCTCAGGATCCTCCCTTTTCTCTGCATTTTCACCGGCATTGGACGTAGGAGTCGAGGCTTTGATGGCCTCTCTCGGGGTTTCAGTGCCATCCACACTGGAGTGCTGGGTGCCATTAGGCATCAAGGCATTCTCAAGATCCAGGTCCAAACGCAGGATACCATCAGACGACACATCAGCTACCTATAGAGGCAAAAATACATTTAACTTAAATAGATATACCAAACCAATAAACCTTAATAAAAAATAAATAAAAGCTGTTATACAAAATAAGTGCTGGTTTCTAATAAAAGAGAAGGCATTATAATTGTGTCAACTTCCATTGTCAGCAGATAAGAAAGATACAAAAGAGCAAAGCATAGGCAATATGAGTTAAAAAGGGCATAAAAATAACAATATTTCTGTTAATAAGCAATGGATATATTAATAATTGAAACATAATTGTTCAGACCTACATCAAATTAAAAGTAAAGCATATCATGACAAATAAAACTGGAAATATAAAAATAGACCTTATATATATTAAGATATGCTACATATAATATATAGTATGTAATTTATACACGTAGAGAGAAACAGTAAATACTATTAGAAACCCACTTAAAGGTAGGGTAGGTAAGAATGGAGAAACCAGCTCGAGTGCGCTAGAATTTGAAACTACATAACCGAAAGAAATCTGCCCCTTCCTTCAGACTTCCTTACAGAGCCCCTCCTCCAACACACACGAACGCGCACATGACCAATGAGGGCACGAGATAAGTTTGTGCACAGATGGAAGGCTGACAGGCAGGTAGGCCATCCAGTTATTTTAGCCGGACCGGCTAAAATGATTGGTCGTGCTTTTTACAGCGCCACGGCTTCCACAGATGAAATGTTTTTATGTATTTATTGTCAAAGCATTTAATATATTCATTGCTATCGGGATGTTAAGAGCATTCCATGGAATATAACAAAAAGTGTTTCTGAAGTGAATTAAAGGTGGGATAGGTACCCCACCTTTAAGCACAAGAAAAACAAGAAACTCAACACAGAGACAAATCTGGACTTACTTACGGTAGCATCAGAGCTGACCACACAGTGTCTTATTTCACACATGAATGGATTCTCACATTCACACACACACCTCTTTCATGTGTATCCTGGTCGGTGGCCGTCGGTTACGGTTCCCTTTAGGCCTTGTTCGAGTAACGTGCTCTAAATTAATGCTTTCATCAACCGTCACCTGTGAAAACATGAAGCCCAGTCATTCACTACTGAATCCTTTTGAGCGTTAAATATGCAAGGGAGGTATTTGTAAAATGTAGGTTAAATCTACAAACACAATTAGACACAGTGTAGTACAACAAACAACTTAGTGTGTGTTTGCACTACATGTTTGAAAGAAGGTGTTATGGAAGCAAGATAGCCTACACCATGGGTCGGCAACAGGCGGCCCGCGGGCTATTGGTGGCCCGCCAGCAATAATATTTGGCCCCGAAAATTATTTTGAGAATAAAAATAAAATATTATTTTTTTATTTTTTTACAATATCGGACCGACAGTCGCACATATAGGCTATAACAGGGGTACTCAAATACAAATCTTAAAGGTCCAAAGACATTTTTCAATAAGACAAAGGTCCGTTTATTACGGTCATTCAAACAATTGCAACAAGATTCTTAACACGAGGTTGCAAAAACAAAAATAATCTGTATGCAGCAGTTTCATTGTTATTGTGTCTGTGCTTGATCCCTCAGAGTCGCAGTGTAAGAGCTGCACAGTTATGAATAAAGGCAGCTGCACCCTCTTTCATTCAGCATTCCCATTATTGCTTTCTAAATGTCTTGCCCCCTTGTGTGTCCACTGAGGTTCGTCAGGCCCAACACATCTTCAACAAACTCTCCCTTTGCCTCATCATAAAAACTCACAAACACCAGCAACTGAGCATTGTCAGTGGTGTCAGTAGACTCATCCACAGCTAAGGAAATGCACTGTGCATTTTTTATTCCATCACAAAGCTGATTAATCAAATCACCAGCCAGTATTTATGTTCTTCTGGTTGCTGTGGAATCTGAGGGGGATTTGCTTGATTTGACCTGTTATTTCCTCTTTTTGTTTGCCTTCAAACACTTCAGTCATGCATTCTTTTATACTTCAGTTATTATCCAGTGGAATGTCCTTACCTACTGGCCTAGTTAAATCAAAGTGGTTACTTTCTTTTGGCTGGGCAGTGTAGTTTTACACACCGTCTTATTTGACTTTCTCAGGACTGTTTTTTGGGGGCAGACCCCCACAAAGAAAAAAATATATTTACACACGTAAGGTCATCATCTTAACAGTTTTGTATGCTCATCCGTGAGCAGAGCATCAAGTTGACATGTATATTACAGCTGAATGCGGCGATTACCATTTTGTTCAGCGAAACGCCTCACAAACTGATTAAGATCAACAGCTTTAGTGCGTTTTGATTCAATGCTGAGTACAGCCAAACTTGACAGTCTCTTCTCTGTTATTGTAGACCGCAAATACCTCATTCCTTCCAGTGACGTGCAGTGAGGTTCATGGCTGGTGAGGCACTGACTCTTTCAGAGTCAGATTTACAAATACTATATTTTGTCCTTAATCGAAATATTCGTATTATTTTCAAAAGCTTTTTTAGTCTGATGTTTCGATTCATTTTAAACAGACCGTTCAACAAAAGGATACCCAAAATCTAAATATTGGATTGTGCTTTCTTAGTAAGATCCCATGTTCATTACAATTGTGGTCTTACCTTGACTTGAAGATGAAGTCCATGCTATCCTTCTGGACAACAATCTCTAATACTTTTTTGTAAAAGTCCTCCTTATCTTCCTCTAGTTTCAAAAGTCTAGCTTGTTGTTTGCGTCTACCGTCTCTGCGTAGAATAACAGTAGCAACAAGAACCTGTGGGCTCACGTGCGCCCCCTTCAGTGCGGCAGAGGTTATGGCTGCCTCCCCTGGTGCTTTTTCAGTGCCGTTGTATGATGAGACCAGCGAGCCTAAATAATATCATATATACGTGAAATAAGTTATTTAGAGACTATGGATGGCGAGGACACATGTAATAAAGGGATCTACAAACATTACATTGGTGACCTACAGTGAGATGGTAACAGGCATGCGCTTAGGGCCCGCTTTCCAGCCAGTTTCTGTGGGGTGACGCATTCTGAGGTGAGGCAGAGCTCATCTGTGCCTCACCTTACCCCAGAGTAACTGGCTGGAGCGCGCTCACAAAATAAGTGCCCGCGCTAAATTAGTGCCCGCGCTCCAGCCAGTTCCTGTGGGGTGACGTGAGGCAGAGCTCGTCCCTGCCTCACTTCTCATCGCTCCCATGTAGTTGTAGCGGAGCTCGGCAAATTTGCCGATTTTGACTATAAAAAGCGATTGGAATCATACAGAAATCACATTTACAACACAGATCAGTGGAGACATTTTATTATTATTATTATTTAGTTTTTTTCCCGTTACATTGGAGTATGACAGGTGAGGCTCTGCCTCCCCTGCCTCCCCTGACTGCACGTCGCTGATTCCTTCAGTACTTGGGTCCGAATGCTTCTCGTTTTGCACCGTCCCGTTCAAATTAAATCGCCGCCAATCATATTTCCACGCTCGCGCCAGGGCCGGGGGAGGGGTTACAAGACGTGCGTCTTGTGCTGCATTCACTTGCACTCGGACATTAGAGACTTTCTCTCATAAATGTCCGATGAGCCACAACTTTTCTTTCAAAACAAAGCTGCCAACTGGGGTGGCAGCTGGGGAGAGACGAGACACGCATTTTTCCCACCCGCATTCCGCGAAGACCCGCCCTACTCTGCCTCTGATTCGCAGACTGTTGGTGGGGGACAAAAACGCTTACGGGATGCTGAATGTGATTGGACCAATGCGTTGACAGACACACACAGACATTGGAACAGTCGGACATGCAGAGCGTTGTTTGCAGTGGACATAGCGGAGAATTTTGACTCGTTACATTGTGGCGATGTCTCGCAGATAACACAGATAATACAGATAATACATATGAAAAGTATAATTTGCTCAGAGTCCAGAGACAGTTGTGGTTCGGTCCGGATCCGGACCGGAGTCCGGACTTTGAGGATGCCTAGGCTATAATGTCCGAATAGAGAATCTACCTACACCTGAAGAATGCTTATTGTACTTTTATCCATGTTGAGAGTGAATGACACACAGCACAGGCAGAATCTGGCAGCGGGATGCACTGACGCTGATAGTGGATCAATAAGTAGGCGGACAGCGCGTGGTGCCAACATGCGGTTTGTGGTTGGAAAAAAATAACACCAGCTCACTAAATAATTCAAACGTAATGTTTACTTATATGCAGTGTTCGAAATGGGGTGAGCCAGGGGGAGCTTGGCTCCCCTAAAGAGGGGTGGAGCTCCCCTGAAGGCCGATTTTGAGATAAATAGCGGGAGCCCAAAAAAATATTGCATATTTGTGTCACACAGATTAGAAATGTTGAGTTTCTGTAAATAAAAGTTCTTGAAATAAATAATAGTCATTGTTCATTACAGTTTCTGAATATTTGTTTTATATTTGTGAATATTTCTGGGTGTTGCCATCTGTACGTGGCGGCGCTGCATTCTTTACGCTACTTACGTTGCTATGGTTACGGTGGCGATGCCGGCGTGGTATTTGAAATGTTCATATTGATATTTTTTTAAATCTGGCTTTGTAATAAAAAATATGGCGAAACGAAAACAGCCAAGCCTCGCAGCTTTTGGATTCACAAGCATAGAAGCGAAGGATTCTAAAAATGACAACGTGAACGGAACAACTTTTAGTTGGCCGGCTGTAAGCGGCGTTAGGGTCGAGTCTGACAGCTCCACACCGAGGGAGAGGCCTGCCGATGCGGAGCCTGAAGAGGCTTCAACAACGGCCACAGCCGCCGGCGCCACCTGCACTAGCGAACCTGACGATGCCCATGACCTGTCTTTTAACTGGACACAGAAAAGATGGAGTGAGTGGAATGAAAGGTATCCATGGCTTTTCATATAAAAAATAAAAAATGTGGATGTGAGATTTGCAAAGAGGCAAAAGTATATTGATCTCCCTGCCGCTCGCAGAAAAATCCACCGGCTTGCACCAAAAAAAATAGGGCTCCCCCGATAGCAAATGGGTTATTCGAACACTGCTTATATGTGAACAGTAACAAAGTTCAGTCAAAACATTGACAACAAAATCGGAGAAGCCGCTTGATCATGGAGGGCGAGGGGTGGTGGTGCATATGCACCACCCCAGTTGGCAGCTTTGTTTTGAAAGCAAAGTTTTGGCTCATCGGACATTTATGAGAGAAAATCCCTAATGTCCGAGTGCAAGTGAATGCAGCACAAGACGCGAGCCTTGTAACCCCTCCCCCAGCCCTGGTGCGAGCATGGAAATGTGATTGTCATTTGAACGGGACGGCGCAAAACGAGAAGCATTCGGTCTACAATGACAGAGAAGAGTTTGGCTTGATTCAAAACGCACTAAAGCTTTGGATCTTAATAAGTTTGTGAGCAGGGGCGGACTGGCCATCTGTAGAATCTGGAGAATCACAGAATGGCACCGCAGCGAGGCTCCCCCCCCCCCCGAAGCATTCGAATGTGGCCCGCCATCTAGTGGCTCAGAAAAAAATTGGCCCAAGGCCAAACTTACTTGCCGACCCCTGGCCTACACTGTATACAAAAATAAATATAATAATCATATAATAAATAAATACATATTTTCGCCTATAGTGTCTCGCCTTAAGAAGTGTTTACCTCATCAAAGATTTTGTTCTTTGCTCGATTAATGCCATCGAGCAAAGCTTTAATCCAGGCCTCCTTGTCCTCTGCATTCTGAGCCTGGAACTTCACATCATGGACCTGTCAGGCACACAGAGCACAGACATGTCAGCTGTCAATACAGAAAATACATGGAAAAATAAGGTTAATAATGCCCATTTTCTCAAAGGTACGTTGACCTCTCACCTCAAGATATATGAAAGGGGAACCCACAGGTCTCCCCTTTACAGACAGGCCCACTCTATGCTTATCCCATGTAATTTTGTGCAAAAGTTCAGCCGTTATTTTTGTTTCCATGCAGTACTAATATGCCGTTTTCACCTATTCTAAAAACGGTGCATTTTATTTTATTTTGGGTTAGGGTTTGGGAATTGCTTAACTTGGGTACGATTGGAAAGCTGAGACCCTTTCATGTTTTATGATGTAAGTCTTCGCAGTAGACACTTTATTGTAGTGAGATCATTTTTTTGAAACAAACTAAATTAAAATAACTAACCTCAGTGTATAAAAATAATATTGTGTATAACGTATGATAATGACAGCGTTAGGAAACTCTACAACCACGGGCTTTCCAAGTTTCCTTTGCATATAACCTGTGAAGCAAATGGTAATCAACCCAAAAATTGCTCCAGCAACTTACTGTATGAGACATACTGTATTAAAGCTTGGGGATGGTCACTATATACTTTAATCATCATGTTTTAGCTGCTCTTAGACTAAATGTTGACATTTCACCAAAGGTCTAACCAGGGACGTGCACAGACATTTGGAGGGGCTATTGCTCTAAAATAGAAAAAGGTCCTCCCCCCCACCCCCCGAAAACGTAAGAACTTTTTTTTTTTATAAAAAAAAAGAAAAAGGAAAACCAGGGACATTTTTTGTTTTGCGGTCCATATCTCATTAACATATCTAATGTTAGTAACTATTAAAGACGAAATGCGAACAATTCTGTTTTAATGTAGTTTGATCATTGTAACTGCTGTGCCTTAAATAAACTCACTAATTGATTAAACCAGTTCAATACACATTATTCCTTATCATTATTTATGAGCGCGGTAAGGTATCTAATTACTTATTTATTTAGTATTCCATAACTTAATAACAGTGGTAGAGACATGGCAGAAATCCTACAATGAAGCGGGACAGTGAACTGTTCTCCCGTATGTGAGAGAGGGCGATCAAGAAAAGAGAGAGCGGTGAGGGAGTTTACTGAGCAGATGAAAAGACACAGAAAGACAGAAGCACAATAACAAGTATATTTAGGTGTTTTTTTTGTAAATAACCGACGGTGTCAAGAGGAAGTAAAGTCCCCTGGTTTGTCCCCTAGTCTAACTGCCATGAGAAAACTTAAAATCAATTTAAGCATATTTAAAAAACGGGGACATTTCCGGGGACAGATTGACCAGAGGATTGGCCACCAAAGCCAGGCAGGCACATGATCACCATAGCCTTATGAGGCCGGAGGGCTTTCCTTTGCTTTTCAGCTCTCAGATTGTAAACAAAGTCACGTGACTGGGGGCAGATGACAGCGCTGACAAGGTGTGTTTTATCGCAGCGAGACTCTACAATACTAATTGTGGGCTTATCATTTTTATTCGGCCACAACAGAAAAAAAAGACTTTCGCTCTCTCCAGAGGGGCAGGTCAGCCAAAAAGTTCAAAAGGGCCGTTGCCCGGGCAACATTAGCCCGTACCTGTGCACGTCCCTGGGTCTAACCCAGGGGTCGGCAACCCGCGGCTCTCGAGCCGCATGCGGCTCTTTAAGCCCTCTGCTCTGGCTCCCTTGAGCTTAGACAAAAATAAGAAGGAAATAAAATAAAAATATTTGTAGGACTATTTACATTTTGTTGCACGGTTGAAAATGTTTCGTATCATGTATTTTGAGGTGATACTGTGACACATAAATAAAAAACAAAACGGTTTTAATTAGGTCAACTAAAATATGCGTCATATCCTGCTACGGTCCCGCACCAGCGCCTTTTCTTGCAGGTGAATAACCTGACCCCCGGCTCGATGAGCGAACTATGGATAAATCAAAGAAAAGAAAATTATCGGAGGAACAGAGAGGGTTTAATTCTGCGTGGTTAGAGTTATCTGCTTTCACAGCAAACTATGCTGTTTACCGGGATGTTTGATATGTGGAGAGAAGTTATCAAAGCTGCTGCAGCCTTTACGTATCGAGGAAAAACACGGAAGAGCAAGACAGCTGACGATCTTCAGTCATAATTCAATCAGTTAACTATTTTTAGGGTGCAGCTATTAGGGCTGTCCCGAATACGATTTTTCGGGCTCCGGATATTCGGTGCGTACTGCGTAGTAATCAGCAGCGAACCGCTTCAACACGTGTATTTCGGTTTATTCACGGCATTCATTTTGTTATTCGACAGTATTGTTGTTTCATAGTTATTTGTTAATGTATATAACCCAATTTGTGTTCTTTGAAATTGAAAAGGATATCGCATTGTGTTTGTTACTTTCGTTGCAGTTGTATATGTCTTAAGTGTAATTTGGCTTGGTTTCCTATTTTGTATGGACATGCTTTTATTTTGAAGGACAGTTAGTGCTGTTGACAGGAAGTTGTTGTTGCTATGGAAACAACGTGACGGAGATTAACGGAGAAAAAGTAATATCTACATATAAAGACGGAGAAAGTAAACGATAACGTTTACGGTTAAGTGTTAGCACCCCCGAAGAGGCACAAGCTCTTACGTTGATATTGGAGTTTTCAATCAATTCAAATAAAAAAATAAAAAATATCCGAATAACGAAATTGAAACCCGAATAGTCAAAGTGGGCCCATTTGAATTATATTCCTTTTCTTCAAATGTGCAGAGGACTCCCCAAGTGCTGTGCTGATTTATTTTAAAGTAGGCCTGTGTATTTTTTTGTATTCTCCTTATAAGAGTTATTTGTTTCTTATTAGAGGTAAACAGTTTTCTATAATGTAATAAATAATAAATGCAAAAAAACTGTAGTTTTTGTCTATGATGTAACAATATAACTTTATAAGCAATCAAGCTATCAAATATGTTTTGCGGCTCCAGACAAAACAAATTGGTGGAAAAGGGGGCAAAATGGCTCTTTTGGTCAAAAAGGTTGCAGACCCCTGGTCTAACCATAACCTAATGTTAATTAGAGATTTATGTCCCATAAGTCACTTGACACACAGTACTGAGCAGCTTCTGATATTCATTTTCAGGTTCTCAAATGATGTATATAACACCTATGTGGCCTATACTGTTGACCTACTATCTCCCCCTAAAGACAGAAATGGTTTTAAGGGGGGAGTGGAAGAGGGTGACTGTTGTAAAGCAGCCTCAGGTGATTGGTTGTGAGACACAGTGCTGCTGCGGTGCTTTAAGAAAGTCTGTTTGGCTTGATTCAGCCATGCAGAGCTGAGGTTACCCCGGAGACACCGGGAGGTTACCCCGGAGACACCGGGAGGCCACCAAGAAGCTGCTCACATCCTGGTCCGACCGCTCACTCCATTCACACTGAACCACCACAACAGACTTCACACTACCAACCAATTCAGGAACTCCAGGTTTCACAAACACACAATTGTTTTAAAACAGTAGATAAAGGGAATTCATCTCGCAAAACAATCTGTTGTAACAACATTTCCCTTTTTTTTTTTACTTCCCTTTGTTCAGAAAATGTAAGTAATATAATAAAACTCTTGGTTTATTCTCGGCTTTCATAAGGCTGCCAAGACAATCTGGGACAACACATAGAGAAGTAATAGCAGCAACTAGAGGTCATAAACCATTAATGCTCATGGCCATCTAGCAAATGTTAGTCCAATGTTCATTCTATTACTTTATTACGGAAATATTGTCTTCATATCAAAGCTATTAATGTTTAATCTGTAACCTAAATCTTATTCTGAATTTATGGATCTTGATAGTGGAGTATTTCATCATCTCAGCAGAAACATCTGAAACAGTTCTACATTACTGTGTGTGGGCAGCAGTGTGTACAAGTTAGAGGCTGGGGATTTGTAGCTAAAGGGCTCACACCTTATGCTGCAGCCACATGAGGACGATAACTGTCGTATCTGCTACAGTTCCCTATCAGATAGACGGTTCGGCCACACGAGGTTGACATGGAAACGCAGAAAACGATAACGGGTCCCAAGGTGGGTAGATCTGTGGACGAAACGCTCTGGGGGGCAAACGGCTCCGTGTCTACGCCTATACGATCATTTCCTGATGACGATGACGCAATAGCCCCGCCTCTCCCCACCTCTCCTGCTCAGAGATCAGCTGCTGGGCTGTCAGAAGAGGGGGAGGAAAAGAGAGGCTCCATTTATTATTCTTATATTATTATATAGAGTCGTTATCAATTTGTTTTAAAGCTCAATAAATAACAAAGAAGACCTCTGACCGGCACTTTTCTAATTTTGTCCGGAAGATTTAAACTTTAACGGACATGTTGACCGGCGAAAAAAAAATCTAACAGAAACTCTGCCGCACGGTCCCCTCGTCCCTTGGAAGAGGCGGGGAGGTGGGTGTTTTTCATCTGCTGGTGGACTACCGGAGAGTAGGAGCAAACGCTTGCCTCGGGGAGGGAGAAAAAGAGCCAGAGCGTCCACAGCGGAGAATAAACATAAGGGCAACCATGGCAACCATGCGCGGGAAGTCTTCTTCGCTGCTTTTGTGGCAGAAGTACAGCGCCACTTACAGGCCTGGCATATGTACTACAGCGTCTCCAGCGCTTTCCAGCGGTCTCGTGTGAACGGACACGTTTCTAGTGCCTATTGCGTGTGGAGGGAAGACTTTTTTGATATCGAATTCGGTTTGTTTGCGTTACCGTTCTCGTGTGACTCCAGTCTTAGACTGAGAGGTGTCTCTGTTAGAGCCAGCACACAAAACTGAAAGCTGACCTCAAAGAGGAAGTGGCAACATCTCACAACATTTGATCTACATTTGACGGCCAAATGTAGATCAACTCCTGCTTCAGTATTACCAGAGGTGAGGGTGTTGCAGGCAATATTTTTGAAATTGTTGTGGCCTCAAAAACATTCACCCATAAAGAAAAATTGGTCTGATTCTGAATTACTTCCATACCTCGATAAATCATGTTCCACTTAAGTTAGGTACGATACGAGATGAACAAATCCCTTTTTTTCTTGTTATATTTTCTGTCATTGTGTCTGAAATGGAGTTAGGAAGAACAATTAAGTGTGATTCTTCGTCTTTTTTTGTGATAGGAGAAGGAGACAACTGCACTCTTTCTAGTTTGTGATCAATACTCCTTTTCTTTTAACTCTTTTTTGGTCTCCTCCAACTCCTTAGAGAAATATCTTAAGCTGCTTAATGCTCCACTATGTCCACCAGCTAGTTGACATGTGTGTTGGGTAGGTAATGAATGGTGGGTGTATCTGACTTTTATTTTGATAAAACAAAGACTAATGGGACAAAACAGTATAACAATTTGTAGAGCTGAGGAGAATTGCAGAGTCAAATTATATTTTCCTGTTTGTTAATATGAGCCACTCCATTCACATCACAGCTCCAATTTGATCCACTGTTAACATAACATATGTATTAGTGCACCTTTAAAGTTGAAACCTAGTCAAATGTTTTCTGCTTTTACTAGAATTGCTTTTACATCCTGCCAGGAGTCATTTTCTTACACTGTGTGGTGAATTGACGGACAGGGAATCTCATCACAACAAGCTTGTGACTAAACTTCATCATTTCCAACTTTTGTTTGCAGAAGTCAGTTTTTGTACACTTCCTGTTACCACAACTGTCAGGGTTAGTAGAGGGCGTGTTAAAGCCAACCAGATCTTATAGGAAGTTGCCCTTTAGCTAAATCATTTTGTGGTGTTTTAAAACTTAAAATAGGGCATGACAAACGCAGCATGTGTTTTGGTCCTGGATGTTGTCATTTAACATTTGTGTGTTTATCACTCTCACTTCCTTTCTTCCTGATGTTAGTTAAGTTTCTTGTAAACCTGACAGTTGGAGCTTCTGTATGTCACTAAGCACTCTTACCATGGCCTACTGTATACACAGAGCTCTATTTTCCACACAAGGCTCTCTCAGCTCACCTTATTTCCGGGCTTGGAGGAGCGGATCAGTATCAGTCTGTGCTTCTTCTTGAAGGGACTCTTTAATTCGTGACATTTATCATAGTTCTCCAGGTCAAGCCTCTCTAAGCAGTTCTTCAGATCCTGCAACACACATTTACCAGTCAATCATCTGCAAATCTGTCATTTCAAATAGAAGACAAATAAGGCGACATCATTTTTGATTTTTTTTATATCAACAAATATCGCAAAAAACAAACAACCTGCTCACGACTACTGTTGTCCTGGTGACCAATATAGATTTCTGATAATGAAATAGCATATGTGATGTAGTTTTTATTCAGAACAACTCTGTGACTGTATTATCTTTGAGAGCTTTCTGTGATATGTGAATGCAGAACAGAGTGTGATGTAACATATTCTAGGATGCCCTTGTCTGTAATACATTAGCTGTTTAATTATAGTTGTAAGCACACAATTACCAAAAAGGCTCTATTTCATCAATCATAACATATTACAAAGCGTTTTACATTGCCTCATAACGTAATGTCTCATATTACTTCAGAATTGGTGATCCCTCACTGATCGTTAACAGTCAATAATACCTTTTTTCATTTGACTTAAAGCAATGACTTAAAATGAACACTTATAGTATAACAGGTTGTAATGCATTATAAAAGATGCATTATGAAAATCTTATGATATTTTCATAATGACCATGACATTTCAATTCATTATGGTGCACTAAACTATAAATAAAAGTGCTTATAAGCTTATTTGATTGCATGTTAAGTATGTTCATAATGAAATATATACTATAAAGTGCTCTGAATATGACAGTTATATACAGTAACTCTGTACTGTAAAATGGTGCAAATTAGTGAAAAAGTGGAATGAGTAGGAGACATAACAGTGGTGTACCTCATTTTCATACACCACGATCTCCGTCTTCTCCACATGGACGTAGCGCTCCTTGTAGCTGGCCAACAGTCTGCCGGGGGCCTTCTTCACCCAGCCCTCCTTACCCAGGAACTTGGGCTCTTTTCTCCGGGCTGGCTCCTCTTTTGCACCCTGCATGATGGAGGAAGGAGAACACATTTAGGACAGGATACAGAATAACATTATGTCTATAGGAAAGGACTCTAGTCTTATCTGTATGGTTAGCTATAGGCACTATACTATATGAGTAAAGTATATGTTAACGTTGTTAAATATTGCAATGAGGATATATTGTGATAAATAAAAAGATATTTAAGTGTAGTCCAATGTTTTTACTTTAATGCTAAAATACAACATAGTGTTTGAAAAGAAATGATAGAAAATTATTTCAAAAATACAATATAGTATGAACACATTGTGTGACAACTGTTGCATAGCCCCTTTCCTAAAATGTCAGGTTTGTTTAATTTGTGTTTCAATGTCATGAGAGTTTTTGATAATTCATGCTGTCTTTCTTTTTCTGTAGTGAGATAAACAAATTAAAAAGTAGAACTGAAATATATTTATGATGGTATAAGATTTATTAAAGGATATTTATTTTACTAAATTGTAGTTTTAGATAGTAAGAGAGCCTCAGGGAAATCATTTTTCTTTTGGTCCCCATATAGAGCCCCCAAAATCTATTTAAGAATATGAACTAATGGCGCTTTTCCACTGCAGGGCCTCGCACGGCTTAGTACGGTATAGTTAGGCCTTGGTAGGCCAGGCTCACTTTATGCTGCGTTTCCATTACAGTTTAGTAGCTGGGGCAGTAACTATAGTAACGCAGTGTAGGCGGAGCCGTGACGTCATCTTCAATGCGAACCACAGAAAACCAACATCAGCCGTTAGCTGTTAGCATCAGAGCTCACAGCTCCTCATATCTGTTCAGAAACTAGACAAAAGTTAAACAAGTAAAAACCACAGACTGTCTGTGTCATGGCGAATACAGTCGCTGGTTTATTTATGTCTGTAGGCCGTTGTTGTGAGTGTGGACGGTCGGAGCATATACTGCGCTAGCTTAGCCGATCTCCATTCAGAAAACACGCATTTTAAGGTTTTTCTCCTGCCGTCTGTCTGCAGACTTTTCAAAGCATTAATTCATGGTTTTTACTAACCGGTATCAGTATGTTGTTACTTCGGCATCATTTTGAAACGTGTATTATAATTAAATAACGGTAAAATATGTTCATTGTGTTGTAGTTGTAGCCACTCACGTCACTAGTTTAGCATATTCAGCCCGGTTGTTGGCCCAGAAAGAACCACGATTTTGGAGGGCCAGAAAAACTGTGAAAAGGTACCCGTTAGCCGGAACTACCCCTAGTGGAAACGCAACAAAAAACGGGCCGGGTTTGGCACGGCACGCTTAAACCGTGCTACGCGCTGCAGTGGAAATGCGCCATAACTTAGCATATTATAGAACATAGTTTCCCATTGTGCTTATCAAGTGTTTGGGTCTTACATTGAAAAAAATGATGTTTTTTCGTCACTGTTGTAATGTTCTTTATGATGACTGCAGTGTCTGGTGTGATGAGTGGACGTGTGTGTGTGACTCAGTTAATGACTTATTAGTAAGACATCAGCTTTTCATTTGTAGAGACTTCTTCCTGTTTCAACACTGTGTCTAATTATATCAGCTCCTATGGTCAAGGCAGAGACCAACCATTTCCTAAATTCTGAGTAGATGTTCTAAATGCTACTTCTAACCACTTGTAGTTCTATAGTGTGAGACATGGTGGTGTTTTTCTTAATAAGTCTAAGAAAAATGTGGTTATGAAGCTTGTGCAGCGAGTAGGAAGAACAAGTTCTGCTAAAGCAGTTTGGTGTTAGAGAACTGAGGCTTGTAAAGAGCAGCAGCTCTCTCTAACTATCAGGCATTTTCATTTCTGCCCTCTTTTCTGAAAACACACACACATTTAGCTTTAGAAACTATCACCTTTCTAACATTAGCCTTTCATAGTACATGTTTTCACATCACTATTTGTGCACAGATGGGTGGTTAGGTGATACTCTTTCACTTCCGGTTACAAAGCAGCCAGAAAGGGGCAGTATCAGGGCACAGAATGAAGACAGCAGCTGCTAGGCAACACGAATCACACTCACTGTTGTGATGGATAATGAAACTCTAAACAATATATAAGGAACTGAAACATCAACATTCATTACGAAAATGGAACTGCTAATGTTTGCCAGTATATGCAAGATACTTACAAAATGGAAGACGCTTAGAAAATCTTTAAAGAAATGTCAACTGTTACAAAAGATTTCAACGTTACTAGACAATAAATAAAAATGACAATAAAAATGAAACAAACGTCTCAAACCACTCCTCTAGCATAACTGACCATAACACTGATTTGACCTGTTTAACACAACATGGCTAAAACAAAGCTTCTATTTGATGTATTAACACACGTTAAAGGACAAAAGCTAACTATGCGAGCAACACCATGGGAGCGGCTGCTATCTTAAAGGTAGGGTAAGTAAGAATGGAGAAACCAGCTCGAGTGCGCTAGAATTTGAAAGTACGCAGCCGAAAAAAATCTGCCCCTTCCTTCAGATTTCCTTACAGAGCCCCTCCTCCAACACACACGAACGCGCACATGACCAATGAGGGCACGAGATAAGTTTGTGCACAGATGGAAGGCTGACAGGCAGGTAGGCCATCCAGTTATTTTAGCCGGGCCGGCTCAGATGATTGGTCGTGCTTTTTACAGCGCTACGGCTTCCACAGATGACATTTTTTTATGTATTTATTGTCAAAGCATTTAATATATTCATTGCTATCGGGATGTTAAGAGCATTCCATGGAATATAACAAGTGTTTCTGAAGTGAATTACCTACCCCACCTTTAACGAAAAAGTAAGAATGACCCCTCCAAGGGAAGACCTTATAGATCTGATCAATTGAAGGCAACAAGTCCTCCGACCCGTACGACCAAAGAAGTCATTTGTTTCAACCCTATAATAATACAACCTACAGGAACGTTTCCTAGCATAGTAGATTTAACGTAACGCTTGCAGTTTTAAAAATGATGTTTACATTGTAAAACGGTGGATTTTCAAAACACAACTACTTGGTCAGGTTATATATTTCTGTGACACAAACCAACTTCTTTCAATACTAATCAGTATCAGTTCAGCATTCAGATTTTTGCAAGGCCTACATTTAACACTGGCAGTAACAGGTTGATTATTAGCGATTAGATTAGCAACTAATTTAAGCTATTAGAGTTGCGCCAAGAGAGCACCTTTGTTCATCAATGTCCCAGTAAAACTTGGTCACCATTGTAATCTATTGTAACTACTGTTAACTGTCAAAGCATACAACACTGTGACTGCCAACCTCGGAGAAACACAGACTAGGTTCTGCATATATATAGACTTGTTGAGGAACCCCCAAAACTCATTTCTCATTCGGACTAAAACACTGACTGAAGTGCAGGTGTGCAAAATTCACAGCCTTTGTTTCTGTTGGAGGAACTTCCACAGGATGCCATTTTTATTTTTTGGGATTAGGTTGGAGGTCATCAACATGTTTTTCCACTCTCACTTAACTGCAAGTGTTTCGACTTGGTAAACAGCAGTGCAGCTGCCGAAAAGGGAACGCCAAGCAGGGAGGAGAGAGGTGCCAGACGGAGAGTGAGAAGGGCCATAAATAAAAAGGCTACTTTGTCAAACCCCCTTAATACAGCGTGATATAGTGCAACTACAACTACATAAAGACATAGCAGTCTCACTGTTCAGTTCAGGAAACAGCCCTCAGACACAGAGTGGCCTTGGCATGCATCTGACATGGATGAACATGGACAGAAATTGATGGGGCTTGGTGGATCACTTCAGTGCATTGGGCGTTGATCAACTCATGCAACAGTGAGAGGTTTCCATTACCCAGAACTCAGCTGACTACCATAGCTCTGTGCTGAGATATCAGATAATATTTTGGTCTAACACAGGAAGTCTGCTCTGCACTGAAGCATGGACCTGACCAAAACTTTGACCCAAAACTGTCCACACACACGTTTGCACAATCTATTAGCTGTCCTCTCTGCGGTGTTTTGGTCAACATTCAAAAGTCATCTAAAAAAATAAGAGACTGAACAAGTGGTAAAGCCATTTTAAAAGCTACAGTTAAGGTATCTCATGCTGGGTCTTAAAAGAGGAAGAGAAAACAGAGCGCAGGGCTTCGTGGAAGAGGCACACCTTAGCAGACATGTGTTTCTGATCAAGTTTTAGGTCAGGGAGCATCTGGCATTCATAGATTTTTTACGCTGACCTGCCCAGCTTGAAGTCACCACAAGCCTCACTGGAGCTCACTCTTTACCCCCGCTAACCCCTCACAGCTGATGGAAGACAGTGGGGCTGAACAAATGTGTTGTTCTGCTGGTATAATGTGCCTTAAATGTTACTGGCAAATCACTGACATCACTACCTCTGCTTGACTAAGCTACCTAAAAGTTTTAATTTCAAATAACTCAAATCAAATATTTTGGACTCCCTCTTGAGGATATACTTCCTGTTTTGTGCCGTTGCAGCCAATGTTGTTACAGCCAAAGGTATTGCAATAAATGATTGGAGTGTACCACATATGACTGCAGGGTTGATGGAACTGTCCACACCCTACTATCAGAAACACATACAGGCTTACTCAGTGTTGCATTGGGATTTCTAAGCACGTCAGTCACTTTACACAATATATGCATAACATGCTAAAAGCGATACTGTTTAAGCTGAGACAATACGGCTTCTGATCTGCATTTCACACCACAGACCACAGGTGGGCCCAGAAGCCAACAATAGGATAAAGCCACCAATTTAAATTTAAGTTGTGTTCTGTATTTTACTGTCATGTAGCATACAGTCAAACGAAAAACAACCCTCCACTGCGTTTCCTTTATTATGGAGACTGGATAATCTTTCTACTTGTATCTTTTTAACGTAATTATCTTGATGATTTTAATTTAAATACATTTCTGTTAATCTATCACAACAGGAGGTCAGGTGAAATAGGGTTATTGAGCCTATATCAACTAGAGAAAGCCTTCACGTTTGCATTCGATAAGCAAGGATACTGTTTGACTATTGGCTGTCATTTAAATTTGGTGATCTGATATCCGAACCCAGTTGAGTACATTAATAGCTATGTATTTATTTGTTACAATTTATGTTGGGAAAGCCATGTTAAGGCAATACTTATATAGCATTTGCGTAAAACAATACTCTGGTCACTTCGACACATTGAGGCATACAGCTTATAGATAAACACCGGTATCAAAAAGTTCTTGTTACCAGAAGATACTTAAATCACAGGTATTAGTATAAATATTAAAAAAAAGTGGTATTGGTGCATACCTAATTTGCAGTATATCAAACTGGAGGACACTCTCAGAGTGAGTCCGAATCATAATTTACTGGCCAAAAAACTGACCTATAATCATCGGATCTATCTTGACCAACAGTGAAAGTAACGATCACTTTTCAATACGTTTGCTCATGTGACGGTGATGCAAGAGTGTATCAGTGGTGTTTCATGCAGGGAGGAAATCTATTTTTATAATGCTGTCATGGCCATGTGTGATCATTTGTACTCACCCATACCCTCACTCTTCATCACGTTTTTCCTATCATAGTTAAGTCTTAAAACATAGCGCGTTGTTGCTGAGCACTAATAGATGAGAGTAACACCTACGTCACTTCCGGGCGAAAATTACGGCCCCGCCCACTTTTGGGGGAAAACAACGCTGTAATAATAATAGAAATTCTGAAGTTTTTGCCAATCAGATCAGAATTTTTTGAAAACCGAAAATCGAGAATCGTGCTCGATATATGGTTAAATTAAAATCAGTAGGCGAGGCTGTAATTTCGCCAGCTGTTACTCTCATGAGCGAGGCAGAAAATAATAGTTTTAACATGCCAAAAAGCTGCTGTGTCGTTTATTGCAACTCAAACATTAAAGAAAATCCAGAGTTACGTGTTTCTGGACTTCCTCTAAGAAGAAAGGACAGTAGAAGAAGAGCTCTGTGGCTTCAGGCTGGATCGCCGTTCAAATGACAGCGTTGGTTTCCCCAAAAGTGGGCGGGGCTGTAAAGTGACGTAGATGTTACTCTCATCTATGAAAATTGATAGCCTACTGCTATATTTAACCATATATCGAGCCCGATCATCGATTTCAAATGATTTAATGTAATTGTTTGCCTGTCTGGCCATTGTAATCGGGCTCTTTGAAGATCCAAAAATCCACGGTTTTCTTAAATTTCTGATTGGCAAAAACTTCAGAATTTGTATTGACCGCCATTCAAATGACAGCGTTGTTTTCCCCAAAAAGTGGGCGGAGCCGTACTTTTTGCCCGGAAGTGACGCATTTGTTACTCATGTATGGTGCAAATGCTTTTAAACGTATAAATGTAAATAAAATAAAAAATAACAGCACATAATGTTTATTTTCACTGTTGATTAATCTCCCTTTTTGTAGAGACTGCTAAATAAATTCAACACAAACAAAAAAGAGAAGGCAATACCTGATCCTGAAACAAAAGGCAATCACCAAAGTACATTTAAATACTGGCTCACAGACAACAACATAAGCTTTCTTTTGACGTTACCATTCCCGTGCAGAACCTCTGTTTTTGTTTTCACCCGTCTGATCCAGCCTCTACACATTGTTATGCCTGTGTGTTAGCAGATATGTAACAAATGACCCACAAACACAGTGTGGTGCAGCCTGGATAAACAGAGATAACGTTGGACTCTACCCAGCCTCAAAAGCCTCAGCACCTTTCTAAAAAGCACCATGATCATAGATGTGGTAAAACATGTGCAAATATCGGGGATACATTTTGAAAGATGGGGACAGCTTACAGCACAGAAGAAAGACGGATGCCAATATGTCAATTGTATTCTCCTGGTAAGAGTTTAGCTTCAGCTAAGGTTCAGGTTAGCTGACCTGAACTAATTCATCACATCTGTTAGTCGTTTTAACATTGGCAATACATGAATTTGATTATTATAAAGAACTTGAGATTTTAAGACACACAGCCAGAGAAGTGATCCTGTCCAACGCCACAATGCTAACACATGCTAAATCTACCTATCACACAGGGGTTGCAGATGCACAAAGGCTATTTCTACTTTGGCAACAACAAGTGATCAAAACGTTTGAGACCCACTGAGATAACTTAGACTAAAGTGAGCTATCTAAACACTGAAAGAGTCCTTTACCTCACTGAGCTGTTATCAGCCTCTCAGACTGACTGGAGAGGACTCTCCCTCCACATTATTGTAGAAACATCTTCTTCTTCCGTTAGAGCAGCTAGCACCAGATTCTAATAACAACAGCGCCGGTACCGGTGCGCCCTCCCTCTCTCCCTCTCTCCCTCGCTCCCACGCTCACTCGCACTTTGGCTGTGAGCTGCGGGCACCTGATAAGCCAACATCCCCCATTTTCATCACTTACAGCGCCCATCGTACAGGGCAAATGAAAAGTGTAACCGGGGTGAAAAGGGTGTTACATTTACTTAATTATGAATATTGTTACATCAAGGCCAAAAATTAGGATGAGCACCAACGGTCAAAAATGTTTTTTCCCCTCCCTAGATCTGGCGCCCTAGGCGAACATCTATAACGCCAGTGCTACGGGCCGGCCCTGCCTATCTGCATGTGGTTGTGTGTGTGTGCATGTATATCCTCTTTGTTTGTGCATGTATACCCTCCCCTGTGTGTGTAATGTGTGTAAACACAACAGAGTGGGGAAAGAAATGTCCCTGTAAGGGATTAATAAAGTATATCTTCTTCTTCTTCAACCCCCTTTTCAGTTAGTACCAACGAGCGAAATGCCTTCCAAAAGAGCATTTTTCCATCTTTTGAGGACTTTCTGTCACAACATTTCAAGAACATACACATGCATTCATTATACTCTTTTTCAAAAAAGGCCCTTTCCCAGAAATTGTCCGCGGTGCCCCAGTAAGATCATGCACACACACATCCATTGTGTAGCAGAGGCCTGGATGGCAGGACGATGATAAGAGAGGGTTAATTGTTTTGTGCCTGACACATAATGTGGCAGTCTGTTTCCTCTTTTCTGAATGGGTCAGGCAGACACGTCACACTCTGCACTCTAGGTCAGTGGGAAGGCGATAAAAGGATGAGTCACAGCGCTGAGACATGCAAGGACAGCAGCGGTTTTTGGGGTAAAAGATGAATAAGATAAGGCAGAATGTGAAGTAGAGCGAAGAGGAACAAAATATAAAGGAACAGATGAGAGCCACACAGCTGTCAATGGGCAGCCAGCCAAGTGGTGGGTGTTGTGAGTGTGAGTCGTAAACACCGAGCACTAGTTTCAGTTCAGCTTTAGTATATAAAAAACTATACACTACAGCTCCTAAACACATTTTTCTAGTATTACAACGGTACAACGTTTTTGTTGCCGTACTGGCGTCTTACTCCGGTAATCTATTGAATAAAAAAAATGTCAGCAAGCCCACACTTATTTACTGTAGGCAATTTAAAGGAATATTTTTGAATGTTTTGAAGAGTGGTTGAGATACTTATCCATAGGAAGTGTATTATCTACAGTAGGTGGTGTTCGGTATAACCCCAGTTTGGAAAACAGAAAGGAGTTACTGAAGAGAAAGTAAGCATTGTACTGCAGCAGCAGAAGTTTACATTATATTTCAAATATTTGACCACTTTATTTTGCTGCCGGACAGCTATACAGTCTATGTTTCTTATCGGAAAATTAAGCAGTTATCTATGCTCCAGGCAAAGGCAACACACTGATTGGATAGTTAGTTTGCAACTCCAGTGTTCTCGGGTTAAAATCATACATTTTAAATGGAGTGTGTTGGCTTTAGGGAGAGACGAGATGGTTATACCGGCTTGAGTCCCCATCAGAAAAGGCCGTCAAGATAAAGAAGTGCAAATCTAGCGTTAGCATTTTTTTTGCTTTGCTTAGTTGGCTAAAACATGTTTTGCTGATGCCTCCACAGCAGTACTTTGTTTCCCTCCTGTCTAACAACTGGGACACTTACATATACAACGTTGTCCAAATTCCTAAGCAATAAGAGCATTTTCACTTCATAGTGATAATGCCCTACTTTAGCAAAATAAAATAAATTTCGCCTGACGGACTCGAATAAGCAGTTTTTAATGAGGACATACTCTTATTACATATTCTACTGGATCACTTTCATGCACTTTAAGTAATATTGGCCCTACTTTGGATTCACCAATCACACTGAACATCATTTTCGCACCTCACAAGATGTCCATAAAGCTTGTAAGGGTTTAAGGTTAATGATTCACCCTGTCTTAATAAAATATCACTAATATTGTCATATAATAAAACCTTTTACATAACTTTGTCAAACAAACTAATCTGTTTTTCCTTCTGTGGAGGATGTTCTCACGCCCCTGGTAAGAGTCTTAGATCTAAATCCAAGACTTCAGATGTCACAATATAAAATGATAATGATGTTTATTTAATATTTAAAATGTCATAAAGTGATTATTTTATCTAAAGGCTGACAAAGGTTGATTAACAAGCAAAGGTTGATTAAAAAGGTATTGCAATGCAGGAGTCCCGGCACCATCTGCTGCAGAAACACCTTGTCAGATCACAATTCTGACACAAAGCCACCCACTAAAAACTGGACTGATTCAATGCAAGAAGTAATGAAAGATGCAACCTTTATAAGTCATCACACCCCAACCCATGACAGTGGCCTCATGCTTCTGTTGTTCCTGTTTAAGAAGAGAATCTGGCAAATCAATCACGAATCTGGAAATATGACCGGTGCATTTCTTAATGTCTATACCTGGTTTAAACTGTTTAAACATGCTCTATTTGTAGCTAAAGCACTACTTTGTTTGACTTCAACAGTTAACTTTGATGAAGTCACAGTTGTAATAGTCTCACTGTATTCACTACATGCCAACACACAGTTTATAGTGGAAGATGCATGTGAGAATAAGGGGGAAGGTATTTTTTCACATGTCTAAATGTGGGTTGAGGCTGTTTCATGGTTTATAGACTTAATAGTCTGAACTGGAGAGTGATTCTAGGAAAAAAAGGAAAGTTCAAGAAAAGCTGCATTTAATTATCAGATTCTAGATGGAGAAGGGAAGGCCGTTTTTGAGCAATGCTACACTGGAAAGGGCGGTGTGCGCATGCTTGTTTGCAAGTTCCTTGCTTACAGTAGGTGATATACTTGACTTCCTTTTTCTAACAAGCTTTGCTTCCTCAGAATGCCACATTTGCATTGAGGTAGTAAACAGTATGTAGTTGATTAATTCAGTTTGAGGATTACATTCATAAATGAATATAATTAGATACTACAAATCAATCAAGTAACAAAGGTCTGCCTTGTGAGGAAAGTTAAAGATGTTCTTTTACCCTGTTGACAACGGCCCGCCAAACCTCGTTCATAGATATGGAAAATAAAATGTAACTTTATTATTGTGAAAACAAGACACGTTATTAAGCGTTTGTTAACATTTTTTCTGACACATACCGCTATCACAGCAAATTCGGCAAAGATACAATCCAACAGCTATATTTCATTTGTTGACCATTTGTAATTCTCTAAAACCTCCGCTGCCGAAATGAACAGTTATCTTGAAATGCAATTCACACCATGTGCTAAATGGATATTGAAATGATGCCGAATTCACCGCAGGAGCAATCTGACTCAGACAAGGTCTGATTTTATGCTTTGAAAGTTATATGTTAACACCCACATATAGCGAAAAAATAAAATGTAACACTTTTAAAGGGAGTTCGGTGCTCTACAGTAGTGTTTCTTATGGGCTCTGACCAACAAGTAGAGGAAACAGATTGACAGGTGGGCAGGTGCTTTGTGCCAAATACTGTTGACTTAAGTTTTCGGCAGCAGACAGACTGGAATCGATATGAAATCTTAACATAACTGTTTCTTAGAAGTACTTTTAACATATCCAGAAAATAGCGGTTCGAGTACACAACTTTTCTATGGGCCCTGGCTGCTTTAATAAGTCGGTCGCGCCCTTGCAGTAACGTTATTTTCCTACAGTTTTATAACATCACATTAATGCCTACTGAAGTCTCACTTAAATATCTCAACACGACAAAACTGCGTTGCAAAGACGGTAAAAGGGCTGCCAGCCCACACGGTGGGAGTTAAGGGAGTACTCACATCTTCCATGATAAAGGACCACAATCCGTTATGTGAGGGGAGCAGTCTAAAATCACTCGACGTCGCCCTTATCCTCGCCACAAACGCTTTACTTCTCCCCTGTAGGTTGGCAGCTGACACATCTCCAACAGCACACGTAAATGAAGGAAATAAGGAACCGTGCCGTTTATGACCCTCTGCCTTTTTCCTCTTTTGCTTCAGAGGAAAAAAAAGTTCGAAGAAAAAGTTTGGTTTCCGGTTGAAGTCCCTTTACGCTCTTCAATCGAAAGCTCGAGGAGGAGCAACGCGATGAGCAGCGCGTGCATCATCTGGGCGGCTGGGCCATCCTGCTAATGTTGTCTTTCTGCAGTGGTGTAAAGTAACTGAGTACATTTACTCAAGTAGGCTACTGTACTTAGGTAACATTTTAAGATAATAGTAATTTACTTGTGTGTGTACTTTTATTTGAGTAACATTTTGAATGCAGGACTTTTACTCGTAACAGAGTATTCCTACACTCTGGTAGGCCTACTTCTACTTTTACTGAAGTACAATATCTGAGTACTTCTCCCACCTCTGATCATCTTGGGCATTTGTATTTTGTATTAGCTACTAATATAAATCTAAATAGTAAAGCGGTGAAATTAATGTAGTTATATATGTACAATATTGGCTTTTAAAGTGTAGTGGATTGGAAGTATAACGTAGCATAAACAGAGAGTACTGTACATGAGTAAAATACTATGTGAATATCCACAACTGTATTGATGTTGCATTTCTTAGTGTAATGATGAAACAAAAACCGGCTAAAAAGCTTACTCTGGATAAAACTTTGCTATCATTCACCAAAGTTTAGATGGAGGTGTTTGCAGGGTTTTTATTTGACTAGATGCTTTTACACAGCTTTTCAGCTTCCTTTTACGCCTTTGTGAGGACAAAGTCTATAACTTATAACGGCTTGAGTCCCCATCAGAAAAGGCTGTCAAGATAAAGAAGTGCAAATGTTCTAAATCTAGCGTTAGCATTTTTTTTGCTTTGCTTAGTTGGCTAAAACATGTTTTGCTGATGCCTCCACAGCAGTACTTTGTTTCCCTCCTGTCTAACAACTGGGACACTTACATATACAACGTTGTCCAAATTCCTAAGCAATAAGAGCATTTTCACTTCATAGTGATAATGCTCTACTTTAGCATAATAAAATTAATTTCGCCTGACGGACTCGAATAATCAGTTTTTAATGAGGACATACTCTTATTACATATTCTACTGGATCACTTTCATGCGCTTTAAGTAATATTGGCCCTACTTTGGATTCACCAATCACACTGAACATCATTTTCGCACCTCACAAGATGTCCATAAAGCTTGTAAGGGTTTAAGGTTAATGATTCACCCTGTCTTAATAAAATATCACTAATATTGCCATTTAATATGCCTTAAATGTAATAGAAAAAAAACGTGGTTGTCTTGTTATGGTAAGTTCTTGGTCATTTTCATTTATACAAATTGAATATCGATAATTTAATGTTTAATAAAATGGGTAAAGATCATATTTTGCTTAAGGGTAGTTAAATGGTCCAATCAGACAAAGGATTTTTCACAACCAGCCCATAGCTTCTTATTTTTCATGGCTTAGACCCTGTTTACATGAAAGTATTTGTTTTAGTCACACCCTTTCTATGTCACCAGTGCCGAAAATAATTACAAATGTGCATTCTCGCTTTAAAGCTCCTCATCCATGCGTCCTCTCTACTTGATAGGTATTTTAACAATAAGACCCAACATAGAGCAAGAATAAAAAAGCTATATCTCTTGGCTTTGACCCACAATTCATATAAGGAAAATACCCCCCCAAAAAACCCTTGTGGGAGAATGGAAATAAACTTCAGTAAGCACAATCAAGGAGGGGTTCATCTCCCTGGACAAACAGACATGCAACAGATGTCTTGTGCACAGAATAAACCAAGATAGTACGTTTATAATACGAACAATCAGGAAGATGATATTTACAGACTGATTGTAGTATTAAGCATTGATCTGAGAGGATGTCTGCAGAAGCTGGGCCACCATAACAAGCTGGAAAGAGAACACAGACACAAAAGGTAGGACTGAGACACATAATTCACATGTAGGGGAATGAAACAAACACAGAAAGAGGAGGAGAGACAGAGAAAAGGAGAGGCTGGATCTCGAGGGATGAAGATTGAGATCTAACATCTGGAATGAGGCACAGCAATGAGAATATGAGACGTTACAGGACGCCCGACAGCACAGATCTCCTGCAGGTCACTTTAGCTCTGTCTTGGGGAAGATTTATTTTAGCAAAACTCAAAAGTTAGACCTCCTCACCGCCTTACCTTAATGGTTTTTTTTAGATGTAAAAGTGATCCTGTTTTCATAAATCTCACTTGTATGTATTGCTTGTCCAAGAATGTAAAAAAGTAGGCTTTCAAACAGGATTATTTGAGGAAAATAATAATGCATGGAATCTAACTGTAACCAGAGATTAGAAATGAAAATTCTGAAATAAAGTAGTTGTAAAATGGACTTCCTTACTCATCACCTGAGCGTGTGGCGGCATGGTATCAACGCTTTAGGTGCTGCCCCTCTGGACTATGAGACATAATGTGGAGAAAATTACACATGTTGACTAAAGAAACAGTTACATTAAAGAGATATTTTAAATATTAACATTATACTATCATAACTGTAACCAGGACTAGTGGAGCACCAATGTTATTGGCAAACTTCACAGAAAGCATTGTAACATACTATAAGAAGTAACGCACACACAGTATGTAACTTCTTTACACATTTTATTGTTTTATTTTTTTGATTCAATTGATTACATTACATTACATTACATGTTACTTGTTAGACGCTTTTATCCAAAGCGACATACATACTCAATACTGTGGACAATCCCCACAGGAGCACTTTGGGGTGAAGTGTCTTGCCCAGGGACACAACGACATGCTGACTGCAGTGGGGTTTGAACCTGTGACCCCCTGATCCGAACACCAACGCACAACCCAATGCACCACACGCCTCCCTAATTGATGCATGTTAAAGATCCCTTTGACCGATAAAAAAAGAAAGCAAGAAAAATAAATGTATATGTCCCTCTTCAAACGCAATACAATATATTTTATACCCCCTCTAAACTGTTGCAAGCAAACATGTCCTATTGTTTTGATACATACAATGTAGCCTGTATTTTAGAGTGAGGGCAGGTTATAGTCAGTGGTGTAAAGTAACTAAGTACATTTACTCAAGTACTGTACTTAAAAGGGGACCTATCATGCAACATGCACTTTTTGATGTCTTAAATAAATATGTGTCCCCAGTGTGTCGGGGAACTCAGGCAGCGTCAGAAAATAAAACCCTTTCTCTTTTCCTCCGTACCGAAATCTTTTAAAAACGGGGGTACAATGAGCGGATACAGATTTGCTGCCGATATGTCAAATCGGCGGCGGACCCACAGAAAGTTGCTATCAGAAACAATGCCTGACGTGTTTTGGACGTAATCTCGTCTTTGTTTACATTAGCAAGCCTCGCTAACACTGTACTGTAGAGCACATGTGTTTAAAAAGCAAGAAATAAAAAAAGGAACTCACCTTGTGATAAATCCGCAAGAGACAAAGCATTTGAGCTCCATACTGTTTCAGAAATAATCCTTGATGTGGTTTAGAACAGGCTGGCGTTTTATCACAGCAGAATTTAACTTTATCTCTGGTAGAAATCTGATCAGGCATTAGCTCCGCCTCCTCTTTTTATTTTTTCAAGCTAAGGACCCAAAATCCACGTTTCTATAAAGGCCCAGACACACCAAACTGACACCAAAGAACACGTCCCGATGGACCCGATTGTTGTGTCGCCTCACGTCTCCTGCGTCTTGGCCAACAGTCGCACTGGAACACACCGCAAAGACTTCAGCCGACGGCCAAGTAGCACGTACGCACTGCGCATGTGTGAGTGGCAATAACTCTCCTTACCAGCAGGCGGCGGTAGTGTGTATTCGTCATTCAAAAGAGGCAACAACCGGAAGACAGACTGCGTGATACACTGAGAGAAGAAGAACAGACTGCGTGATATAAACAAACAACAAATAGCGTGTGCGTTCCATTTTCACTCTACAACGAGAAGCTCATGGGGCTTTCCCGAACCTGTGTCGAGAGCTGGAGTTAAATGAAATCTCAGATTTGCCTTCTTAATCGTTTGTTTGGGTCCCTCACTTCCATTTCGCTTCTCATGCACTGATTCGCTAGCTGAACAGCCAATCAGAGTTATTTATTTTGCCGATGGCCTTTAGCCGACAGCCTACCGATTCAACATGTTGAATCGGCGGCGGAAGGTGTCGGCATGGCCGAAAAGACACGAAGGTGCAGGACACACCAATCTGAGTAGGGCGACAGGACGCTCATCGATGGCCAGACATCAATCGGCGCCGAAAATCGACCCAATATAGCATAATTACGGTGGCCCTGAAGTGCAAAACGCCGCAGCATTTCACAAAACGCCGCAGCATTTCACAAAACGCCGCAGCATTTCAGAAAACGCCGCAGCATTTCAGAAAACGCCGCAGCATTTCAGAAAACGCCACAGCATTTCAGAAAACGCCACAGCATTTCACAAAACGCAGCAGCATTTCACAAAACGCCGCAGAATTTCACAAAACGCCGCAGCATTTCACAAAACGCCGCAGCATTTCAGAAAACACCACAGCATTTCACATTGGACGGAAAGGGTATTCCTTTAGGGAGAACACTTCTTGTTTGTGATTGGACAGAGCCAGCCAGAGAAGCACTGCTGTGATTGGTTGTTTTTGCTGCCAGTCAAGAAATGACGCTTCGTGATTGGTCACCACCCGACAGCGCAATATGTCCCAACACATCAGCCGTTAGCTGTTAGCACACAGAGCTCACAGCTCCTCATATCTGTTCAGAAACTGGACAAAAGTTAAACATGTACAAAACACAGACTGTCTATGTCATGGCGAATACAGTCGCTGCTTTATTTATGTCTGTATGGCGTTGTTGTGAGTGTGGACGGAGCAGCTACAGGTTAGTTTAGCCTGATCGATCCGATTCCATTCAGAAAACACGCATTTTAAAAGCTTTTCGCCTGCCGTCTTGTCTGCACACTTGTCAAAGCATTAATTCATGGTTTTTACTAACCGGTATCAGTATGTAGTTACTTCGGCATCACTTTGAAACGTGTATTACAATTAAATCACGGTCAAATATGTTCATTTTGTTGTAGTTGGTATCTCCCATAGGATTTACATAGAGATACGCCCCGCCCCTCTCCAGCGCGTCTTGTTTGAATGACAGGAGCAAACACAGCTGACAGCCGCGGTGAAACTCGAGCGATTAGAGCGATGCGAATATTGGGTAGTCTACCGTAGTATTTACATGGAGATAAGTCCCTTAAAAACCATGAATTAATAAAGCATCGCGCATCTAATCGCTCGAGTTTCACCGCGGCTGTCAGCTGTGTCATTCAAACAACGCGCTGGAGAGGGGGCGGGGCGTATCTCCATGTAAATCCTATCGGAATCGGATCGATCAGGCTAAACTAACCTGTAGCTGCTCCGTCCACACTCACAACAACGTCATACAGACGTAAATAAAGCGGCGACTGTATTCGCCATGACATAGACAGACTGTGTTTTATACTTATTTAACTTTTGTCCAGTTTCTGAACAGATATGAGGAGCTGTGAGCTCTGAGTCTGTGCTAACAGCTAACGGCTGATGTGTTGGGACATGTTGCGCTGTCGGGTGGTGACCAATCACGAAGCGTCATTTCTTGACTGGCAGCAAAAACAACCAATCACAGCAGTGCTTCTCTGGCAAAGGAATACCCTTTCCGTCTAATGTGAAATGTTGTGGTGTTTTCTGAAATGCTGTGGTGTTTTCTGAAATGCTGTGGTGTTTTCTGAAATGCTGCGGTGTTTTCTGAAATGCTGTTGTGTTTTGTGAAATGCTGTTGTGTTTTCTGAAATGCTGTGGTGTTTTCTGAAATGCTGCAGCGTTTTGTGAAATGCTGTGGTGTTTTGCACTTCAGGGCCACCGTACATAATAGGTCCACTTTAAGTACAGTTTGGAGATACTTGTACTTTACTTGAGTATTTCAAGGTAAATGGTGTACTTTTACTCCACTACATGTATTGAATACATTTAGTTACTTTACAGATCTGGATGAATGATGTGAAATATAATCAAGTGTTAAATCAGACTTTAGTTCCACCTGGAGTAAATCCACAAGCTACCCTGCAGTATACAAAGTCATTCAAACTAGCTGCACCTTTACCAGCTCTGAGAACACTTTCATGATCAATCATTATAAAACATATCATATATATTATTCTGAAATGGACCAATCTGCACAATCACTACTTTTACTTTAAGTATATTTAGATACGAATACTTTTGTACTTGAGAAACATTTTTGAATGCAGGACTTTTACTTAATCTAAGTATTCCTACACTCTGGTAGTTTCTTAAGTACAATATCTGAGTACTTTTCCCACCTACGGTTAAATTGAACAGGAAGCGGAACTAAAGATCATGCCCAGAATTCAAAATATCAATCTCAAAACGAGTGTCAAATAACTTATCAGTTTATACAACAGAAATACTCGCAGCAATTATTGGGCTACAATTGGTTGAAGAGGTCAGACCTGATAGAGTGGTGATATGCACAGACTCACTATCTGCTTTGAAAAGCATACTGTCGACAATTACTGTTAGAGAAGATTTAATCTTTGAACTTAACCATTGCTTACTGAGACTTCAGAGGAAGGGAATAGTGCAGTTATGCTGGGTGCCTGCACATGAGGGGGTTAACGGGAATAAACATGCTGATAAGTTAGCAAAAGATGCGTTACTTAAGGAAATAGCAATACCAGTTTCACTTGGAAAAGGAGAAGGAAAAGCAATAATTAAGAAGAAGGGTATGGAAATATGGCAGAAAAGGTGGGAGGAAGATCAGAAAGGGAGGAGATACCACAAGTTACAGAAATCAATCATAATAAAGATCTATACAGAAAGGAACAGACGGGAGGCGTGTGGCGCAGTGGTGATGGGATCAGGGGGTCACAGGTTCAAATCCAGCTGCAGTCAGCATGTCGTTGTGTCCCTGAGACACTTCACCCCAAATTGCTCCTGTGGGGATTGTCCACAGTATTGAGTATGCAAGTCGCTTTGGATAAAAGCATCTAACAAGTAACATGTAATGTAATGTAATCATCATCACTAGACTCAGATTGGATCATACAGGATTAAACGGCACAATGTTAATAATGGGAAAAAGCAAAGAAGAATGCAGGGGGAATGGAGTGAAAGAAAATGTAGAACACATAATATTACACTGCAACATGTACAAAACAGAGAGGGAAAAACTAAGAGACAGGGTCAGAGAGGCAGGAAGGGAGTGGAGCCTGATGGGGATACTGGGAACAGAAGGTGAGGTGGTAAGAGCTACCAGGAAGGCCATTCTTAAGTATTTGAGTGAAACAGGATTGATTGGAAGAATTTAAAACAACGTAAACACAGTGGTATAATTCCACAAGTGATGATATGGTGATACACACTCTTGTAAAGTAGGTGGCGGTATGCACCTTAAAGTTGTTTGCAATCCAAAAACCTAGAAAAGAAGAACTAAAGATCATGGTACGCGGAGCTACCATGGATGTATAAGAACTGGGTTGCGGTCGAATAGTCCAAAAATCAGCTCCTATCGTCTATCCCAGGGGTGCCCACACTTTTTCAGCTTGGGAGCTACTTTTAAAATGACCAAGCCCCAATGATCTACCTACAGGGCCGCCCCTGCCCAATCTGTGTCGTGAGCGGCTCTATGAGCGGCACTATAAGCGGCACTGCGCCGCATTTGATGAGGAGGTGAGGCACCCTCATAACTGCATGAACCCGTATGGCACAATACAACTCAGACTGGCTTACCTGTACTTCAATCAAGTGGCAAATGCCATAGTAAGGATGGATGATAGGCTAACTTTAAAAAAAATTAAATGTTTTTTTTTTTTTTTTTTCTTCTTGTTTTTAAAATGCCATGCGATCTACCCACACTACCCTTGCGATCGACCGGTCGATCGCGATCGACGTATTGGGCACCCCTGGTCTATCCCTATCGTCTATTCCTTGACCTCTGTGTGAAACTTCACGGGGTTAAGGAATAATGGATAGGAGAATTCAAAAGGACTTAGGAGAAGAGACTGCGGTGCTTTGAGAATCCAAGCCCCCAGGAAGAGCGCCGGACTCTGAGGAAAATATTCGTTGTGGCCAAACGGCGGTACTACACTTCCGTATCAGTCGCTGGGCCCAGAAATACTTTTTCCCATTCACTAACATTGGGAAAGAGACGTCTGTAAATCGTTGGATAATTTTTTTTAAACTAAATAAACTACCCAGTATGAACATTTGTATAGCCCTTATTAAAAACATTGGGTCCTCAAGTTGTAAAATGTGCTAATAACGTTATTCTGAGAGTTATTTTCCTCTGCATTATGAACGTGGATCTAACCCACGGGACCGCGCCGCCCGGCACGTTCATGTGACGTGTTCAGTACTACATGCGTTTTACCTTTACCCATGGATGCACAATAAGAACGGATTATATGATTATATGAATACTTTCGTGACGTTTCGCTCTCTCAAAAGTTGGGCCATTGTCTTCATGCGCCAGAGAGCAACTCTCATAGGAATGAACAAGGCCCCGCCTCCCACGCTGTATCCAGTTCTTATTATACATCCATGTGAGAATCTGACTGCACTTTCACTATCACGTATTTATGATGCGCGAGTGGACGTCATAAATGTGCGTCTGCTGCTGTGGGGTAACTACATGGATGTATAATAGAGTGCCACAGTGACGCGTCCTAAAACCCGGAAGTAAGTTAGCATTTTACCACTTCCGGTTCCTTCGCCAAAAAGCAATGCAATTTCTCCATAGGATTTTGGAAAATAGCTCGAAATAAGGTCTGTGGTTGACACAAATTGAAGAGACAGATCACGTTTTGTTCTACGACATTAAATACATCAGCAGTGACCCCGCTGGTGATTTTTGAAGAGTTTACGTGTCTGAAAAACGACGGTTGTTAACATGTGGCTGATTAGGACTACAGAAGTTGTCGAGGCCGTCATTCCACCGAACATGTAAACACACTAAGTTTGTTTTTCCCCGTGTTCTGCTTGAAAGCAAGTACCTGCTTCCTGCAAACTGTTAAAACAAACGCTTCAACTTGTACAATTTTGAATCTGTATTTTTTTATATGGATCTTAAGTCGGCGTGACGTTGAAGCAGCGACCCTGCTGTAGTTCGTTTATAGCATAACGTTAGCATTTTGCTTCTGGCGACTAGATTTATGATTCGAAAATTATAAAAGTAGGGTAGACATGTGGAGATTATCCGGCTGAACAAAACGTGATCCGTCTCTTAAATGTGTGTCAACCACAGACCTTATTTCCAGCTATTTTCCAAAATCCTATGGAGAAATTGCATTGTTTTTTTGTCGAAGGAACCGGAAGGAGTTTACTTCCGGGTTTTAGGACGCGTCACTGTGGCACTCTATAAGAACTGGGTTGCGGTCGAATAGTCCATTTAGCTTAGGAACCTTCCTAACCGAGTGAAATGACCCGGAAGTCCCTCAGTGGCAGCCATGATAAGTGCCGTTCGAATTCTCTAGATGATAAGAAAGGAGGTTTCAAACTTCCTTTATAACCTCCTTTAGCTTAGGAACAACTGGACCTCCCTTTACGAAAGGAGAGGAGAAAATGCTGCCCCACAATGCCTTGCGGCCGCAGCATTTGCCGTCACACAACATTCAGCCGTTCACGGAAACAACCGATTATGACCGAGAAATGATATCATGAAAGTTACGGTGCTTATTAAGCTTTTTAAAACTGTAACTTGCCAAAGTGCTTTGTTTTGAACGTTCATCAGTATTATAATCAAAAAAGAGAAATATGAACGTTAGTTTTTACTGAAATGATCAAATAAAGTCAACATTTCACAGTGTTTACTGAGCTGTGTGGGGTTTGTTCAACTTTTAAAAGATGTTTGAATGGTGATATACACAGTGATAGATGTTAAGGACTAACGTTTATAATAAATACATTTGTATTGATTGTAAGATCTTTTCATACAATCATACGTATTGGGATCATTTGTATTAATGTGGACCGGAGGGAGAGGGTGACGAGCATAAGTTTCACTTTCCTTTTTTTATTTCAATTCCAGCTTTGGTCATGAAGAATATGTTTCTCTGTTGTCCACGTTCATAAAGCCTAAAGCAACAGCATCAGAGCACGGTGCAGAGTCTCTAGATGAGTTTACAGTAGTCCCTCGTTCTTATTATACATCCATGTTGTAGTCCGCTGTATAGAAAACTGTAGTTTCCAGTTTCCCCACAGCAGCAGACGCACATTTATGACGTCCGCTGGCGCATCATAAACACGTCGGATAGTGAAAGTGCAGTCGGATTCTCTAAAGCAGTGGTTCTCAACTGGTCAGGCCTCGGGACCCACTTTTTCCTTTGTCAATAAATCGCGACCCGAAATGTTGAACCACTCAAATCTATTCAACAAAAAAATCGTGCTGTAATATATACGCTTTTCAGCATACAATATTAATTAAAGTAAAGTACAGTGCATCCCTTGTATTCCTTCACAGAAGTATGATGGAATCAAAGATGAACTGTATAACACAAAAAGGCACACATGCTGAAAACCCAACCCCAGAAGGCGGGTCTCCCCCAGGAGATTTTTAGAAATAAACTACGCATTCTGGTACACTCTGAGAAGAAAATAAATAAATATATTACAACCCGACATATTAATAATATTTTATGCCATTGTTTGTTTTTCACTTTGTTCTGACAGCTTGCTACTCCACACAGAGAGAAGAGCAAAGAGGAGATAGTTTGTGTGAATTACTTTAAATTGTGGGTAGGGTAGATAGCTCCCATTGTTCTGTGACCTGTCAATCATCAAACCGGGGGTCATATTTCATTATGTGTTCATTTTTATCTGAAGTTGTAGTTAGTTAGTAATAGTTCTACGTGGGGACTTCCGGCAACAATCTTGATTCTGATTGGCCAGAAGCCTCGAAAAAACATCAGCAAAGATGTTTTATTGAGAAGATGATCACTACGTGATAGAAGTTTTCAAAACAGTTTATGGTCTCCGGTACTTCCAGTCCAACGCCTACTGCATGCACAGCATTAGAAAATCGGGCCTTCAAAATAAAAGTTTGACTTTAAAAATTATTTTAAAAAAAAAAAATCTTTTTTTTTCAAAAAAAAAAAATGTCTTCACTCACACATCCCCACTTGAAACGGGTCCGCATTCCCAGTTGAGAACCACTGCTCTAAAGTACCGCAGTCTCTTCTCCTAAGTCCTTTTGAATTCTCCTATCCACTATCCCGTAACCCTGTGACGTTTCACACAGAGGTCAAGGGATAGACGATAGGGTTAGACGTCAGGAGCTGATTTTTGGACCATAACCTAGGATACAGCGTCGGAGGCGGGGTCTCGTTCTTTCCTATGAGAGCTGCTCATTGGCGCATGATGACAAAATGGCCCAACTTTTGAGAGAGCGAAACGTCACAGATTACCCGTAATGCCTAGCTTTCAGAGCAGAAGAACCCGTATGTGCGCTCACAGAGCACGCGCCCCTTAAGCCCCGCCCCCCGAGCTCCCACTCTCGGGTTGCGGTCCAATAGTCCAAAAATCAGTTCCTAACGTCTAAAGGCCTCTACACACCGGCCCGACTTTGGGAGTCAGAGGCCGTCCGAAGCCGTCAGAGGCAGTCGGGCATTCGCGTCGCACTACTCAGGTTGGTGTGTCGTCTCTTTACGGCACATTTTCAACCCTCCCGCCTCCTCCCGCCGCCGATTCAACATGTTGAATCGGCCGCGGGAGGCCAAAGAACGTCGGGACAAATCAATCACTCTGATTGGCTGTTCAGCTTAGCGAATCAGTGCATCAGAAGTGAAGCGGAAGTGAGGGACCAAAACAAACGATAAGAAGGCACACACAGACGGCTAATCTTCCTCATTTTCATCTCACCCGGACGCAAGAGTTTCTTTTTTATCATGACGGCATGGAATGAAGAAAGTGAAGACCAACTGATCAACTGTTTATATTACTAAGTCTGTTCTTCTTCTCTCGGTGTATAAAACGCAGTCTGTCTTCCGGTTGTTGCCTCTTTTGAATGACGAATACACACTACCGCCGCCTGCTGGTAAGGAGAGTTATTGCCACTCGTCGGCTGAAGTATTTGCGGTGTGTTCGTAGGCGGGCGGCTTTATCCGACGAAGCCAACGAAGCCCGACGTAGCTGACGTAAAAGTCGGGACGCCTTCGGTACGCGTTCTTTGGTCTCAGGTTGGTGTGTAGAGACCTTAACCCTATCGTCTATCCCTTGACCTCTGTATGAAACGTCACGGGGTTAAGGGATAGTGGATAGGAGAATTCAAAAGGACTTAGGAGAGTACTTTAGAGAATCCGAATCGCTTTCACTATCCGACGTGTTTATGACGCGCCAGCAGACGTCATAAATGTGCATCTGCTGCTGTGGGGAAACTATGGAAACTACAGTTTTCTATATCACCATTCAAACATCTTTTAAAAGTTGAACAAACCCCACACAGCTCAGTAAAGACTGTGAAATGTTGACTTTATTTGATCATTTCAGTAAAAACTAACGTTCATATTTCTCTTTTTGATTATAATACTGATGAACGTTCAAAACAAAGCACTTTGGCAACTTACCACATACGTTTTAAAAAGCTTAATAAGCACCGTAACTCTCATGATATCATTTCTCGGTCATAATCGGTTGTTTCCATGAACAGCCGACTGTTGTGTGACGGCAAATGCTGCAGCTGCAAGGCATTGTGGGGCAGCATTTTCTCCTCTCCTTTCGTAAAGGGAGGTCCAGTGGTTCCTAAGCTAAAGGAGGTTATAAACGAAGTTTGAAACCTCCTTTCCTATCATCTAGACTAGAGAATTGGAAAAGCACTTATCATGGCTGCCACTGACGTACTTCCGGGTCATTTCACTCGGTTAGGAAGGTTCCTAAGCTAAATGGACTATTGGACCGCAACCTCGGCTCAGTAGAATACATGGAGACAGAAAATAAATCTAGATTCGGCTTTTAGTGCATTTTACAACTTTAAGGACCTAATGATTCTAATAAGGGCTATAAAATAGTTCATACTGGGTAGTTTATTTAGTTTAAAAAAAATGTTCCGCTGATTTACAGACGTTTCTTTCCCAATGTTAGTCAATGGGGAAAAGTCTTTTTGGGAACAATGACGTCACGGACTGATATGGAAATTGTATTACCGCCATTTGGACACAACGAATATTTTCATCAGAGTCCGGCGCACTTCCTGGGGGCTTGCTTCAGACGAGCTTTTTGAGACCTCCCCCGGCTGCAATCGGCTATTCTCGTCTACTTTCGAGGCGAGACGCAGCTCATCTCAAACAAGCCTATCACCCATGGATGTATAATAAGAACTGGATACAGCGTGGGAGGCGGGGTCTCGTTCTTTCCTATGAGAGCTGCTCATTGGCGCATGAAGTCAAAATGGCCCACCTTTTGAGAGAAGGGTCCAGCTGCAGCCGCAGCCGGTGGAGGTTGAACCTGTAGGAAGTTGTAGGAAGTTGTACTTCCAAATATGGTCAGAAGAGAGCATGCCCAACACTTGAGACGCTGACACAAGGATATTTAATGAGACATGGAGGTTTACAGAGAACAGACAACAGACAATATGGCGCACTGAGTACAGGTAATTAACGTATTGTGGTTTTAGATATAATTACATACTATATGGAATACATAAATAATATATATACATGTGTATGCTAACTGAGCGAGCATGTCCAGTTAGCATACATGCTAACTGAACGAGCATGTCAAGCTAAGAGCTAAGATATATGTATATAGAGAGGCGAAGTCCCGCCCATCTACTTCCGAACCATGGGACCTTATTTCGGAAAAATTATGTGTTGAAGTCAATGGGGAGAGAAAACTTATCTTTCGATCCCGTTTGAATTGTGCCATGAATTACACATATGATGTTTGTCAATTTTAAAAAATCATTTCCATGTCAAAAAAAGTCACAATTTGTCGTAAAACTGTTGAAATATAAGACTATGAAAAATACGCAACTAGAAAGACTACAAATCCCAGAGTCGCGTAAGTGAGCACGTTAGTTAGCATTACAGCCTTAGCCTTGTCATTTTTATTAGCCTTAACATGAAGTAACATTAAGTAACCCAAAATGTTAAACAGTAAGAGTAGTAGTCATATTTCATGAACCCTTTGAAGAGTACTGTCACACCGGTGTGATCGTTCTATAATACACCGTTTAAGCCCGGATGCCCCCGGGGGAGACATGCTAACGCTAACGCTACATTAGCATCGGCAATCTTTTCTACTTCATGCCATCTGCACAAATGGTTAACATTGAACATTAAAAAGATCAGGCAGTTCAGGGAGAATCGAAGGAAGGCAGGCAGCTTTGCATGACATTCTTCTGGACGTGTTTCATTGTGGTGATAGTGAGGGTAGTCAATCCCTTGTTTGGCAAGACAGTAGTGACGGCCATCTTGGTGACGTGTGTTGTTGTGCGAGACCAGAGATGTAGTTCATTGAGCGGTTTCACACAAAAAAAGTCTTACTTCAAAGTTTTACAGCAAAACATTTTTTTTTTTTTATTTGCAAAATTATCTTTTAAATTGACAAACATCAGATGTGTAATTCGTGGCACAATTCAAACGGGATCGAAAGATAACTTTTCTCTCGCCATTGACTTCAATACATAATTTTTCCGAAATAAGGTCCCATGGAGGTCCACCGGAAAGGGAGGGACTTCGCCTCTTTATAGATGAGAGTAAGACCTACGTCACTTCCGGGCGAAAATTACGGCCCCGCCCACTTTTGGGGGAAAACAACGCTGTCATTTGAATGGCGGTCAATACAAATTCTGTAGTTTTTGCCAATCCGATCAGAATTTTTGAAAACCGTGGATTTTTGGATCTTCAAAGAGCCCGATTACGATGGCCAGTCAGGCAAACAATTACATTAAATCATTTGAAATCGACAATCGGGCTCGATATATGGTGACGATCCGACTTCCATGCTGCTACTCTGGTTCAAAATGCATCCACCAAACAATATGATTTATCTCGACCTCCCCAAAATAACCAAAATCTGACACGGTGTGAGATGTCTTTTTTAGCTGTTCTGTCGCCATTTCCTGCGATCTTCTTCATGCAGTCAGTCAAAATGAATGAATGAATGGGCGTTTCTTTGACTATTTATAGGCAAATATCGGTGTTACGTGAAGCCCGCAAAAGCTGGGCCGCATTTCGAGTTGATTGTGATTTATAAAAAGGGAAACCGGCGTAGGATGTGCCGTACGCAAGTCCTGCGCCGGTACGCATTCTTTTATGAATCGGAAAATGTCTGTGCGTATTTATTTGCTTTGTCCTACGTAAGCAACCTTCCCACGCCAATCCTACGCAAGGCTTTATAAATGAGGCCCCTGATCATTTATTTTAAACGTCAGGCCTACAACATGGCCACAAACCCCATCTAAAAACAGAGGCTCTGTCCTAATTACCTGATTGCATCCACCTGGGTTACTTGGCTCTACCCAATAACTTTATATCATTTTACTTTAAACCACACTTAAAAGAATAATATAATTATACATATGTACATGTCTACAGTATAGCAACTAATACATGTTTTAAATAAATAAACATTCAAATGTGAAAGACTCCTTCAATGAATATTTAAAACTTACACAAAATCAGATTCTTGTAAAAAATAGTACATGCATTGTTCCATCTGTCAAGCTAAGATATACATATATCTTAGCCTTAGATTGAGATGCTCTTCAGTTAGCATGTATGCTAATGCTCAGTTAGCATACATACATATACATATATGTATTCCATTCCTTTAAATGTAATATTTAAAATACAAATTAGCTAAAGAAACACAATTACACTGCGCTATACAGCCAAATCGACAAAGAGCCGAGAACCTAAATAATATGTAATAATTATATCTAAAACCACAAGATGTTAATTACCTGTACTCGGTGCACAATATTGTCTGTTCTCTGTAAACCTCCATGTCTCTTTAAATATCCTTGCGTCAGAGTCTCACGTGTTGGGCGCGCTCTCTTCTTACCATATTTGGAAGAACAACTTCCTACAACTTCCTACAGGTTCAACCTCCACGGTTGCTACATACGGCTGCAGCTGGACCCTTCTCCACTCTCGGCTCAGTAGAATGAATGGAGACAGAAAATAAATCTAGATTCGGCTTTTAGTGCATTTTACAACTTTAAGGACCGAATGATTCTAATAAGGGCTATAAAATAGTTCATACTGGGTAGTTTATTTAGTTTAAAAAAAGAGTATCCGCTGCTCTTTCCCAATGTTAGTCAATGGGCAAAAGTCTTTCTGGGCCCAGCGACTGATACGGAAGTGTAGTACCGCCGTTTGGCCACAACGAATATTTTCCTCAGAGTCCGGCGCACTTCCTGGGGGCTTGGGAGCTACCCGGACGGTAAGGTCGGAGAAGCGGACATGCTTGTCAACATATCACTGATACTTGTGAAGTTTGACTGTAAATACCGTGTTTAAAGAAAGTATCGCTGGTTAAAGTGCAGAAGCTCTCAGCATGGTGTTAATATGTAGATGATGTCTGAAGCTGCTCTAGAGGAAGTCTCCGTGCTGTCCTCCATCTACTGCGGGGAGGGAGAGCTCACAGTCCGGCAGCAGGATGGTGAGAGCAGCCTGGCACTGGAGACACCTCCAGCCTCTGAAAACACACACTGAGCAGGTCAACAACACACACCATGAGGCCTGGGGAGAGGGGGCGGGGAAGTACTCTGATCTTATACTCTGAAGGACACGAGTGTAGGAATACTCTGTTACAATTCCTGAATACAAAATGTTAATCAAGTGAAAGTAGAAAAGTATTATCATCAAAATCTAGTTAAAGTAGCGACAGTAAAAGTAGTCATTGTGCAGATTGGTCCATTTCAGAATAATATATATGATATGTTTTATAATGATTGATCATTAACGTGTTCTCAAAGCTGGTAAAGGTGCTGCTAGTTTGAATGACTTTGTATACTGCAGGGTAGCTTGTGAATTTACTCCAGGTGGAACTAAAGTCTGATTTAATACTTGATTATATTTCACATCATTAATCCACATCTGTAAAGTAACTAAAGGTATTAAATACATGTAGTGGAGTAAAAGTACACCATTTAACTCTGAACTGTAGTGGAGTAGAAGAACAAAATAGCTAAAAGGAAATAATTAAGTAAAGTACAATTACCTCAAAATTGTAATTAAGAACAGAACTTGATTAAATGTACTTAGTTACTTAACACCACTGGCATCAAGAGACAGGGACATTTAGTTAAAGTTTCCAAGAACTTCTATATAAACACTTCCAAATAGGCCATATGGTAATAATGATTCAAATAAAGTTGTTTTCTGTTCATAAACTTCTTTAATACGTTTAATGGTGAAAGAGTACCAAGGACCGTTTCAGTCGGTTTTATCTGCATTATTTTTTACTTATTTTTTCTTGTCTCTCTATTGCACATTTTTGAACATTCAGAATTATAGTGGGAACAAATAGTGGGAACAAATATAAATGTCAATCAAATGAAAGAGGAAAAGGAAATAGATAAATATATATATTTTAATATATAAATAAACAATAACATCTAAAAAATCAATCCAGCTTATCGGGGGCTACATGTACAAATTAATTAAAATATAATATTGTACTTTTTTTTTGTTTGTCATTATTTGTATCGATTTTACAATAGGATACGATAATAGTTTATTTTCAGATCGAGTCTGGCATTTTTCCATCATCACAGCAGCTCAATTTGCAACATCAACAAGGACAAATATTTAAGACATGGAAGAAGGAAACAGACATTTAACATCGCATCACCATCACTGAAGAGAAAAATGCTCAAGACCCTCTATCGTACATTAGATCAGGGATTTAAATGTGAATTTATTTTTTCGGAAGGACTTAAAACATCTAGAATATGTTTGTGTAATTTGCCAACTTCAAGTATAAGATTTGTCATGTTATTTTTAAGGTTTATTGTTTATCACCTTCTAAATTATTGTTACCGCTGAGATATGGGGTTTGACCCTTCAAAGATAAAATTCAAAGCGGTCTGATATATCCTCAGAATTAAAACCCTCACACATAGCATCTGTTGGTGCTGTAGCAGTGCTTGAACACGTCTCTGATTGGCTCCCAGCTCAGGATGGGCTCATGGTGCAGATCAACAGCAGCGTTGGAGGAGAAAGGAGGCTGGACGTGAGTCTGTTGTTCCACCTGCACCCCCCCTACCCTCTGTGCCCCCCTGCCATCTCGGTCTCCTCCAGCAGTCTCTCCAGGACTCAGTGTCAGGTCATCAGACAGAAGCTGCTGGGTCAGGCTGCAGCTCTGCCTCCAGAGCCCATGGTGCACCGGCTGGTGGAGCGGCTGCAGGTAAACACACTTCCTGTCTAATGAGCAACACTATCACATTAGAGGTCTCCTAATATACTATTTTTAGGCATCTATTATAGGTCTCAGGTATATACAAATATGTAAAAAACATTTCTATGAAGTGTTTTGCTCAAAATACCAAACAGATTGCCCTTCCTAGCCATGCCTCATACCCCTCTATTTCAGGCCTGTTACTAAAGTGCTGATTCTTGGTCCGTAGCTTTGAAAACATTTTTAATTAAAAAAAAATTTAAAAAAAAGGAGGGGGGGAGCTCATGCAGGAGAATTCTACCAGCAGAAACTCAACTAAATGCTGCCCTGATTAAACGGCATATCATGTTCCAAACCACATCAAGGATTATTTCTGAAACAGCTCAAACGCTTTCTCTCGCGCGGGTTTACCACAAGGTGAGTTTCTTTTTTAATTCCTGCTTCTTTACACATATTCTCTCCAGTACAGTTTAGCTCTGAGTGTTAGCGAAACGTCGGGGCATTGTTTCTGATAGCAACGTTTCTGATAGGGCCGTGGGCGTAAAGCCAGCCCAAATTTCAGATATTACGTCATATCGGCAGCAAATCCGTTGTACCCCCGTTTTTGTGGGTTACCTTACACACCGGGGACACATGTTAATGTATCAAAGACGTCAAAAAGTGCATTTTGTATGATAGGAGACCTTTAAAAGAAAACTAATTCCATTATGATTGGATCTGTGTTGGAATCAGGAGTGTGTGGAGGTGACAGAGATGTGTGAGGAGGTGAAAGAGGAAGAAGAGGAGGAGTGGACGGTGGTGCTGTCGTTGGACCACATCCGCTCCCGGAGCCGGTACGTGGGGCAGCTGCAGCGCTGGAGCCTGCAGCTGCAGCTCACTGGGAGGCTGTTACTGGGACGCTGCATACTGGTGATCCTGCTGGGAGCCAGGCCCAGCATCAAGGTACGCCAGCAGACATGATGACATGCATGTTAACATATACAGCAGGTTCACTAAGACAACACAGTGAATACCCTGAGGTATAGGCTATAGATTAGGATATGTTGCTCTAATTACATGTCTTCTTTAAGACTACTGGAAAGAAGGAAGAAAAAGTAAATATATCAATCAATCAAATGTTTATTTATATAGCCCAATATCACAAATGTTACATTTGTCTCAGTGGACTTCACAGTTTGTACAGAATATCAGTATGACAATACGACACCCTCTGTCCTTAGACCCTCACATCGTACGATAGGAGAATTCAAAAGGACTTAGGAGAAGAGAGTCCATTTAGCTTAGGAACCTTCCTAACGGAGTGAAATTACCCGGAAGTCCCCCAGTGGTAGCCATGATAAGCGCCGTTCGAATTCTCTAGATCACATGTGTCAAACTCAAGGCCCGGGGGCCAAATCCGGCCCGTGGTGGATTTAATTTCGGCCCGCAGGATAATTTCTAATTACTATTAGATCTGGCCTGCCGGTATATTGCACGCACACCTTCACTCAATCCTGAGGGTTTCCTCAGCTCAGAGCCTGACCCCAAACATTGATGAACTTGCACCCAAGATGAGATGCCAAGTATCTGGCTTGAGCTAGCATCACAGAGCAGCAACCTGAGTTTCAATGGATGTTTCCTCTTGCTCTTTTTTTCTCATGACAACAGGGCAGGTTTGTTTTTTTCTTTGAGGGAAATAGTTTTTTTGAAGCTGTTGTTGGCCTGTGGAAAAATGTAATCATAAGAAATGACTCTGGAAAAGCTGCAGATAGAGCCATAAGAAATGAATGCAACTGATTATTTGATGTTTAATGTTGTTTTTATAGGCAATCATTTAAGCTTTGTTAGTCCCAGGTTTAATATGTGCAATAAGTTCATTTCAATAAGTTCTGCAATAAACATTGAACCAGTCCGGCCCTCGACTAGTACCCATTTTTTTTTATTTTGGCCCACTGTGTATTTGAGTTTGACACCCCTGCTCTAGATGATAGGAAAGGAGGTTTCAAACTTCCTTTATAACCTCCTTTAGCTTAGGGACCACTGGACCTCCCTTTACGAAAGGAGAGGAGCATTTGCCGTCACACAACATTCAGCCGTTCACGGAAACAACCGATTATGACCGAGAAATGATATCATGAAAGTTACGGTGCTTATTAAGCTTTTTAAAACGTATGTGGTAAGTTGCCAAAGTGCTTTGTTTTGAACGTTCATCAGTATTATAATCAAGAGAAATATGAACGTTAGTTTTTACTGAAATGATCAAATAAAGTCAACATCTCACAGTCTTTACTGAGCTGTGTGGGGTTTGTTCAACTTTTAAAAGATGTTTGAATGGTGATATACACAGTGATAGATGTTAAGGACTAACGTTTATAATAAATACATTTGTATTGATTTTAAGATCTTTTCATAGTTCATACAATCATACGTATTGGGATCATTTGTATTAATGTGGACCGGAGGGAGAGGGTGACGAGCATAAGTTTCACTTTCCTTTTTTATTTCAATTCCAACTTTGATCATGAAGAATATGTTTCTCTGTTGTCCACGTTCATAAAGCCTAAAGCAACAGCATCAGAGCACGGTGCAGAGTCTCTAGATGAGTTTACAGTAGTCCCTCGTTCTTATTATACATCCATGTTGTAGTCCGCTGTATAGAAAACTGTAGTTTCTAGTTTCCCCACAGCAGCAGACGCACATTTATGACGTCCGCTGGTGCATCATAAACACGTCGGATAGTGAAAGTGCAGTCGGATTCTCTAAAGCACCGCAGTCTCTTCTCCTAAGTCCTTTTGAATTCTCCTATCCACTATCCCTTAACCCCGTGACGTTTCACACAGAGGTCAAGGAATAGACGATAGGGATAGACGATAGGAGCTGATTTTTGGATTATCCGACCGCAACCACTGTGTATATCACCATTCAAACATCTTTTAAAAGTTGAACAAACCCCACACAGCTCAGTAAAGACTGAAATGTTGACTTTATTTGATCATTTCAGTAAAAAGTAACGTTCATATTTCTCTTTTTGATTATAATACCGATGAACGTTCAAAACAAAGCACTTTGGCAAGTTACCGTTTTAAAAAGCTTAATAAGCACCGTTACTTTCATGATATAATTTCTCAGTCATAATCGGTTGTTTCCGTGAACGGCCAACTGTTGTGTGACGGCAAATGCTGCAGCTGCAAGGCATTGTGGGACAGCATTTTCTCCTCCTTTCGTAGAGGTCCAGTGGTTCCTAAGCTAAAGGACGTTATAAAGGAAGTTTGAAACCTCCTTTCTTATGATCTAGAGCAGTGGTTCTCAACCTGTGGTATGCGTACCGCTAGTGGTACGCGTACCGCTAGTGGTACGCGGGGGAATCTGAAATATTATCATTTTTTATTTATTATTTTTTTATACATTTTAATTTAACCTTTATTTAACCAGATAAAAACATTGAGACAAAATCTCATTTACAATGCTGAACTGGCCAAGAAGGCAGCAACTTTACACTTTCTTACACATAACACGGACATATAAAATACAGAGAACACAACTAAGTAAACAAAAAGACGAAAAGCAGTCACTACATTGTGCACATTTGGGACAGAAAGGTACAATACTTATTACTGCAAGAGCAGCTGGTGGTAAGGACCTCAGACAACTTCAATTTAAACAGGCTATAGGGACAAGTGCCATCAGTTTGAGGCTTGATTGAATAACATTAATTAAAAAATAAATCATACTATCAAAATACTACAACGAATGAAAATAAGCTTGAGATAATTGAAACTGTGGTTTAAATAAGTTCTAATAGGCTATTGTTGTTTTTAGATTTAGAAACACATTTTTAAAAAAAATGTATTTTTGGCGTTGCTAATGACGACCATATTACCCGCGAACGATTAGCGAACGTTACAAGCAAGCTAAAGAAAGAAGAAAGCTGAATGATGTTGTGAGAGAGGTACAGAGGAGAATATTACCAGCGAAAGTGAACAAGTGAATGAGGAGGAGGACAGTCATCAACCGAGCACAAGCGCAGGCTCCGCCAGCAACGCAAAAGTGATATGCACAGCCACAATGCTGTGATGGAGGAGAGAAGTGACTCAGGAAGAAGGCATTTGAGCAAAGAATGGAGAGAAGGCTGTGACCGAGGTCAAAGCTGGAAAAGTACACACTTGTCCTTAATTGTTATCTTTTTTCTTTTCTTTTTTACTTTGCCACCACAGAAATGGCAATAGCTTGGTTTCACTTGACGTCACACCGCTGCGTTCCTTTGGCGCGAAATTCCATTGGAGGTCAGGAAGTAATTTTCTACAGAGGATCTAGCTGCTGTTACCATTGTGAAAATGCCGGTGTGTTGTGTAGTTTACGGTTATTCCAATCGATCCGGCCGAGAGAAAAACAAGAGGTTTTACCGAGTGCCGAAGGTTGTCGTCCATAAAGCTGAGAAATTTAAGAAGCTAACGGAAGAACGCCGGAAAAAATGGCTTTCAAACCTACATCTGCGGTCGGGAGGAGCAGAGTCGTCTAATGCCCGTGTCTGCAGCGACCACTTCATCAGAGGTATTAGCTAACTTGGTTTTTGTGGCTTTGTTTATGTATTATTGGGTTGTGGTTAAATGCTTATTTACTTAGTAATACTGATCATGTTATATGATATGAATATATGAATACTGATCATGCCAATCTGCTGCTGAGCGCGCCACATTCAAAATGACTGAGCCGGTGAAGGCGAAGCTCTCTAGTGGAGAATTTGTTTTATATCGTCAGCCATAATGACTGTAACCTTATGAAACCAAATAAATGCACGTGATTGTTGCATAACAATATGATAACGTTCCGGTTTTTTTCCCTGGCCTGGTGGCGCTCTTTCAGCATCTGAGCTCCAAAGTCCTACAGCTTGTATTTAAGGCAGCGCAGCGCTCTCCCTCCCTCCATTTCCCTTTAATCGTGCTCTGTAAATTCTTTCACTGCTCATATATATGCGGGTTCGGGTCGGGTTGCGGATCTTGTGCCGACGGGTCGGTTGCGGAACTAATTTGCAATATGTGCGGGTAGGGGCGGGTTCGGTATTGCACATCGCGGGTGCGGGGCGGGAGCGGGTCTTGAAAATCAGACCCGTGCAGGACTCTGAGCTAAAGTTAGCTAGCTAGATAGTCTCCTAATAATGCTACTTAGAGGTAAGAAGGTATAGGTAGTTAACACTCACCCGGGCAAAAACAAGGCGACATTTATTTAATGCCTCTTTGGTGCCGAGGTCATTCACCCATCCACACACGAAGTAGTTGAAAGCTTCCAGGCTTTTATACGCTTTCATTTGGCTAGCCGTGTAGTAGGAGGTATGAAGGACGAGGTAGCTGGTGATATCCATCGCCTCGACAGCGGGCAAATCTGATAAATCACGAGAAAAGTCGCTCTTTTTCAGCTGATACGGATCGTATCCGATGTGTGCTGTGATTTTTTTCACGATATCTGCGGCGTGCAGGTTAATTTAATTGTTTGACATAGTCTGTGTCCTCCATGATTCCTGCGTTGATGAATGATTGCGTTTTCACTTCCTGACCTCCACTTGAATTTCGCGCGTCGTAAAAGTCACGTGACTGAAACCAAGCTATAGCAAACATCAGCAGGCTGAAGATGAGCTATTAGCCCGTAAGTCCCGGACACACCGGGCAAAATAAATCACTCTGATTGGCTGTTCAGCTTAGCGAATCAGTGCATGAGAAGCGAAACGGAAGTGAGGGACCCAAACAAACGATTAAGAAGGCAAATCTGAGATTTCATTTAACTCCAGCTCTCGACACAGGTTCGGGAAAGCCCCATGAGCTTCTCGCTGTAGAGTGAAAATGGAACGCACACGCTATTTGTTGTTTGTTTATATCACGCAGTCTGTTCTTCTTCTCTCAGTGTATCACGTAGTCCAGGCATCCTCAAAGTCCGGACTCCGGTCCGGATCCGGACCGAACCACAACTGTCTCTGGACTCTGAGCAAATTATACTTTTCATATGTATTATCTGTATTATCTGTATTATCTGTGTTATCTGCGAGACATCGCCACAACGCAACGAGTCAAAATTCTCCGCTATGTCCACTGCAAACAGCGCTCTGCATGTCCGACTGTTCCAATGGCTGTGTGTGTCTATCAACGCATTGGTCCAATCACATTCAGCATCCCGTCAGCGTTTTTGTCCCCCACCAACAGTCTGCGAATCAGAGGCAGAGTAGGGCGGGTCTTCGCGGAATGCGGGTGGGAAAAATGCGTCTCTCGTCTCTCCCCAGCTGCCACCCCAGTTGGCAGCTTTGTTTTGAAAGAAAAGTTGTGGCTCATCGGACATTTATGAGAGAAAGTCTCTAATGTCCGAGTGCAAGTGAATGCAGCACAAGACCCACGTCTTGTAACCCCTCCCCCGGCCCTGGCGCGAGCGTGGAAATATGATTGGCGGCGATTTAATTTGAACGGGACGGTGCAAAACGAGAAGCATTCGGACCCAAGTACTGAAGGAATGAGGTATTTGCGGTCTACAATAACAGAGAGAGACTGTCAAGTTTGGCTGTACTCAGCATTGAATCAAAACGCACTAAAGCTGTTGATCTTAATAAGTTTGTGAGGCGTTTCGCTGAACAAAATGGTAATCGCCGCATTCAGCTGTAATAGACATGTCAACTTGATGCTCTGCTCACGGATGAGCATACAAAACTGTTAAGATGATGACCTTACGTGTGTAAATATATTTTTTTCTCTGTGGGGGTCTGCCCCCAAAAAACAGTCCTGAGAAAGTCAAATAAGACGGTGTGTAAAACTACACTGCCCAGCCAAAAAAAAGTAACCACTTTGATTTAACTAGGCCAGTAGGTAAGGACATTCCACTGGATAATAACTGAAGTATAAAAGAATGCATGACTGAAGTGTTTGAAGGCAAACAAAAAGAGGAAATAACAGGTCAAATCAAGCAAATCCCCCTCAGATTCCACAGCAACCAGAAGAACATAAATACTGGCTGGTGATTTGATTAATCAGCTTTGTGATGGAATAAAAAATGCATAGTGCATTTCCTTAGCTGTGGATGAGTCTACTGACACCACTGACAATGCTCAGTTGCTGGTGTTTGTGAGTTTTTATGATGAGGCAAAGGGGGAGTTTGTTGAAGATGTGTTGGGCCTGACGAACCTCAGTGGACACACAAGGGGGCAAGACATTTATAAAGCAATAATGGGAATGCTGAATGAAAGAGGGTGCAGCTGCCTTTATTCATAACTGTGCAGCTCTTACACTGCGACTCTGAGGGATCAAGCACAGACACAATAACAATGAAAACTGCTGCATACAGATTATTTTTGTTTTTGCAACCTCGTGTTAAGAATCTTGTTGCAATTGTTTGAATGACCGTAATAAACGGACCTTTGTCTTATTGAAAAATGTCTTTGGACCTTTAAGATTTGTATTTGAGTACCCCTGACGTAGTCTGTCTTCCGGTTGTTGCCTCTTTTGAATGACGAATACACACTACCGCCGCCTGCTGGTAAGGAGAGTTATTGCCACTCACGCATGCGCAGTGCGTACGTGCTACTTGGCCGTCGGCTGAAGTCTTTGCGGTGTGTTCCAGTGCGACTGTTGGCCAAGACACAGGAGACGTGAGGCGACACAACAATCGGGTCCGTCGGGACGTGTTCTTTGGTGTCAGTTTGGTGTGTCTGGGCCTTTAGGCTCATCTGCTCCTGGAGGCTTTCATTATTATTGTGGAACTGAATTCCCAAGAGGACATTTTCTGTTACAATGTAGGTTGTTACAGGAGGCCTACATTCAAACTTTGGTATAGGAAATGACATGTGTGTACAGTTATCATTTAGAGAGAGAGAGAGAGAGAGAGAGAGAGAGAGAGAGAGAGAGAGAGAGAGAGAGAGAGAGAGAGAGAGAGAGAGAGAGAGAGAGAGAGAGAGAGAGAGAGAGAGAGAGAGAGAGAAGAGAGAGAGAGAGAGAGAGAGAGAGAGAGAGAGAGAGAGAGAGAGAGAGGAGAGAGAGAGAGAGAGAGAGAGAGTGAGAGAGAGGAGAGAGAGAGAGAGAGAGAGAGAGAGAGAGAGAGAGAGAGAGAGTGAGAGAGAGATAGAGAGAGAGAAGAGAGAGAGAGGAGAGAGAGAGAGAGAGAGGAGAGAAGAGAGAGAGAGAGAGAAGAGAGAGAGAGAGAGAGAGAGAGAGAGAGAGAGAGAGAGAGAGAGAGAGAACTTCAGCCCCAGCCTCCCCCTCTGTTACTCTGTAAAAACGTCACATGACTTCCTCTTTTGCTCGACACAGGAGAACCATATTTATTTTAGTATCTAGAATACCGCAACTTTTAACCTCTGCACTTCTTACATCAGCAGATACTGTAGATGAAAATACAATTAGAGAATTAGTCAGAGGCCGCGTAAAAAAAATACAATAATGTTTTAATATTTATAAAAAACAATGTCTAAAAGAGAAAGATAACTTAAACATTTTTTAACTAAAAGCTATTTTCTGTGTGCAGTCTATGGGCAATAAAATAACAATAAACAGACAATAAAAAGCAACAACGTCTTCATAACATTTACACTATTGTCCTGTATTAGTGATAGCAGCCCAAACTGAAGGAGACATTTCATAGGTTTAAATATATAGTCTATTGTTATAACCCTTATTTAAATAACTTGTAACGTTGGTTTCTACTGCTACAGTTACTTGAGTTAAATTAATGTAGGTTTTTTGTTCTGGTTTATTCTGAATTCTGTTCAGGAGTTTTGTCGCCTGTTGAAGACAGTGAAGGTGGATGTGGATTCTTCAGGCAGGAAGTGCAAAGAGAGGATGATGAAGGTCCTCATTGAAAGCCCTTCGTCTCCCTCTGCTGGACATGGGTATGTATCACTGACAAATCTACGGTGGCCCTGAAGTGCAAGTCAAAACAGCATTTCAGAAAACACCACAGCATTTCACATTGGACGGAAAGGGTATTCCTTTAGGGAGAGCACTTCTTGTTTGTGATTGGACAGAGCCAGCCAGAGAAGCACTGCTGTGATTGGTTGTTTTTGCTGCCAGTCAAGAAATGACTCTTCGTGATTGGTCAGCACCCGACAGCGCAACATGTCCCAACACATCAGCCGTTAGCTGTTAGCACACAGAGCTCACAGCTCCTCATATCTGTTCAGAAACTGGACCAAAGTTAAACAAGTACAAAACACGTCTGTGTCATGGAGAATACAGTCGCTGCTTTATTTATGTCTGTATGGCGTTGTTGTGAGTGTGGACGGAGCAGCTACAGGTTAGTTTAGCCTGATCGATCCGATTCCATTCAGAAAACACACATTTTAAAAGGTTTTTCGCCTGCCGTCTTGTCTGCAGACTTGTCAGAGCATTAATTCATGGTTTTTACTAACTGGTATCGGTATGTTGTTACTTCGGCATCATTTTGAAACGTGTATTACAATTAAATCACGGTCAAATATGTTCATTTTGTTGGAGTCTACCATAGTATTTACATGGATATAAGCCCCGAATATTCGCATCGCTCTAATTGCTCAAGTTTCAGGTTTCACCGCGGCTGTCAGCTGTGTTTACTCCTGTCATTCAAACGCGGGAGAGGGGGCGGGGCTTATAACCATGCAAATACTTTGGTAGATACAACTACAACAAAATGAACATATTTTACCGTGATTTAATTGTTACATTGTTCTTTTTATAAATGTATTTTGGTAATCTTATAAAGTATTCCTGTTGCATGTACTTGGTCCCCACCAGGTCTGACTACACAATTCTCCTCATATTGTCTCTGTGTTCCTCTACACCTCTCTGTCAGGCTGCAGGGTTTCGTGGTGAAGAGCTACGAGTCGTTACCAGAGCTGAGCGCAGCCTTCCAGGAACTCAACATGACGGAGATCTACCAGCAGATACTGCCATCTTTAAGTGGCTGACGGCACACAGGTTACCACGGTGATGGATCCTAAACTGGAAAAAAGATCTTTGAAAAGATTCAGACTGAGAAAGCAGGACCAGCAACCTGACTCTAGAAACATGAAGCACAGGAAGAGCTGACTGGACAGAATGTTCAATAAATGTAAAGCCCCCCCCCAATACCAAACATGGTTTCATTACTGCTGATTGGTTTTGTGATGCTGTGGAGACAAATGACAGCAGATCTAAAGGTGAACATTTGTTTTCCCCTGAAGAAAACTCCTCACACTCTGACCTGTATCTAGAGTTGTTTGTGTCAAGAAACACCTTGCAAAATATATTTTCATGGAGGTCATTTTGTTCCTACTTTACAGACAGTAGCTTAGGCAAGTTCCTACACAGTATGGAAAGTATGGAATTAGATTTTAGCAGTGGTGGAAAAAGGAGGAAGACTTTTTACTAGTAAGTATAAAACCACATTGTAAAAATACTTTGTTACATATTACATATGACTAGAATTCAAAGTAATCAATATGTACAATTTGAATAATAACATATAAATTGTTGAATGATAACCATCAGTGTAACTCAAGTACTCTACTTGAGTACAATACTAAGGTACTTGGGTATTTAAATGTTATTCTACTTTATATTTCTACTCCAATACAATTTGGAGGCACATATTTTACTTTTTTCTCCGTAAATGTTGTTGATACCTTTTAGTTACTTTGCAAATTTAGATAAAAAATCAACAAATAAATTATGATATAAAATGATTATAGATTAATCTTCCCAGCAGTAACATTTCAAAAGGTTAAAATTAGCTCCACCTTTACCAGCTACAACATCATTTCATAAAACACAATCATTTCATATTATTCTGAAATGGTCTGTTCTGCATAATGAGTCATTTTTGTTACACCGGGTATATTTTGTACTTCTACAAGACTTTGCAGGAGTATTTTTACTATGTCTATTACTATTTTTAGTGAACTAATCAGTGATCTGTGTCCCAACAACACTGCTAAAATCAATCCTTTGTTGTTCTTTGTAGGAAGCCTAAAATAATACCTGCAAGTATTTCTCTTTACATGGACTGCAGTGAAGTTTAATGTGCTTTCTTTAGGAACAAATATTGTCACATGGTACAGTGGATGTATTTGACAGGCAGGATGATGCCAGTAAACATACTGCAGAAAATATATTTTATATTGTGTCTTTTATTTAAAAAAGGCTTTATTTTGCTTAAAATGCATCAACGGAGGAATGTGGTGAAACAGCCGAGCCAGATGCTGTCCATATGGACACTGGAGGATTACGGTCAGTCATTTCACGCATTTCTATACATTATTTGAAATAAACCGAGACTGTATTTTGCAATAAATGGAGAATTTATTTGTGGTATGGTTGTGTGTTTCTCAATAGAAATATGTATGGCCCTTGTCAAACGTTGCCTTGATGAAATGATTAGCTCATATTTTACATATAACGAGACCTTTTGTCAAAATCGAGTTTATGGGGCTTTATTATTTTAATATTGTGCTGAGTATTAGGATTATAGTTGTATATAATGTAGTTTAATGGAAGGTGAGAGGCCAGGGTCAAGCGGACTCTGAGGTTTCCATGGTTGCTATGCTTGGTCTCCAGGTGCATTTTCTGACGGTCGAAAAAACTGAAAATTGATACTTTCACTCGACAATTTTTCTGAACAGAAACCATCCACCTGCCGTTTTCTGCTCCTGGACCTCTACCTAAGCCCTGCTCTCACTGACTACAGGACTGTTTTGTGGCAAATGTGACATATTTGTACTTGTAAAACCTGTGTTTTCTGTCTGTTTTCCCATTGACACACTCCGAAACCACCTAAAAATTCACAAATATTTGCTAATATTGGCAATATTTTCAATTATTAGTGTAAGTTAATCAAATAGGACTGATGTTGCACTGTTGTGACCAAATACTGACCACCTGTTGAACAAATTAGCATGCTAAATATACCATGCTAATAAAGTGGTGTGGTGCAGTGATGATGTAGGCTGACCATGAAGTTAGCATAGCAATGGCTCCCTCTACAAAAAAGCAATTGGACAAATTATAGGACAGGATATTAATAATATTTCTGTAACAATTAACTAGTGTATGGGGGGGAATCCATTCTTAGATCTAATGCAATTCACTCTTGAAATATCTTGATGCAGAAGTCAATAATATTGCACATTAAAACCTAATGATTGACATTCTGATAACCTGTAGCAGTTTTGTAGGGCCCATGTCAGAAACCAAGTCTTCATACAAATGATTTTTCAGCTTCAGAGGCAGAAGTAGACACGTGATCTGCCGTTTGTGCAGTTGTAAAGACGTTGTAAATCCTGAAGAAAGCCCATTCTAACAGAGCAACTTAATTACCACCATCACAACACCAACACAAAACAATATTTAAACAACGGCATCGTTCACAATTTCAGGCAAAGTTCTCACAGTACATTTTAACCTTAAAGAAAAAGCTTTTCTCCATTAGACCAGTCAGTTTATACTCGAGTATCTCTTGATTTTAACCACATGTTGTTTGGAATAGTTTTACAAAATGAAAAGCTTTCAATCCCATTTACTTTCAACTGATTTATTCTGTTATTATTATTTGATGTCTTAACTCTTTCCTATTTTCATTTAATATCTTTAAGGAGTCTTTAAATCCTTATTTTTCTTTCATGTTATACCTATCATATGAAACCCAAACCCTCTGTTTTTACATTTTGTTATTTTCCGAAACTATTGCCCAGTTCACTGAAGTTGCAATGTTTTTTGAAAAGTGTTTTTAATTGATAAACAACTGCTAGGCATTTAAGAATCTGCTCTAAAAACAGAGGAGGCTGATCAGCATCGAGTGCATTTCGCTGAGTCATTCCACAGGCTGGTTTGCATTAACTAGCAGGGGTCTGGGTTGGGGTGGATGCTGAAGGCTGCGTGTGATTGGTCGGTGCAAAGTGAGGCGGGACTGTACAAAGTCCCACATCTGGCAGCTCTTACTGCTGCAGCTCACTCAGTAACTCAGGAACACAGAGAAGAACACAGAGAAGAACACAGAGAAGAACACAGAGAGGAACACAGAGAGGAACACAGAGAGGAACACAGAGAGGAACACAGAGAGGAACACAGAGAGGAACACAGAGAAGAACACAGAGAAGAACACAGAGAAGATGTCGTTCATTAAAGTGGATCCATCGTCCGACTTCTCCTTCCACAACCTGCCCTATGGAATATTCTCCACAGATAATAATGTAAGTGCAGTCTGCTTTCTACCTGCTTTACACAGATTTGTGTCATGTCAGAAACAATAAGTACTTATTGTTTTTCAAAACAACAGCATTTCATACATGTGTGTCTAAGAGGAAAAGACGGTCATTGAGGAACCTTTGCCACTCTCATCAAGAAATCCCCAAAGACCAAATCCATTACAAACTGAATAACCAATATATATAAAAAGAGTATTATATAGCCTACTTTAAATGCAAAAAAAAAAGTTTTCATACTTTTCTAAAGTGAAGTAGCCTATAAGCTATAAGCCCAGGAAAACCGATATACTTCAAGTGATGCAGGTTACCTTGCTGAAACATTGAAAACATGTTTAAACAAATAAAGTTATTGATTGTAGTTCTGTGATGACCTGTATTCATGTCAAGGTGTTTTATTTCCCCAGCCCAAACGCCGCGTCGGTGTTGCCATTGGAGACCAGATACTGGACCTCAGTGTGATCATGTCCATGTTCCGAGGGCCGCTGCTGTCCCAACATCAGGACGTCTTTGACCAGGTACGTTTGAATTCTAGAGGTTATCAGAGAGTTGAACCTTTAATCAGATTTACTGTAATGGCAGGGAAATATTATTATCTTACTACAGTATGGCATTTCAATTGCAGGTCCACTCAGTCCTGTTCCTGTGGTTGTATACAACATTATTATGTTCCTGCCACTTTACAGAAACTACAGTGATGATTTGAGAAGTGTTTGGGTTGAGTAAAGGGGTTAGTGTAATAATATTTAATGATCGTTATTTTATTTGTCTATGTTATTATCACTGATGTATAATCTTTGTGTTGTCTTCCCATCAACTGTGGAACTTTTGTCCTGGTTTGACTGTTTTAAATGAATATAAAAAAATCCTCACCTAAATCTGTTTAACCTTTTAATTCAACTTCATCCCAACTTTTTACCAAGTCTTAATTTTCTTTTTTGGCATTTATGGTCAATACATATCATTTACAGAAAAATAAAACATTATTTTTGGGCCGATTAGGCATCACAATTGAATTCTTTTTCTTATCGTTGAGATCAAGGGCACATTTATTGATGTCAAAGTTTGTAAACATTTCAAATTTGAGGACACCAGATGCTATAGACTTAAATTAAACACATAATTCAATCAAAGTAGTAATCATTACTTTTTCTTGCAAATAATGTAGTAAGAAATCATCAATCAATAACCCCTTAGTCCAACCGAATTATATTAGGAGCAGGACGAATGTGAGCCGAGGACAACAGGAAGGTTACATTCAGAAGCATACTTTGAATCTATCCCATCATTAATGTGTCATTGAATGTTTTTCTGTGTCTGCAGCCCACTCTGAATGCCTTCATGGCTCTGGGCTGTGAGTTCTGGAGGGAGGCCAGGAGCACGGTGCAGGGGCTGCTGTCAGCCAATGAGAGCGCTCTGAGGGATGATGTCAGCCTCCGCAGCAGGTCAGTCAGGAGTGGGAGGGGGACTTTAAAAATGGATTCTGTTACAGTTACTAGAAAAAATGCAAACATTAACCCATATGTGATTATCAAAATAATCTTTTAGAAATGTAACAGTAATCTGATTACGCCTTTTTTTGTATGTAACTGTAAGGGAATACAGTTACCTTTTTTTGTATCCTGATTACGTAATCCTGTTAAATGTTATCGATTTAGCCTGTCTGCGGTATTCAAAGGTTCTTAAGTTGCTTTGGATAAAAGCCTCAGCTAAGTGACATGTAATTTAATTGTTAGTTTTTTTAATATCCCTACATTTTTCTTCTCCTTTAACCTGTAACAGGTGTCTCAAACCCTCAAAATGTTACTGTTCTTACATCAGCTTTTTCTTCAGTTCTGAGATTAAAGTAGGATTTCTGAAATGATACAGATTTCTGAGAAACAAGTAAAAATTCTGACTTTAAATTCTATCTTTGAAGTCCGAATCCTAAGAACAAAATTTCCCCCAAAAATTCACAATTCTAGCTTTTTATTCTCAGAACTCAAAAGATTTCACTTCTGGCCCTAATCTTCTTCCGTACATGTTAAACAAACCATTAGAAAATATAAATATAACATCTAAGGAAAAGCCCTTCAAAACCTATTCGTGAAAATAATATCTTGTACAGTTGGACCCTAATCTTATATTTTAAACTCCACAAAGCTTCTCGTCTTTCGCGTGCTGGCTGGTTATTTGGCCTTTCTCGAGACGGCTTATTTCATCATACATTTATATACAAATATGTTTCTGTATTTGTCTCTGCAGAGCGTTGGTCCATCAGAGTGCAGCGACCATGCACCTTCCTGCAGACATCGGTGAGTCTCTCCTTCCAGGGAACATCCTCTCAGAATGCCACTAAAGAACAAGTGGCTCTGTGACTGTGTTAGCCATGGCAGTCAGCCCTGATTCTGTACCCTGTGCAGAAATCTGACCTGTCTGATGAACTGTACTTCATAAAAGTGTCAGCTGTTTCTCGCTGAATGCTGGTGTGTACGGCACCTAGTTTTTAAGATTTCATCTGTAGGTTTTACTCAAAAATGTCAAATTCTTTCGTGAATAGAAACAGAATACCCATATGTACACATAACGAGCCTTAAAATGTTCTCATGTGCTTAAACTTTAAAGATTCATATGCAAAAATGACACTAATTGTGTTAGTAATTACTGACATTTCTGTGTTTTTAACCAACTGTAAATGTATGTTTGATAACTAACACCAACATTTTTGATTCTTTGGGTCATAAAGAAAGGCACAATAAAGGTCATTTGCTTTGTTGCTAAGAAGAAATAAATACTGGCAATAGCATTCCCATAGTAGAATGTAGTCAGGGCCCATCAGCACCAGAGGGCGCTGTTTAGCATCGTATTACATCTCTACCACTGGTGACTTGGTTCATTCTGTCCAGTTGGTGCTGAAGTACATCCAGCAGATGAGACTCTTCCAGCCTGTTCCTCTCATCTGATCTGTTTTTACAGGAGATTACACCGACTTCTACTCCTCCAGAGACCACGCCACCAACGTGGGCACCATGTTCCGGGGGAAGGAGAATGCTCTGATGCCAAACTGGTACACACTCCATCAAACCAGGCCTTGATACTTTCCACTAGGGGCAGAAAGTAACAGCAAACTGTTCATAAATCTCTGCAGACGGTTTGATATGGAGGGAGGCTTCAAGGTTACTTTAATTAAAAAGCACCCCAGAACTTCAGTTTAAACCCGCCAGCACTTCTGCACTTCATTTCCCAGAGATCACCTGGGTAGTATTGGGACATCTAAACATGCTCATTTTCAATATAGTTTAAGAGAACTGTTTTACAACTGACCCAACATCCTCTATACATGCTCTAATTGTAACATAAGTACTTCTATCAAAAAGACAAAGCTGCTCAGTGAAATCCCCTTCATGTGTATATAGTTCTCACACTGTACCTTGTGCATTCAAATGTAATATACTGTACTGACTTAGCTCACTTATAATGTTAATAGTATATTCTGAATACATTTAGTTAGTTTTAGGCTGGCATATCAAAGTTACACTGACTTCCACCTGTGTATTAATATTGTGTATTTAATTGAGATACTTTATAAGTATACATTTTTCACTGTTGATATATAGATATTTACTGTTTTTATTAGTTCCATTTAATTACATTTTTAATTCATGTGCCATTCTTTGGCTACATGCTGCTGTGACAAAATAATATTCCAAATTGGGATCAATACAAATATATCTTAATATATATATCTAAACAGAATCAGAATTCCTTTATTAGTCCCACAGCGGGGAAATGTACAGTGTAACAGAAAAAGTGGCATAGCAGGTAGAAAAGGCATGCAATGATAAAAAAAGAAAAGCAGACATTGGTAATATATATATATATATATATATATATATATATAAAATATATATATATACATATATTTTACGTTATGTGATCTAGGCCCAGTGGCCCATTCGCTGCTCTGTCTGTGCTGTATTTCCCTGTGCTCCCGTCATGCTAACACTGATCCTGGGTCTGCAGGCTGAGGCTCCCGGTGGGGTACCACGGCAGGGCCTCCTCAGTGGTCGTTTCTCGGACCCCCATCCGCCGGCCCTCAGGCCAGATGAGGCCGGACCAGAGTAAGATCCCCACAGCTGACAGAAAACACAGAGTCCACACAACAAATCACAAGAGATGAGCATGTTACAGATACAAGTTTAAGACTTGTTATTACATCTTTGCAAACCCTAGAAGAGTACTGCACTGTTTATTTTTCTTCACACTTTTTTTATCCTTTTAAAATTCAACTGCCAACCATGTTCATACGTAGGATTTTATAAATACAGAGGTCTTAAATAAGCCGGCTGGGGAGGTTCAGGGGAATGACCCCACCAACGTTGGACCTGCTCAACATGTGCTTTTTAAGACATTTGGAGTGGGCAAAATTGGATAACATTTAGATGTGATAGTGGGCAGCAGCATACATGATCTTTGAAGCAGTAATGCATGAGAATCAGGTTAAATGTACCAATGAATGATCCATTCGTCAATATTTAATTAAATAGTAAAGATATAAATCCACACTACAGACTTCTTCTCTCTGTGACTGCTCTCTCGGTCCTCCACTCTTTGTGGTCCCTCTTTATGCGCTGCCTGTGACTCCACTGGTCGCTCCTTTCCAGTGAAAATTATTTTGTTATTTCATGTATTATACACCTTCTATATTTCATCTTTGTTTACATTATTATGGATTTAAACTATACAAATGTGTCTCAAACAGAACATACTTTTTATTGCTTTTTCAATGAATGCAGCCTTGGCCCATAGATGGAATGGTTTGCCCTGATCGACATATACACAGAGCTGCACATCTTACTGCATGTTTCCTTTTCCTCTCAGCAAAGCCTCCAGTGTTTGGCCCGTCTAAGCAGCTGGACATCGAGCTGGAGATGGTGAGTACTTCAAAATCCAAATTCCCTGGGGATAAGCTAGGGCTGTGCAATTAATCGTATTTTAATCTCGATTACGATTTTGGCTTGCAACGATTACGAAAATAACGTAATCGAAATAAAACGATTATTCTTTTTAATTTTATTTTTTTATTCGGTTTTTCAGTTGAATTATACTTAAAGTTCAGGGTAATCAACTGTTAAAAACATAGTGTTCACATTTTTCTTAAGTCAGTAAATGGATAATCGTTTTTAATAATCGTGATATCAATTATTGACCAAAATAATCGTGATTATGATTTTTGACATAATCGAGCAGCCCTAGGATAGGCCAAGGTTTCCCTTCTCTCTAGCCTTTTGTCAGCTTTTGTGATTTTAAAGGTCCCATGTCATGGCCATTTCTACTGATCATAATTCCATTGTTGAGGTCTACTAGAATAGATTTACATTGTGCATTGTTCCAAACTCACATTGGTTTCTCATACAGCATCTCTGTATAGTATGTGTATTCACTCTCTGTCCTAAACGGCTTGTTGGAGCTCCTGCCCCCCCCTCCCTATGAGCCCAGTGGCCGTCTGCGAGACACAGCGAAACCCAGCCCGAACACACACATATACCCGCAGCCTGGCTGGGAGTTTGTGTGTGTGCTCACACACCGACTCACAGCCTCGCCGCCTCACCGCGTCCCGCCGTCTCAGGGAGGAGAAATCGGCGGAGCTGCAGCTGAGAAAAGATTGAGTATGTGTGTGTGAGGAAGGACCAATCCGCGGACTTAACGTAACGGCTCCAGGGATTGGTCTATTTGGTCAATGGGTCCATTTGGGTATGGGCACGTCACTGTACCCAGGAAGAAAACAATGGAAAAAGAGAAATCTCCAACTAGGCGTTCTGGGGCAGCATAGACAGGTCTTTTCTCTCCTAGAGTTTTACTCCCTACAGGGTGTACTTTGAGGGTGTGTGACTCTGCAGACCGTTTACATGCAGAAAAACCTTCATAACACAAGGGGACGGTAATAACCGGAAAAGCATGACATGGGACCTTTAACGCAACGTCAGTATTTCATTGCCATTATATTTCTTCCTTACTCTGATAGGCCTTCTTTGTTGGAGGAGGGAATCAGCTGGGGGAGCCAATCCCCATCGAGAAAGCCCATGAACACATCTTCGGCATGGTGCTCATGAACGACTGGAGCGGTGAGCCTCTAACAAATCAAACATCCTCCGTGTGTGCTTGCAGCTATGGTTCCCTGACACATCAAGGCCACCCTTGGTGATAATGATAGGCTTTACAGTCATTGAACATGATGATGATGGAAAGCTGATATTTGTGAGAAAGTTTGTCAGATAGTTCTAAATCAGTGATAGAGCTGCTTATACGCATCCAAACCAACACTGTAATCAGCATTGACGTTTCACTTAGAAGCACACTTGTTCCTTAATGCAAATCTTCATTATACATGGGGCTGCCACTGCAGATATAGTCTGATGGAAATGATTTTAGATATAATGGCAGTCCTCATCAAAATATTAGTAGGTGTATGTATTATTCATTCAGATCTGGAGAGACATGCACGGGGCTGGCGCTCTCTGACTGTCATTGTCTCTAATACCCCACCCCTTCACTCCCAGCATACTGTAGCCATCAGTAGTACATTTAAACTGGCATTGCAAAAAAATATTAATATAATCAGAGAAATCCTTACTTGAAATTGCTTCTCCAATATGCATGGTTAGGAGAGTTACAATGACTAATTTCACATACAAAAATGTATTCTTACTTATTTAGCTATCAAAATATATACCTTTTATTATGAACATATAGGTTCACCTACTGAATTAAAAACAGAACAAATGAACAAAGAAAGTGAAAACCATAAAGCACATTCACGCAGTAGGCGTATAGATTCACACTGAAAGTATTATCCTACAGAACAGTACAGCTCTAAGAGAAGAGATAACATCTGATCCTTTACAACAAACACTATATGATCTTTTTAGGTTTTAATAACACTGTTATCCTGCTAGTAATCCATCATTTTCAATACAGGATTACACAGGGAATACAGTTACCTTTTACTGTATCCTGATTATGTAATCCCGTTAGATGTATCAGTTCTCCTGAGGCTGCAGCTCCACACATGACTGTGTGTTCTATCCTACAGTTATATTCATGTTTATTCTCAGCCAGGGACATCCAGGCGTGGGAGTATGTTCCTCTCGGTCCTTTCCTGGGGAAGAACTTTGGAACAACCATTTCCCCCTGGGTCATCCCCATGGAGGCGCTGTTACCCTTCGCAGAGCCCAACGCCATCCAGGTCAGCACCGCGGTCCTGTAACTGCTCTGATGGTGTGACAACATCTCCTCCATGGTCCTCCACATTAGAGACATTTGGATTGCTCTCTGGACCAACATCAGATATTGGGGCTTTCTTTTATTAAAGCTGGGGCATTGTGTCAGCCAAGGTTTAGGTGTAGAAAGGTGACATCAAGGCAAGGGAGTCGGTGTGTTTCAACACTGGGGTTGACTCTCCTTATTATACATATATGCCTTTGGACAATTTATGGTGTCAAAGACTTTATTTATTTCAAGGAAAAACTAAAAATTCAGGCTCCAGGTTTCAATTCAAAATATAAAAATAATGTGCAACGGCTTTCAGGAATTCTGTAATGCTTTCAAATATTTATGCCCCTGTACTGTACATAAACTTCTTCTTTTAATGTAATGTTATTTCTGCTGAGTCAGCACACTAGTAGGCACAGAGGCGCGGGAAGGTAATTTGGGTGGGGGTGCTGAGGTGCTACCCCTCGCTATCGCGTGAAGGGTCTGGTTTTATGCGCTCCGCACAGTAACCCTGCTGCGAGGCTTCATGAGCGTGCTCATTAACCCCCCCCCCGTTCATAAAGTCAAGTACCCCTCAAAAGGTCCGGTTTATTTAATTTTAAGGATGCGCACCAAGCAACATCTCCAGGTGCTCCTTTGAGAACCAGGGCAAAAAAGTTATGTGCACCCCTGACTATAGAGCACGCACAAAAGCACTAGCACACACACTACAAAGATGTAAAATATTATTTTACCAACAATGTGGAATTTATTGGCTGCATATTACACAGATTACGCACGGCTGCAGCAGCAATAACCATAAAATAATAATTAAAATACCACAAACATGATATTGACCAGTATACAGATTATGCACATGATTTTGCAGATCTAGCGTTTTTAGAGAGAAAAAATTCCGAGATACGTTTTTGCGCCATGTCAGTTACTTGTGTTGTTGTGCGTCACGTTAAAAGTAGCCGACTAAAAACTAACAAAAAACTTTTTTTCCACATCTTTTTTATTTTTCTTCCCTGAAGCAAAATTATTTATTATATAGTTTTAAATTATCATTTGAATAATAACATATCATATAAAATATAATCTCAGCCACAATGAAATTAAATACATATATATATAAAATTAAAATAAAATAAATTTCCTGACAGGGGAGCTCCGCACCGCCTGCCTGCCGCTAGGGGGTGCTGCAGCGCCCTCAGCACCCCCTTCCCGCGCCCCTGAGTAGGCATGATTTATTTATTATAAACCCCTGGACTTTATTAGCTTATACGGTTTCAGAAAATATTGCTGCTCATTCAAAGTTTACATTTCTGTGATCTCTAAAGGCCTCTACACACCGGCCCGACTTTGGGAGTCAGAGGCCGTCCGAAGCCGTCAGAGGCAGTCGGGCATTCGCGTCGCACTACTCAGGTTGGTGTGTCGTCTCTTTACGGCACATTTTCAACCCTCGCCTCCTCCCGCCTCCTCCGCCGGCGATTCAACATGTTGAATCGGCGGCGGGAGGCCGCGGGAGGCCAAAGAACGTCGGGACAAATCAATCACTCTGATTGGCTGTTCAGCTTAGCGAATCAGTGCATCAGAAGTGAAGCGGAAGTGAGGGACCAAAACAAACGATAAGAAGGCACACACAGACGGCTAATCTTCCTCATTTTCATCTCACCCGGACGCAAGAGTTTCTTTTTTATCATGACGGCATGGAATGAAGAAAGTGAAGACCAACTGATCAGGCTGTGTTTGTTTGTTTATATTACTAAGTCTGTTCTTCTTCTCTCGGTGTATAAAACGCAGTCTGTCTTCCGGTTGTTGCCTCTTTTGAATGACGAATACACACTACCGCCGCCTGCTGGTAAGGAGAGTTATTGCCACTCGTCGGCTGAAGTATTTGCGGTGTGTTCGTAGGCGGGCGGCTTTATCCGACGAAGCCAACGAAGCCCGACGTAGCTGACGTAAAAGTCGGGACGCCTTCAGTACGCGTTCTTTGGTCTCAGGTTGGTGTGTAGAGACCTTAAAGGCCCGGACACACTGGGCCGATTTCGGCCGTCGATAGATGTCTGGCCGTCGATGAGCGTCCTGTCGCCCTACTCGGATTGGTGTGTCCAGCACCGTCGTGTCTTTTCGGCCGTGCCGACACCTTCCGCTCCCGATTCAACATCGGGAGACTGTCGGCAAAAGGCTGTCGGCAAAATAAATCACTCAGCTTAGCGAATCAGTGCATGAGAAGCGAAACGGAAGTGAAGAAGGCACACACAGACGGCTATTATTTTTCATTTTCCAGTACCGCACTAAACATGTTTTCGATTATAAGTCGTTATGTGAAACAGTCTGTGATGGACGCGAGTGAAAATTGAACGCACGCTATTTGGTGTTTGTATATATCACGCAGTCTGTCTTCCGGTTGCCTCTTTTGAATTAAGAATACACACTACCGCCGCCTGCTGGTAAGGAGAGTTATTGATGCAGGAGACGTGAGGCGACACAACAATCGGGTCCGTCGGGACGTGTTCTTTGGTGTCAGTTTGGTGTGTCAGGCAGTGGCGTTTTTATATGTACAAAAGTGGTGGGGCACAAAAAACGTAGATGTTTATATACAGTATAAGCTTCTGCAGTGACGTGCAGCGAGGTTCAAGGCTGGTGAGGCACTGGCACTGACTATTCAGGTTTACAAATATTATATTTGGACCTAAATCAAAATATTCTATTATTTTCAAAAGCTTTTTTTAGTCTGATGCTTCGATTAATTTTAAACAGACAGTTCAACAAAAGGATACCCAAAAAATGTAATTTTATCATTTAAATATTGGATTGTTCTCTCTTAGTAAGATCCCATTTTCAATAAAATTGTGGTCTTACCTTGACTTGAAGATGAAATCCATTTGCCTATCCTTCTGGACAAAAATCTCTATTACTTTTTTGTAAAAGTCCTCCTTATCTTCCTCTAGTTTCAAAAGTCGAATCATAAATTTAATTGATAGATTTATGATTAAAAAATTATAAAAGTAGGGTAGACATGTGGATATTCCCGCTGAACAAAAACGTTCTCCACAGACCTTATTTTGAGCTATTTTCTAAAATCCTATGGAGAAATCTCATTGCTTTTTTGTCGAGGGAACGCGTGCGCAGCTTACTTCCGGGTTTTAGGACGCGTCACTGCACGGCCCAATCCCAAACCACGCCCTACCCTACACACTCCCCCTCCGTGACGGAGTGAACTCCGTGGAGTGAAACTCGCAGCTCAACGAGGCTCCCTCCTGTCAGATGGAGGGAGTAAATACAGTGGCAAGCCAAAGCTTGCCACTGTCAAACTCCCCTCTCTCCGCAGAAACGGGAAATGCCGTAACTATATGTAACAACGGTTTCAAATCAGCATGGCTTAGACAACAAATGAATAACTACATTAAAACTCCAAACATCTTTAATTGTGTTACTTTTTTGTAAAGCTCTTTTAGTTTTGAACCTGATTTTTATAAACTTCTTAGTTTTTGCAACAGTCTGTAAACAGTGGCGGCGCCAGAGATTTTCTTTTGGTGGTGCTGTGGGGTAGCTTGACGTTTCATAGAGGGTGCTCAAACATTTAGGGTTTCGGGCTACAGTTGCATTTTCTACTGCAACACTCCCCACATGCACAGTATACAGTCCCGCGACTGTTACAATGAAGGCTCGATAATCAGCTCACGGCATATAGGTGTAAGCAGGGGTAAAGTGCTATTTTTTTTACAAGTGGGGGGTGGACCTAACATCCTCTAGGGCAGGGGTGCCCAAATGATCTAAATACAGGGCCGCCCCTGCCCAATCTGTGTCGTGAGCGGGGGGGGGGTGCTAGTGGACTAAATAAACTGTGGACTAAATAAACGCGTTTACACTAATTGCGCCGCATAAGCGAATAATAGTGCGCCGCATTTGCGCTTCAGATGAGGAGGTGAGGCCCCCTCATGACTGCATGAACCCGTATGGCACAATACAACTCAGACTGGCTTACCTGTACTTCAATCAAGTGGCAAATGCCATAGTAAGGATGGATGATAGGCTAACTTTAAAAAAAATTAAATGTTTTTTTTTTTTTTCTTCTTTTTTTTTTAAATGCCATGCGATCTACCCACACTACCCTTGCGATCGACGTATTGGGCACCCCTGCTCTAGGGGGTCCGGGGGCATGCTCCCCCGGGAAGATTTTTTTTTTAATATTGAAATGAAATGCATCAATCTGGTGCACTTTGAGAGCAAAATCAAGAGATCTATGGATACCTCTCAACACCCATATGAAACAGAACTGTAAACAGATGTTCTATTTCTTTATGGATATTTTACAAATCACTCCCCTTTTAAACTGTAATCTTGTTTTACTGTCATATAGTATTTCATACCTGTTTTTCATTTATGCTCTTATTTTTTTATACATATAATGATCATATAAACGTGTGCCTCAGAAATACTTATTTACATTAATCGTGACCAAACCTCAGACCCACTGAGATAACTTAGACTAAAGTTAACTATCTAAACACTGAGAGAGTCCTTTACTTCACCTGAGATGAGGTTATCTGAGCCTCTCAGTCTGACAGGAGAGAGTTCTCCCTCCACCTTGTTGTTGAAAAAGCTCCTTATATCCGTTAGCGTACCTAGCACCAGATGCTAACCACAACGATCTCCGGTACCAGTGCGCGCTCTCTCTCTCTCGCTCACGCACGCACACAAAATGGCTTGTGCCACACACACACAGAGCAGAGCTTGAATGAAACACAGAGACCCAGAAGTAGGCTACTTGTACTGTAGCATATTATTTTTGAATCAATCCTTTTTCAAATTATGAATTTCACACAAAAAAAAAAGACATACATTTATTGGGGGTGCTTAGGGGGTGCTATGGCTATCCTGGGGGGTGCTTCAGCACCCCTGGCGCTGCCACTGTCTGTAAATATACACAACTTTATAATAAAATACACACATTTACCTTTTTCTAGACTAAACACAGGTATGATCCTAAGTTAAAAAAATATGAGATTATCATGTTTGCTGGAACTACTTGTAAACAGCGTGTTTCCTGACGGACACAGTCAGCGTTGAGTCCGGTCAGGTAGAGACCGGTCTCTAGTCAGCACCAAGCCCCCAGGAAGTGCGCCGAACCCTGATGAAAATATTCGTTTTGTCCAAACGGCGGTACCACAATTTCCGTATCAGTCCGTGACGTCATTGGGCCCAGAAAGACTTTTCCCCATTGACTAACATTGGGAAAGAAACGTCTGTAAATCAGCGGATAATTTTTTTTTAATCTAAATAAACTACCCAGTATGAACTATTTTATAGCCCTTATTATAATCATTAGGTCCTTAAAGTTGTAAAATGCACTAAAAGCCGAATCTAGATTTATTTTCTGTCTCCATTCATTCTACTGAGCCGAGAGTGGGAGCTCGGGAGGCGGGGCTTAAGGGGCGCATGCTCTGTGAGCGCACATACGGGTTCTTCTGCTCTGAAAGCTAGGCATGAGTCATGACGGGTAATCTGTGACGTTTCGCTCTCTCAAAAGTTGGGCCATTTTTTCATCATGCGCCAATGAGCAGCTCTCATAGGAAAGAACGAAACCCCGCCTCCGACGCTGTATCCAGTTCTTATTATACATCCATGGTCAGCACCGATGCAAACTTGCTGTTTGGTGGCTTGATAGCTCACTCCCCCTCCACACCGCTCCACAGTCGTTGGTTTGGAACAGCACTTAATGTGGCGGACCCTCCGCGCGAACGGAGGGGTAGTGTGTAGGGCGTGGTTTGGGATTGGGCCCACCACTATCTCCTCTTCACACACTACACTTTTCGCGGCACACGTACTTACAGCCAATCAGCTCTGAATTATGTGAAATGACGTTTGGTGGGGATGCCAGCACTATGCCCCTATGGTGATTATTTTTTTGCCGCACACATTGAATAGAAAAAGACTCTGAGCATGCGCAGTGTAGTTTTCACAGTACACGTTCACTTAGACCAGGGGTCTCCAACCTTTCTTCATCTGAGAGCTACTTTGAAAAAAGGAAAGTGGCCAAGAGCTACTTGCATCACATCGCTTACATTTATTCACATAGCCCTCATCAGTTGAATTAAGCTACTTTTGTACACGTGTGAAATTTTAATACCTAAAGCTTATCAAAAATCTTAACTTCACATCAAGGTCCAAGAAAACGACAATGTCTCACATATTGTTATGGCCCACATAGTGAGAACATCACTGAAAATTCACATAAATGTCCAAAAAAAAAGACAATTTTTTCACTCCTTATTATGGCCCACATAGTAAATACATGGCCTTAATCACCACCTTACAAGCATCTCATGGCACATGTGTAAAATAAGTGCATTCACTCTTTTTCACAGTCAGTGAGAGGACTGGCGCTGCATGGAGTCCACCATAGAGGTGTCGGCTGGACCCACTTAGGTTCACTCTAATAGAGTCATGTAAATGTTCATCAGTCAGTCTTGTTCTGTATTTAGATTTCATTCATGTCAGAAAAAGCTGCTTCACAAAGGTATGCAGACAGAGCCAAATAAAGCAGACCTTTCCAGTGCTGCTTGGTGAATGTTCTTATAGTTTTCTGGGTCTACAAGGCTCTAGAAATGTTGTGAGTTTTGCTGAGACTTAAGCTGAACATGATTTTGGAGATTTATAACCTCCATCTCCATCTCCACAGGATTGACACTTAACAGTTCAGCCTTCTTCTTCTTCTTCTTCGTCTTGACATTAAATTATAAACCATAATAAATCAATTGTATAGGTTCTAGCCTCCCTATATCTGTGTGAAATTGTTCCATCCTCAAAAACTAAAAACTAATACTTCTGCAGTCTAGCTGCAGCTTCTTGCAATGGTCTTCTATTAAAAAAGGACACTGAAGGTCCTGAATGTGGCATCACTAACATGACTTAAGTCTGAACACAGCAGACAACAGGAGTATTTACAACAGCATTATAAAAACCAAAATACTGCATGTGGGTGCACACTTACATTCTCTGTTTTACTGTTACATAAAGCCCATGAATGTATGAGATTAAGTTAGCTTCATCATATCTCAATCAGAGATTAAGTGAATAATAAAGTTTCTATCAGGTTACTATCAGCCTGTCACTCATTATATTTCAGGAGGGGGCGGGGTTTGGAGGAACGGAGGAGACGGTGATCGCGGAAGCTTTCCTCCTGCCTTCACAAACTTTACACACGTATTTATCAACTGAAAATAGCAAGAGGACATTCATACTCTGCAATCCAAGACTTGATTAAATCCACCAGAAACCTGACATGGTCGCGAGCATAGATCCATGTGTGTCTGAGCCGCAGCGACACGGACTGATTCAGGTGCATTTATTGTCGTCGGATTTTTTCTACACAGTCTGTGAACCGCGAGCGGCGAGCTACTGAAAAGCTGACCGCGAGCTACCGGTAGCTCGCGATCGACGTGTTGGAGACCCCTGATTTAGACTGTGAGAGGGAGGGGCTAGATCGGGGCTTGCCCCCACATGGCTCAAAACGGCTCAATAAGCACACACTGTAGAAACTAATTAGAAGAACACAGTCTAAAACAGCAATGTACAGACAAATCAGATGATTAAACATGATCTTAAAATATATTTTAAGATGTATTATTTTTGCATTTTTTGTAATTATTATTTTAATACTTTCTGCTGACACTAGGTGGGGCTGTGCCCCTAATGACCAGTCGCCACTGGTGTCAGGGCCTTAACACGTCGAGGAGAAAGGTGGAGAATTTGGAGCAAAATAGTTTCAATAATAAATGAAGTTTAAAAAAAAAAGAGAATAACATAATGGTTTTGTTTTTGGCGTATTAAAACCATGGTTTCCTCAGTCATCTGCACAGACAGTTAGACATATCACTGCTTTACAAGCTGTCATAAAAACCTGATTTAAAGGAACTGACCATATCATAATGAAGCCTCCCCCTCCTCACTTTTTCTACTTTCTCCCTGTTGCTCCTCTCTCTGCAGGATCCAGAGCCCCTCCCTTACCTGCAGCACCCGGACCCCTTCACCTTCAACATTAACCTGTCTGTGTCACTTAAAGGTACAGTACACAGAGCGTTTCAGTCTTCTAATGTCTGGAGCTTTGCATTTTGGTCTTCGCGACTTGTTTCCTCGGAGCGACCTGTCACTGGTAGGTAGACATGTAGTTTCATTGTAATGAAATGTCATTTTTTGGCTGGAGAAAAAGTACAATATGAGGTAGAAGAAAAGTACCTCAAGATGTAAATGTACCAAGGTACTTTCCACCATGGCTAAATAAAACTATACCGTGGTCATGTCAAGTCCTAATTTCACTTTTGCTCTAAATCTAAGACATACTTTATTAATCCCAGAAGGGGAAATTCAGCTTTCACTCCATTGTAACAGTAGGCATACAGAACACCTGAAATACACACATGCAAAGGACCTATACTCATTAGGCTGGAAATGCACAAACACGCATTAATGGAGAGGTGTCCCAGAAAATATAACTCACAATGGGGTGTCAAACCTTCTGTTATATGTGATAAAGTGGATGTCTCCTTTAAAATAAGTCACTTGTTGCTGTTTGCTCTTGTAGGACAGGACATGGCAGATGCAGCAACCATCTGCAAGACAAACTTTAAGGTAAGAGGATCCATAACAACAATCTCTGCTAAAGTCCCAAACTAATATTTTCAGGACTGGGTAAAATGGGGCCATGCCTAGCTTTTCAATTTTGTATCACTGCAATAACTCCTGGTTAATAAGTAACAACACCTCTACACAACCAACAGCTTTCAAATACCTGTTGCAGTTTTAGCTAAACGTTTGTTCTCACGCTCTGCCTCTCTTTGCTCATATTTCCTCTCTGTCTCTAGTACATGTACTGGACCATGAAGCAGCAGCTCACCCATCACACAGTGAACGGGTGCAACGTGAGACCAGGGGACCTGCTGGCCTCGGGGACCATCAGTGGACCTGTGAGTGCACCTTAACACTAGATAGGATGGATTATCTTTTAACGGTGTATCTGTTTATGTGAACTGTGGATTTTAGGGATCTCTAGTTTACCCTCAAACGCATACATGTGTATTCTGAGGTTTGCACAATTTATCTAATTGATTTTATTTATTGTCGTTTCTGTCTCTTTGAACCTCTCTTACCTCCACCTCTTGTATTGCATATGTCAACATATCGTTTTGACCAGGTGGCACAAAGAATAAATGAGCTATTTTTCAAACCTGACTTGTGTTGGATGATGTGTTATTGCCCCAGATGCCTCTCAGCCTTGTGTTGTGCAGTTAGCATACAGAGCTCATTCTGTGTGTTCTGTGTTCCATCAGGATCCAGAGAGCTTTGGCTCCATGCTGGAGCTGTCCTGGAGGGGCTCTAAGAACATTGATCTGGGGGGAGGAGAAACCAGAACTTTCCTGAGGGATGGAGATCAAGTCACCATCAAAGGTCAGACTCAGTCTTCAGCACAGATAACAAGTGGTGGTTATCCTTTAAAAAACGTTATTATCAATAAGGAAAACAACAAAAATACCATAATTATTTCATTATTGATAAAACATTGGTAATTTTGGTGTTGAATACAATATATGAATAACATTGTGTAGTAAAAAACAAACCAATTGTAGTAATAGTAAAACCTGTTTAGCCCAAATGCTTTTCATATATTTGCATTGAGGAAGAGGAAGAGTTAGCCTGACTTTTAGTCCCATGTGGTCCAGCTTAATGCTGAATTAAACTCATAATTCATCATCTCTGACTTATAAATGTCCTCATTTTTCAAATTCAATGTCTATGACATGATCACGGATCATTTTTTCTGTGTTTTTCTCCCAATTTTTTTTTGTAATGCAGGTCATCTTTCTTATGTTATTATAAATCATTTCATGAGGCATTTCACCTCCAGTTGTACAGAAAATATATTCAGCTCTCAGCTGATAATGTCCAGCTTCCACTGCGATGCACGGCCTTTAAGGTTTCTGCATTTACAGCAGTCCTCTGCAATTATATTTTTTACAAGTCAGCATTTACTTGTACTCTGCAAGAAGTGCATTTTTTTGTTGAGCATGTCATTTACCATCCCTGTCGTCTCCTTCTTGTTACTTTTCTAATCTTCAAATAAGATATTTTATTCCCCAAAATACTAACTTTCTGTTAAATTGTTGGGGGGTTTTCTACAGCTCACATACAAAACACGTTCTGTCCTTTTAATGCAAACCACAGTTCCTGGTGTTGCGAGTGTATTCCATCTCCATGCCCCAGTCATCAATCAAACAACCCCCCCTCCCCCGCTAAGATACTTGCAAAGTGATGTAAAACTGCTGAAGGGCCTTTTTCCTTTCTTTTAAAAATGAAAATATTAACAATGAATTAGATGTAAAGTTTTGTTTGACGGTAAAATGACATATAAACAGGTTTCAGACCAGCCCTAATGATAGGATTTAACTGTCTCGTATCCATAATCATTTGTTTACAATTATACTAATGTCCCATGTTTTCCTCTGTCTAGGTTACTGTCAGGGAGATGGATACAGGGTGGGCTTCGGACCCTGCGCGGGGACCATCCTCCCCGCCCTGCAGCACTGAAACACACTTTACTGTTACTTAAGTGGGGATCCTATTACTGTTACTTAAGTGGGGATCCTTTAGCGTTTACACACACACACACACACACACACACACACACACACACACACACACACACACACACACACACACACACACACACACACCAGGGTTTCCGTTAGCCGGTAATTACCGATTTTTAGCTGGTAAAATTAATTCAAAACCGGTAAATTCAAAACCTGCCGGTCAAAATGTCCGGTAATAATTAGGGATGCTCCGATCGATTGGCCACCGATCATTATCGGCCGATATTCACTCTTAATAGTTTGATCGGTGCTCTCTATAAAGGCCAATCAGGAGAGCTGGATCTGATCGATATGGACATAAACGCGAGTGAAGTATAACCGGACGCGAGAGAGAGATCAGATCAGCTGCTGAGTCTGACGGAGACACGCAGCTCTGCATGATCACCTGAAGCCCCGCCCACTGTTTAGCTTGCTGCATGAGAAACTGACGGGCTGTCAGGAGAGAGAGGGAGGGAGAGAGGAAAAGAGAGGATCCGTTTCTCCCGTGTTATTATCCAAAGTTAATATAAACTTTTGAATAATGTACTTCATCTACTACAAGTAGTTTGTTTGAATGTAATAATTATGTTGTTTGTTGTTTGTGGAATCATTTATTGAAAAATGAATCTGAATTTTTCGATCTGTTACGATTATAAACTGAAGCAATATAAAAATGAGCCCCATTAACTGAGTTTTAAATATCAGCATATCCGGTCATAGTCCGGTAATTACCTGCTAACGGGAACTCTGCTACACAATTCTTATTCTTATTATTGAAACATGACCGGTAAGTTTCAAATTTGTCCGGTAAAATAAATTCTGTCCGGACATTTGACCGGCGAGAAAAAATCCTAGCGGAAACCCTGACACACACTGGTCTGATTACAACTCTTTTCAGAATATCTTTTTTAAATGACAAAACTTGGTAAACAGTCCATAGGGCAACATATTTGGATTATTCCAAGTTAAAGAGGCCCTAAAATCCCTGTGTTCCCTCCACTCATTTGTTTACTTCAGCAACATAGTGACATCATTATGTAACACTTGCGCTTCTATTGGCTAGCGTTTCAACACATTGCACGTGATAGGCTAAGGGGCTCTCTAAGCGGTTGACCAATCACAACAGAGCAGGTCAGCTAACTAATCAGAGCAGACTGGGCTCTGGTTTCAGACAGAGGGTGAAAAGAGGTGCTGCAGCACAGGCAGTATGAGAACAATAAAGAGCTTTTTGAACATTAAAGCATGGAAACTTGTGCTGGCAGAGGCTCTAAATACTGATAGGAACCCTAATATTAGCAGAATGTCCTCTTTAAAATAGTCCCAGAATGTAAACTGTATTTATAATTTCTTCAGCCCCTTTAAAGAGAAAAAGGTGTCGGTAGAAATAAATCATGCTCATTTCATTTAGTTTCTAAACTGACTTTAAAGGTCACCCATTATGCAAAATGCACTTTTTGATGTCTTTTATACATAAATATGTGTCCCCGGTGTGTCTCTCTTTTAACCACGGAACTGTGTCTCAGGGCTTCTTAACATTTAAAAAACTATGAATGTGTCATACCCACCTAACGGGAAGAAACTCAGCTAACTGACGATACGAACCATTTTTACCGAAACAAAACACAAGTCTCACAAGAAGCGTCTAAATGACCCCTTAGCGAAAACGGGCTAATGCTATTTCTGCTCATAACTCACAAAAACAATCTTTTATACTTCATACTATCTGCACAAACGACATATCATCTGAAAGCTCAGATTCCACAGATTCCATTGGTATAAGTCTCATCACTGCACGGCCAGAACTCACTGAGCGAGCAGCCAGAACAGAGCAAGACAACAACATCCGTTTTTAAAACCATAACAATAATTACGTCTTATCTTTGCTGTTTTGTGATCAAAAGTTGTGTTCAAGGGAATAAAAACGCTGCTCAAGGTTAATCCAATGTCTCTGTCTCACTTTAAAAATTATTACTGATAATCCATCCTTCCATTTTTTTCAAAAACCCTAAAAACGGAGATTTTATATGCATGCTTGTGAGAGCTACAACCCAGCTTCTGGTTTTGGGCGTGCTGGCATGCATTCACCAATGGTAATGTTTAGATGGATTTTAGGAACTACCCCTCGATTCGATTGGCTCTAACGGTTCAAAAGAGGTGTCAATCATCAGAATCGACCAAGGGGGGCCAGAGATATGGCAAATCCACCCAAATGACCCCAGAAGTGGGTTTTTTTTTCTAAATCTCTCTAAAAAGGTCAAATGTCACTTGTTTTGCATCAATCTTGATACAGGGTACTTATTATATGTTATAGTTTGGATTCCTAAAGCTTTTAGTCTACCATCCCATCATTCAAGGGTGGTTTTCACTATAAGTAATGTAGGCTCAGGGCCTCATTTATAAAGCCTTGCGTAGGATTCACGTGGGAAGGTTGCCTACGTAGGACAAAGCAAATAAATACGCACAGACATTTTCCGATTTATAAAACACTGTGTACGTACGTCCTACGCCGGTTTCTCTTTATAAATCACAATCAACTCGAAATGCGGCGCAGCTTTTGCGGGCTTCACGTAACGCCCATTTGCCTATAAATAGTCAAAGAAACGCCCCGTATTAATATTCATTTTGACTGACTGCATGAAGAAGAACGCAGGAAATGACGACAGAACAGCTAAAAAATACATTTCACATCGTGTCAGATTTTGGTTCTTTTGGGAAGGTGGAGACAAATCACATTGTTTGGTGGATGCAGTTTGAACCAGAGCAGCATGGAGGTCGGATCGTCACCATAAATAAATAAGTGGTCCGAAAAAAGTTAATGACAAAATACACATAACCTTCCTCAGGCAGTGTGTCAGTGTGTTTGTGCCGGGGACAGGAGACCCCCCCATGATGAGAAACTGTAAGAAAGTTTCGAGTGATCCCTGCGGAGTGGAGTCAATTAAAGGTCCCATGTCATGGCCATTTCTACTGATCATAATTCCATTGTTGAGGTCTACTAGAATACATTTATATTGTGCAATGTTCCAAACTCACATTGGTTTCTCATACAGCATCTCTGTATAGTATGTGTATTCACTCTCTGTCCCAGACGGCTTGTTAAGGCTCCTGCCCCCCCCCCCCCCTGTGAGCCCAGTGGCCGTCTGCGAGACAGCGAGATACAGCGAAACCCAGCCCGAACACACACCCGCAGCCTGGCTTGGAGTTTGTGTGTGTGCCCAGGCTGAGTTCCGCAGTGTCTCGCTGTCTAACCGACCCCACACCAGTGAGCCAGCTCACAGTGTCCCGCTCCTCGCAGCAGTGAGCCTCGCAACGTCCCGCCGAGTGTGTGTGTGTGAGGAAGTCCGCGCATTGGTCCAAACTTAACGGCTCCGCGGCTTCCTTCTGCCAACGGTGTCGCAGTTTTTCGTCTCTCCCGTTTTTGCATGGGTCAGAGTTTGCGTGGAGGACCGCACATTTTCCCGTCAAGTTTGTTTTTTATAAATCGCAAACATTGCTTAGAAACTGGCGTACGCCATCTTTTGAGCATACGCACCGTTTATAAATGAGGCCCCAGGGCTTAACAGGTTAATAATAATAATAATAATAATAATAATAATAATAATAGATGAAATTTGTATAGTGCCTTTCAAGGGACCCAAGGCTTTACATGGTGAACAAACAAACAAACAAACAAAAGGGGCAAATAATGAAGTAAGACATTTAATAAATAGCAGTAGGAGTGGAAGCAGGGGGACTGTGATGGGTTAGGGGTCAAAGGTCATGGCGAACGGGTGAGTTTTTAATGATGACTTGAAGATGTCTAGGGAAGCAGCATTGCGGATCTCTGCAGGAAGTGCATTCCAGATGGTGGGGGCCGCAACACTGAACGCCATGTCTCCAACAGTTCGGAGGCGAGAGCGGGGAACAGAGAGCAGGACCGCAGACTCCGAGAAGGGGTGTAGGGATGGAGGAGGTCCGATAAGAAAGCGTTTGAGCTCCATACTGTTACAGAAATAATGCTTGATGTGGTTTGGAACAATATAGCGTTTAATCACGGCAGCGTTCAGCTGAGTTTCTGCTGGTAGACAGCCTTCTCTTCACAGAGCTCACTGCTTGCATGCTGACGCTCCAAAGGGGCGTGGCCAGCAGCAGCTCCAAAGGGGCGTGACCAGCAGCAGCTCCAAAGGGGCGTGGCCAGCAGCAGCTCGGTTACATTTAAAGGGCCAGACCCAGAAACAGCACTGTTTTAGTAACAGGGCTGAAATAGAGGGGTATGAGGCATGCTACAATAGCCGCTTTCACACCAAGTACTTTGCCGTACTTAGTTCCCAGCACTTAGTACCCCCATGGAACTAAGAGCTGATCGCGTTCACACCGGAATAAGTTCCCTGAGGGAAGATTACGCAAATGAAGCCGCTGACGTCACTTCTTTTTTTTTCTGCTTTGGGTTTACTGGCAGGCTGCAAACAACTTCATGGCGTATACTGCCACCCGAAGTCCCCGGTCGGAAGTCCCCGGAGTTGGGGACTGGCTTCAGTAGAAGCTGCTGGGACTCCCAGCAGCTTCTACTGAAGCCTTCCGAGTAAATCGCCAGAAGCGCCGACACCTCCTCATCACTCCACCGCTCCCATGTTTTTTTTGTGTTGCCATAAGTTATTCTCTCTCTGTTGGTGCGCTGGGCTAATGCTAATGCTAATAATGCTAATGCCAGCAAATACAATGGCGGCTTCACAAAACTTTTCAGAGTTTTACGGGGCATGGTTTGCAATTCGCCCAGCCAATCAGATATTGGAACTTTTTTCTCCCCAGGAAAGTAACACCTCTCTAGCAGGCACTAAAAAGGGGGTAAAAGTTCTCATTAACTAAGTTCTCTTTTTGGTGTGAACGCAGAATCCCAGGAACTATCGGAACTAAACGGGAAAAGTACGGTGAAAAGTATTCCGGTGTGAAAGCGCCTAATGGGTGATCTGTTTGGTATTTTGAGCAAAACACTTCAGAGACAGGTTTCGTATAGATATGATCTTATAATATATTTTTCAAATATAGCATAATAGGTGAGCTTTAATTAAATCCTGATCCTTCAGTTCATGCAAATCGTTTTCTGCCAATTTTCTGTCTTTGTCAAAAGCTTTGGCAACCCCCATCGGGGTCCTGACCCAAATATTTGTAAGCACTGCCTGAAGGGAAGAGGTTGACAAACACTGCTGCAGCAATTTGTGTCACAAGTGTTGGTTGTTTCTCGGGGTGACTGTTTGGGTGAAAACAAAAAGACTGCCAAGATTAAAGCACTGTGCTGCAACACAAGCTCTTCAGAGTGTTAGTATCAACAGCATGAACACAGAGTGGGCGGCTTTCATTCTGCGGTGTGTCCTGTAATCCAGCAGCTATTTTTACTTCATTCACTGAAACTCATGTAGTCATTTTTTCTCTCTCCCTCTTTTCAATTAGTGTGAAGGTTTTGCAGGGCTCTATCTCCCCCTTCCCACCCGAAAACCGAGAACCGCATTTGGCAAAGGTTTAAATATAGGGGTCATCCCCATTTTGTACAATGGCCATTGACTGCTTTGAAAAATAACATATACCAGGGTTGTAAAGTGATAAAAACAATCAAATTAAAAAAGAAAATTCTGAAAATGAATCGCTATTCACTACATATGTTAATCTTTACTTGAAAATTCCCCAAATGAATTATAATGAATGATATTTCAACTCAAAAACATTATGTCATTGTAACACATTAGTAAAGTTGGGGCATTATTCATCAAAACATTTTTTTTATTTCCAATCATTTTCTGGCAAGACTCTGGCTGTCTGCTGAGCGGAGTATTCCAGATGAAGGGGTTTTTATAATATATTGAATCTGTCCCTCTCCCTGGCTTTTTTCCATAAATGTGAATAATGAATCTCTTATTTATAATACAGGTAGTAAAGGGTGCTTGCTTGTTCTGACACACACACACACACACACACACACACACACACACACACACACACACACACGGAATCAGGACCATATATATAAATCAGTATTCACTCATGCAGAATGTAGATGTAAATGCCACGGATGTTAGCAGGAGGCCCTCACACCCCCAGATGCATACTGAATGCTGTAAAGCGTGCCCTGTGCCCCACAAACATGCTCTGCATGAGGCATCTGACCTTTTCATAGAAACAGAGCTGCAGCAGACAGGAGGCTGCAACATAGCCAAGGTTAAAGGCAAGCGAGAAACAGGACACAATTTAACAGCCAGGGCAAATTAAATGTTTTACATTCTCACCAACCTCATTATCATAATATACTGCTTGTACCTTGAACTCGGCCTTCAAAGCCCTGCGGATGGTTGAATGTGCAGAATATGCCCTTGACTCTCAGCAAGATTAGATATTTCATCTCCGTGCCATTTACCCTATTAAGTGAGACAGAAGTTGATGAGGGTTGGCAGGAAGTTCCCAAGGGGTAAGTGCTTAATAAAAGTTCAGCAGGCTTTTCGTGTGACCCAATTACTCGTCAAAAATAACATAAGATTGGCTTCCAGTTTCATTCATGTTTAATTATAAAGCACACAAAAGACAGGCACTTTTAGTTTTCACAATCCTCTTCACTGTACTGCAGTCCAGTCTTTGTGTGAAGTACTTCAAGGATCCAAACATCTGACATATTCACATTCATCATTCATGTACTAGCTAGTTTCCTATAGAGTGGTGCAGTAGTGACACATTTTTGTAGGCCGACCCGGAAGTTAGCATCCCAAGGGCTCCCTGGACAAAAATCAACAGGTATATTTCAGTAAAAAAGGCTCTGTGGCAAACACACATTCATGATACTCCATATATACACACCACTTTGTGATTTGTAAAAGCAATGGGCAGAAAGAAAAAGCTAACGTTAGGCTAAAAACAAACAACATGGCCTTGGCATGGCTGGGCATCACCACCGCTAAGCTAAAGGCTGCTAATGTTTGGCATGATGACGTTCAGTTTATGCTTTCACATAAATGCTTCGGACATTTACAATTGGTGTAACTACTGACGTAGTTTATGTCGTAGAACAAAACGTGCTAATCTCTTCAGCTCGTGCTAACCACACACCTTATTTCAGGCTTCTAACCACAAACAAAACAAAACATTGACTTTGAGACGAGGGAACAGGAAGTGGTAAAATGCTAAATCTTTTCTTTTTAGATCACATTACTGCACCACTCTATTGGTAGCTGCTAGGAGGCCTAGCAGCGTCTGCAGCTTTAAAACTGATCACAGGCTCTTTTATACCTTGACTACCCGAAGCAGATACAACTCTGAACAGAGGGCTGTATTAAAACGTGCTAAAGTGCATGTAGCAAGTGCATTCAGAGCGGTGCATAATTTGCGTGCAAAATAAGGAGCAGGGGTCAAAAGGGTTATATTTCCTCCCATCATTAATCAAGACATGTTTTGGGCGTAACATGAAAGATTAACCAATAAAAGCGCCATCTCCCGCTCCTGGTAAAAACCAGGTGATTCTCCTGACAGATTACTATTTACATGGCGGGCTTGGAAAATTGGAGAAGCAAGCGGTTTTCTGTTAGTCCCTCTGCCTCTGTCTGATCAACACGTCCATTCGAAAGCAAATCAGCACATGCTTCCAGGGGCAAGGACCTGTGTGTTTACCCGCAGACTGTGTGGTGAGTCTTTGTGTAACACGTGTAACCACACAAAAGGAGGCGGTAAAAACAACATTATTGAACACATCATGACACATTTTGTAAAAAAAGGGTCTGGTCTCTGGGTGTGTAGCAGAAGAATTGTGCTGCTTCTGACACCGTTCTGAAGTCTCTCTCCTTCTGGTCAGGAGCTACAGAGCCTTATTCCTGTTAAGTTGTATCTTAACATAAATAAAAACACGTTTTAAATGGCTGAATAGCAGTACATTGAGAGTCAATGCTCACTAGCTATACTCAGCCTATGCATCCTACGCAGAAGTCATAACATCAAACTGCATTTCACAGTACTATGTGCGATGCCAATAAAGTCTTATCTAATCTATTCTAATTACATCTAATTTAACATAACATTTGATCTATAAAACATAAAAAATCTGCCTGTTCCTCATAAAACCAATAGCCAAAGGCCCCCTACAATGTATTTATAATTTATATGATTTAAAGGGACACTGCAGTGATTTTGCAATTACACTTGAATAAACAGCAGCAGTGGCTCAATGACTTTTAGGCTGGAGCCACACGAGGACGGTAATGCAAACGGACCGCAATCGTTATCAAAAAAGTCTTCCGTCCACACGCAACAGGCACCAGAAACGTGTCCGTTCACACGAGACCGCTGGAAAGCGCTGGAGACGCTGTAGTACATATGCCAGGCCTGTAAGTGGCGCTGTAGTCCTGCCACAAAAGCAGCGAAGAAGACTTCCCGCGCATGGTTGCCATGGTTGCCCTTATGTTTATTCTCCGCTGTGGACGCTCTGGCTCTTTTTCTCCCTCCCCGAGGCAAGCGTTTGCTCCTGCTGTAAATCTCTCCGGTAGTCCACCAGCAGATGAAAAACACCCACCTCTCCGCCTCTTCCAAGGGACGAGGGGACCGTGCGTCAGAGTTTCAGTTAGATTTTTTTTCGCCGGTCAACATGTCCGTTAATGTTTAAATCTTCCGGACAAAATTAGAAAAGTGCCGGTCAGAGGTCTTCTTTGTTATTTATTGAGCTTTAAAACAAATTGATAACGACTCTATATAATAATATAAGAATACAAAACGGAGCCTCTCTTTTCCTCCCCCTCTCCTGACAGCCCAGCAGCTGATCTCTGAGCAGGAGAGGTGGGGAGAGGCGGGGCTATTGCTTCATCGTTATCCGCGTAAACACGGAGCCGTTTGGCCCCCCAGAGCGTTTCGTCCACAGATCTACCCACCTTGGGACCCGTTATCGTTATCGTTTTCTGCGTTTCCATGTCGGCCTCGTGTGGCCGAACCGTCTATCTGATAGGGAACTGTAGCAGATACGACCGTTATCGTCCTCGTGTGGCCGGGGCTTTAAACACTAGAACAGGATTCCAAAAAAAGACCCTCCTTGGTAAACAATGTTAAACAAGCACAAACCCAACTTCTCCAGTGGCAACATAACGCTGAGGACATCTCCAAAGATAGAGGCTTACTCCTGACGTGCCAACACTGTTTCAGAGCCACGGTAAACATTGTAGACCTAATTTGGAACAGAACTTTAAGGTGCTGTAACAGAGGAGTAAAAATACAATTTCCCATTAGCCCTAGAATATTGATTAAATATTACCAGCAGATGAGCAAAGATTACAAAATATAGATCGTAAACCCAAGGAACATTTCCCTTTTTCAGAAAAAACAGATAAGCATTCAGAGATGGTATTAGGTTACACAGGCTAGTGGAACAGTGGCTATTTCAGATTTAACATCGGACTTTGAGTAAGGCTGACTAATCCCTATGATTAGCAAATTGATTTTACAAATAAAGTCAATGAAGTACCTCATTAAACGCGTCATGTCTAATGGGGATCACCAAGACCTGGTTTTGAAAGCTGAGAGAGATGTATTGTTCTTTCGTCTTTTCCTTGTAAGTTGTAGAATACACTGATCGCTCCATGCTAACAGCAAAAAGCAGTTTCCAATATAACATAGCAAATGCTTTTTTCTTAATGGAGTGGTGCAGTGATGATATATTGTTATATATTTTTATACGCCGGACGTTAGCATCCCAAGGGTTTCCTCAACAAAAAGCTATCGGATTTCCCCATTGGATTCAGTGTATTGCAGAAAATAAGCTGTGGCCAACACACATTTATGATATTTACAGGTTCTGTTCATCAGGATAATCTCCACATATTAACACCCCTTTGAGATTATTGAAGAGGAAATAGAATCAGCAGAAGTAAATAGTTAATGCTAGGCTATAAACAAACTACATCAAGGTCACATGGCTGGGCATCACCACCGCTAAGCTAAAGGCAGCTAAAATCAGTGAGATGACGTTTACTTGTCTCATTTAGTCACTTGTTAGCAACCGCCGTTTTAATGACAAATATACATTTTCGACATTTAAGAGTGGAGTATTTCTGACGTATTTTATGTGGTTGAACAAAACTTGAAAATCTCTTGCTTGTGTTAACCACAACCTTATTTCAGGCTTCTAACCATAAACACGTTCAATAAAACATTGACTTCGAGACAAGGGAACCGGAAGAGGTAAAAAGTAATTCTGGGTTCTGGGACTCATTCCTGCAATATTGTACATTTTTTACAGTATATTGGGAGCTTGATCACACAGGCCTTCTCTTCAAAGCGCTTTTGTATTCCTCTGTAGGATGATTTTGGTTTACCTGAACTTTTTTATGTGTTCTATATTAAATGTCAGGTTTTAACCGCGCTAAGTTAGGCCAAATTATGTACTGATTAAAGCTTGCCAGTAATGATTGCGTTTGTTATTCAGACAGGAATGTTAGGCAGGCTCTGGGCCACCTGAATATCTCTAGCTAGATACAAAAAGTCAAGTTTATGTGCTTTACTCTGTAGTTATAGTAATGTTTCTCCATCAGTGACAGCTTCCCACTCTCTTTCTCCTTCTAGCCCTCCAAAACTTACAGGATGTTAAAGTGTATTGTTCATGCCTGGATTCTAGCTATTTCTCTACTCGAGTCAAAATATGTATTTTACCAAATAGGTTATTTTATACCATTACTGCAGCAGAACTCTTTGTGGTGCTATGAATTACCCCTTCCTTAAGTATGTAGACTCTGTTGAACATGGCTCTTCTAGGTTTGTTATGAAGAAACATTTTAGATTGTGCATTTGTATAAAATAAGATCAGTACCAGGAAAAACATGTTCTTATTGGCTTCCTCGTCTTTTTTAATTTCCCCTGTTGCCTGTTTGTTTTTGTGTTTCTGGAATCAAATTTGTGTGGAGTTATTGAGCACTGGCTCATAACAGAACTCTTGATGAACCTTCCTTTCCTGGAGGATCACACATATGCAGGTATGTTTGAGTGTGTCAGTCCTCCAGGTGCTGCTCCACCCAGGTGGAGGTGGGGATGGCGCTGTAGGGGTCCATGATGACCTTGGCACAACGGATGATCATGGCCACCAGCAGCAGGCAGAGGAAGGCCACGCAGGCCAGAGTCAGGCCCTGGTCCACGTCCACTGAGGCTGGCTGTTCAGAGCCCTCCAACTCCATGAGTGTGTGCTGCTGCTGTCCTCACACATGCATACACACCCAGCTACCATCCTGAGGACCCCACACACGATTTCTGTAAAACAAAAAAAGTTCATTTAAAACTTTGAACACTACAAGCTGAGTTCATCTCTGTCTCCCAAAAGTAGACATATCTATGTCCAATTTTCAGACTGTGTCTCATGTGAAAGTTTGTTTAACCTCTGTTCAGGCTTTTCATTGCAATCACCTAAACTATGTTTTACAAAATAAGATTCACAATTTAATTCCCCTTTACATATATTCTTCTTCTGTTTAGATAAGGGAACACGGTTGAAATAGGGTTTTTATCTCATAAATAATACCCTTGAGTGGACATTTTCCAGCTGTTACACTTTAGTGTTAAGATCATTATTTTGTAATCACAAAAATATCAAAACATCAAGCTGTTGTTTAATGATACATACAGTCTGAAGGGGACTTTGGAAAAGCTCTAGTTATGCAGAAATGTGGGTTCAGTTTGGAAGGACCCCTATTCGGATTTTTCGGGTTTTCCCTTCCTGCACTGTGTTCTATAGGTTTTTGTGCATGTAAATGGTCTGCAAAGGCTAAAATCCCTTTGTTGCCCCCTCTGCCTGAAATGCCTCCATTGGACTCCACTTTTGTTACTTCTGTAACATAGTGACATCACTATGGTTTCAGACAGAGGGTAAAAAGAGGTGCTGCAGCACAGATAGTATGAGAAAAATAAAGAGCTTTTTGAACATTAAAGCATGGAGACATGTCACAGCAGAGACACGACATACTGATATACACCTGAACATCAGCAGGAGAGGACTCTTTAAAGTAGAGACACTACATACTGATATACACCTGAACATCAGCAGGAGAGGACTCTTTAAAGTAGAGACACTACATACTGATATACACCTGAACATCAGCAGGAGAGGACTCTTTAAAGTAGAGACACTACATACTGATATACACCTGAACATCAGCAGTAGAGGACTCTTTAAAGTAGAGACACTACATACTGATATACACCTGAACATCAGCAGGAGAGGACTCTTTAAAGTAGAGACACTACATACTGATATACACCTGAACATCAGCAGGAGAGGACTCTTTAAAGTAGAGACACTACATACTGATATACACCTGAACATCAGCAGGAGAGGACTCTTTAAAGTAGAGACACTACATACTGATATACACCTGAACATCAGCAGGAGAGGACTCTTTAAAGTAGAGACACTACATACTGATATACACCTGAACATCAGCAGGAGAGGACTCTTTAAAGTAGAGACACTACATACTGATATACACCTGAACATCAGCAGGAGAGGACTCTTTAAAGTAGAGACACTACATACTGATATACACCTGAACATCAGCAGGAGAGGACTCTTTAAAGTAGAGACACTACATACTGATATACACCTGAACATCAGCAGGAGAGGACTCTTTAAAGTAGAGACACTACATACTGATATACACCTGAACATCAGCAGGAGAGGACTCTTTAAAGTAGAGACACTACATACTGATATACACCTGAACATCAGCAGGAGAGGACTCTTTAAAGTAGAGACACTACATACTGATATACACCTGATCATCAGCAGGAGAGGACTCTTTAAGTGAATTAGGTTGTGTTTAATGAAATGTAACCTCTATTTCTATACTCCAACTCCCACAAATTGACCAATTACAGATTCAAATAACATATTTAACCATAGTACCTGTAATGTTCTTATTGGTTATAAATAGCTTTACTAGCCACTTTATTAGCCAACTCACATCTTGTTCTGCTAACATCTATGTCCATAGATGTTATACTGCCGCCTAGTGGTAACATATATGCATTGTAACTAAGCATAAACACCTATCATTACATCCCCTTTCCAAACAGGTCAGTATAACACATTTCTTAATTATAAAGCTTCTGGAACGTACAGTCTTCAAATTTAAACATTTTAAACATTCAAAATGTCTAAACATACCGTAAAGAAAATATAGCAGCTTTTAACTTGCTATTTACTCTAAATAAAAGATCTATTGTTAAAGGTCCAATGTCATGGCCATTTCTACTGATCATAATTCCATTGTTGAGGTATACTAAAATAAATGTATATTGTGCAATTTTCCAAACTCACATTGGTTTCTCATACAGCATCTCTGTATAGTAAGTGTAGCGGCGATCGCTCATCAAAAAAGGCCACTCATGGAGGTTAGCAGTCAGAGTTCCCAACGCGTGTTGTTGTGAAGGATGAGGTCCACCATGACGTAATTTGTAATGCTTTATTCATTTTTCCACGGTTAAAATGTTCTTTTAAGACTCACGTATCTAAAATATTGTTTAAACATAACGATCACGCACACGCTCAGACACAAACAATCACGGTCAACACGGTTGAAAAACGTGTGGCTTCTTCTCTAACCTCTCATCCCAGCTGATCACCCGTGCCCACATATATAGGTGAATTACCTCCCGTGCTCCCAGGTGCGCAGATTGGATGATGACGTTCACACACACATAGAAAAACCCCGTGCACAACCCAAAGCAAATTGGCTCCAACACACCGGCCCCTAATTGTGACTGTATAATAAAGTGACAATTACACCAAAACACCAGTGGAGTCAATTATTAGTAAAGAGCACGAGAGTGTCTCAGTCTATACTGTCAGTCCAAAAATGTCCAAAAAGGGAAAAAGTAATCCGAACATAGGGATCTATGTCAGTTCTTCATTCAGCTTCCTGGAGAAGACAGATCTTGGTGACTGGTCGTTCCAGTATGCTGCATTTTGTCTGGACTTTAACAGACCGCACCAGTCCATGTGCGTCAGGAAAGGTCTGCAGTATTTTCCCCAGCAACCAAGATCCACGGGGGCAGTAGAGTCTGCAACGATGACGATGTCTCCTGTGACGAAACTCCTCTTCTCCTTTGTCCACCGTTGACGTTCCTGTAACAGTGGTAAGTACTCCGGATCCATCTGCGCCAAAAGAGATCTGCCAGGAACTGAACTTGCCTCCAATCGTTTGGTGTACAGGTCGCCTTTCTCGAACAGTCCAGGAGGTAGAGCAGGTTTCCCTTTAAGCAAGAGCAGATGATTGGGAGTCAATGGTTCAAGATCATTAGGATCATCCGAGACCTTTGTAATGGGACGGTCATTGAGAATGGCTTCAACCTCACACAGAAGAGTGTGTAGTCTCTCATCATCCACATTTTGCTGGTTAAGCACCTTTCTGACCATACGAATGATCCTCTCCCATACTCCTCCATGATGTGATGCAGCAGGAGTATTAAAGCTCCACTTAAGTCCCGACTGAAGTAGTGAACTTTGAATTTTCTTCTGATCCAGAGCAAACAGAGCTTCTCTCAGTTCGCGTTCTGCTCCCACAAAGTTGGTCCCATTATCTGATCTGATGCATGAAACTTGGCCTCTTCTAGAAATGAATCTTCGTATGGCATTTATGCAAGAGCTGGTGTCTAATGAGTAGGCAATTTCCAGATGCACTGCACGGCTGGCCATGCAAGTGAAGATAACCCCGTACCGTTTGCAGAGGCTGCGGCCTACTTTCACCTCAAATGGGCCAAAATAGTCTACACCCACATTCGTGAATGGTGGAAGGTGAGGCTGAAGTCTTTCTTTTGGCAAATCTGCCATCTTTTGTTCGCCCAGCTTTCCGCGATCACGCCTACAGACAGTGAAGGAGGAAATTAATCTTCCTGGCAGAAGCATTGCTGTTGGTGATCCAATACTTCTGCCGAAGTCTAGAAAGCAGATGATTTCTTCCACAATGTCCAAGCTGTTCGTGAATGTGGCGTAAGATGAGAGTGGAGATGTGTTGATCTTTAGAGAGAATGACTGGGTGTTTCACGTCATTAGGCATTGCTGATTTGCTGAGCCTTCCTCCCACACTTAAAAGGCCATTTTCTATCACTGGATCAAGTTTATAAATGTGACTGTTTGCTCACTCCAGACTTTATTCCTTGCAAAGAAGTGATTTCGTCATTAAACCTTTCCATTTGACAGAATTGAATGATGGCTCTCTCTGCTGTGTCAATATCTTCCATGGACAAGGTTTGACCGCCCAGTGTGGCTCTGAATCTTTGCATCTCCTTTTCAACTGTGTTCTTATGTTGAGTCATATCAAGTCCATTGCTTAACGCAGATGCCTGTATATCCTTTCGTTTTTGACTCAACATCTGCAATGTCCTTTTAACCTGCAGAAGCCATGCAACTGATGTTTTCAGCCTTGTCCACGATGTGCAGTAGGGTTAGTTATCATGTGGTTTGTTGTAGTCTGTCCATCCTTGACGATGATGGTGTTCACTGTCGCCTCGCCCTTGACCTCTGTGTCTTCATCGCTGACAGAAGTACATTCCACGATATTCACAGGCCACTCTCTCTCATTCTCAAAAAGAAACTCTGGGCCACGAATCCATCTGCTGCCAGTCAGAAGATGCTCAGCTTACATACCACGAGATGCCTCATCTGCTGGATTTTGCTTCGTACCAACGTACCTCCATTGTGAGATATCAGTGGCATCTCTTATAGCAGAAATCCTATTGGCCACGAAGGTGTAAAAACGCTTTGTTTCATTCCTAATGTACTTCAGTACAGTTGTGCTGTCCGTCCAGAAGGTTGAACCTTTCAACTCTAGCTGCAGCTCAGCTCTCAGCATCTTGTCAACTCGCACTGCAAGCACAGCAGCTGTTAATTCCATTCTCGGGATTGTCACTGTCTTTAGCAACTCGTGCTTTTCCTAGCAGGAAAGCTAGATGAATATCCTTCCGTTCATTCTGCAACCGCAGGTATGAAACTGTGCCGTATCCATGCTCACAGGCATCAAAAAATGGTGTAGTTGGGCACTTGTGGCCTGTCCAAAATCTTTAGGTTTGATACACCTTGGCACACTGAACATGTGTCAGCTCACCATTTGGCCACCATAGGAAGCGAAGAAAGTCAACATCATTTCTTGCCACTTTGACCTGGTGATACATTGCTTGAATGTCGGCCATTACTGCTACAGATTCTTGGCGAAATCTTGTGAGGACTCCAAGCAAGGAATTTGTCAAATCAGGTCCCTGCAGTAGCTTGCTGTTCAGTGATGTCCCTTTAAAGCTTGCGCCGCAATCGAACACAACTCTCAAGGTTCGCTTTTTAGGGTGATGCACGCCATGATGAGGGATGTACCAGACTTTTCCTTCTCTGCCTTCCAGTTGCTGTTCAGGCACTCTTTCTGCATAGCCCCAGGAAGAGTTATGCACTTAACTCTTCCTGTTTTGGAATGTTGTCACGAGTCAAAGGCATTACAGTTTGTGTGAACACATCAGGTAGCTCATAGTAATTGTTACTGTTGAGTGCAGCCACCTCCAACCCAGAAATGATGTGACTATCCACAAGCTTTTCCTGATTCATTGTTCTCAACAGGAATTTGGATTTTCTTCCTCTCATCTTAAGCTCCCTCATCAGTCGCTCTGAGCAAAAGGTGGCCGTGCTACCAGGATCTAGGAAGGCATAAGTGTTTATCACTGTGCTGCCTTTTGTAGCCTTGATCTGAACAGGCACAATGGGCAAGGCACAATCCTGTCCTCCAGCCCCAATATGGCCACATGTTTTGGTAGAAACTTTGTGATCCTCTATTGATGTTTCTTGCTGTATGTCCTCTGATGAGACTTCCTTTCTCTGTGAATGGATGTGGAGGATGGTGGGATGTTTTAAATTACACACTTGGCAGTACAGGCGGCTGCGGAAATCCTTACTCATGTGTCCAACAGCTAAACAACCAAAACAAGCACCCTTTTCTTTCAGAAAACTAATTTTCTCTGTGTGCATCATCCTCTCCATTTTGTAGCATGTCTCCAATTTGTGATCCTCTTCACACAGCAGACAAGATATCCTTCTTGGCCTATATGGTAGGCTATTCTCCTTTTGCTTTTCAGGTGCAGTTCCACGATTGACAGCTTCAACAGAAGTAGCAAAACTGCTTCCTTTCTGGCGGCTGCGAGGCTGTGATATGTTGTTTCCACTTATGTATTTTGGTGAAGAGGTGGATGTGTCTTGAATGTTTCCAAACAGCGGATCAGAGGCAATAGATACTTGTCGCTCAACAAACTTGACAATATCGCTGAAACTTGCTTGGCGATGTTGCCTCTCCTGTAGCTCGTAAGCAAGGTTTCTCCATCTTTCCCTCATTTTATAGTGCAATTTTAAGATCATAGCCCGCATGTTTGTTGGCATATTCATCTCTGACATGTAGCTTATGTCCTCCATGGCATTGCAGCAAACACGAAGAAACAAAGAAAAAGCTTGCAAAGCTTTAACATCCTCTGCTTTCACTGGTGTCCATCCAAGCGCTTGCTCCATGTATGCAGTGGCTATTATTTGTTGATTTCCAAAGCGTTCTCTCAAAAGTGTCTTTGCTCTTTGGTATCCCCTGTCGGGTGGCATGTGTTGACAGCTTTTAACCAGTTATTTGGGTTGTCCCTTGGTGTATTGTTCCAAAAAGTATAGGCAATCAACATTGTTAGCAGTCTTTGCTTCCACTCCATGTTCAAATGCTCGTATGAATGCACTATACTCCAAAGGGTCTCCATCAAAGGTTGGTATTTCTCTTGGTGGCAGTGACAATGTTAACTGTTGCTGCACCAACAGAGCTGTGATATCATTTTGCCTTTGCATGATGTTGATAATGTTGCCTTGATTCACGTTACTTTGCACTGAACCCGTATGTTGGTTGGTTTCCTGCACCAAATGTGTGTCACGATCATGAGTGACTTGTGTGGATGTCTGCTGACATATTTGAGATGACGTGGGATTGAGTTCATAGGCTTTAGATCCATTTCCTTCTGGTATTGTTGTGGCTGTGAATGCCTCCATTGGCAATAGAGTTTTACTGCCACCTACTGATGGATGATGCAACTGCTGGTTAGAATCTTTGGGGCGCGCACCCATTGACAGAGCAAAGTTCTTATCCTCTTCTGTAGGATTATGGTACTGCAAGTTTGCATCCTTGTGCAGAGTCTCCACTGACACTACAGCTCTGCTGCCCCCTTTTGGTGAGGGGTTGACCTGACCTTCTGAACCTTGTGGGATGAATTCTGTAGCAGAGGGTCTAAGAGAGATTTTCCTTTTGGCTCTGTCTAGATATGAATTCATTCCATTTGAATCAGCCCTTGAGCTTTGAACCTCAGATCCTCTGTACCTGAGCACATTGGCCTTTGCTGTATGGGCAGCAATTCCACTTTGCAATTCAAGCCACTCCTTGCGTTGTCTGATCTGCTCCTCTTCACACTTCAGTGCATGTTTTTCTTTGAGGATAGCCGCCATAGCACTGAGAGCAGCCTCTTCAGCCTCCGCCTTGATACATGCAGACGAGATGGATGACATTTTGGACCTGTGGCTGGAGCGGCCAGCTGATGTGCATGTTCTTCCGGTTATATTAGAAACGCTGTCATTTGGACAGATATCATCAATTACCACATTAATTTTGGTTGCAGCATTGACATTTACCACATCATCAATTGCATGTGTAAATTGCTCCTTTGTAGTTTGCAACCACCTTTTCATTTTATTTATAATTTCTCGATTGCTGTGCATTCGTGTTTCAAACCATTCATTTTGTTTTATAACTTCATCCTCTGGTATTAATGGTTTCAGTGACTCATGCAACTCATTTAATTCGATCATTGTTTTCACAAACATTTCACACATGGATTCCACCTCAGACACATTTTGGCTTGAAAGCAGGGGCGGCGCCAGGGGGTAGCTGGGAGTTGCTATAGCAACCCCAACAATTGGCCTAGCAACGGCTTAGCAACCCCATTGTTTTGTTATGAAAATGTATCATATTTATACACATTCTCGCGAGATCTATCAGGGGTCGTTGTAAGTTAAAGCGCGAACTGTTACTTGGCTAATTCTCAGTATATGAACACACTACAGATCGAAAATGGAAAGATTTCTCACAACAAGTCAGCGTAAACGACCGCGATCTCCAACGGAGCCGGTCCAGCCGGACAACCCTGCTATCCACAAGGATCCCGATGTTCACTGTAATGAAAACCGGGAGGATTTGGACCACGAAGAACGGGTGCCCCCGCCAACTGACCCGCAGCAGCAAGACCAGCTAGCTGCTACCACAAACTGCAGTGGAACTAGTGGAACTAGCGCTGCTCCCCTCCACACCGTAATTGACATCAGCCAGTCAGCCTGTGATGGACCAAGACGTCCTATGCTGAGAAAATACCCGACCAAGAAGTACGGACTGCAAATGCGGTCATTCAATCGCCAATTGTACGAGCAATATACTTGGCTCGAGTACTCAGTGACTATGGAAAGTGTATTTTGTTTTGCCTGCAGGCATTTTGCTCACGAAGGACGCCGGTTCCATAAAGTAACCGCCTTTACCCATGACGGATTTAGCACCTGGGTTAAAGCTACGCAGTCATTCCTTACACATGATGTGAGCAGTGGACATAAATGCGCCATGGATGCATGGTCTGAATTTAAATTAAGGAAAGAGAGTGGCTCAAAAATCAGCAACGCACTCAGCGAGGGACATTCAAAAACTGTATGTGAGAACAGGGAATATATGCAGGGCAGTTGTGGAAGCATTGCGTTTAAAGTAAACTGTATATCCTATTTAACCTGTTTCAATAATTATAACCTGTTTTAATAATTATAACTTTGATGTGGTCAATTGTGTGTGCGTTGACTTAGGAATGTAGAGGATCCAGTCGCCCCCCCGGGTTTTTAATGGGCCGGATAGGAGCATGGGGGGGTTGCAGGAGAAAGGTAATAAAACTGACACCATTGAGTCTATGCAGAGATTGTACTGAGAGAAAGATTGGGATGCGGAGTTGTACGGCCAGGTGCTGAGGATAAACGAAGATAAGGATTGGTACCTCACCCCCGTTCAACCCAGAATTGTTTATTTTATGGCTGCCATAAAAGATGACCTGGGACTGATCGGCGGCGCAGGAGATCCAAACTTCCCACACCTATGGCTGACTCACTCTGATTCGCTGTTTAGAGCTCGCCTATGGCTGACTCACTCTGATTCGCTGTTTAGAGCTCGCCTATGGCTGACTCACTCTGATTCGCTGCCTAGGGCTCGCCCAGGAGTGAGTCCACCAGTGGATGAACACCTAGGGAGGAGCAACCGACACAACTCCTCCCACACAACTCCTCTTCGTTTGTGGGCATAAATATTATGAATTCTGTACACTCGGGGCCTCTGTTCTGTCTGACTGTCTGATACGTACATCGCACGGTAGTAAGAGCCAAGGCCCGAAGTACTTCGTTATATTGTACTGTTGTTTTTACCATTAAATCAGCTTATTGTTAAACCTCATATCTCTGCGTCTGAGCCGTTCCTTTTTATAGCAGACCACTCATCAAACGAACGGCGCGGAGCGGGCTCGAACCTTCAACCACTGAAGGGTGCTTCATCCCAACAATTTGGTGACCGACCGACTTGATGAGTAGGGTCTCATAGAAGGAACACCGGCAGCCAGCGGACGAACTGTCCAGGGAAGACACCTCGAATACCTCTGACAACTAAACCAGGGCCCTACAACTGAAAGGTGAGCAGATACCTGTTATTATCAAAATCTGTGATTGGCTATACTACAACATTTTAGAGTTGTCAGCGGCATTTTCAGTGTTTTAGTCTTACGGTAGAAAGAACAGTACTACAGAATAACACTTTCCAGTCTCAAAGAGGAGCTGCAGTTGTGTTATATGTGGGGTATTTCAAGAGGAGAAACGCAACTTTCAAAATCAATTTGAAATGACCGGATCTCGCAAACTCTTGCTGTGGGGTTAATCTAGAAGACTAAACGTGACGATAAAGAGATTCTGTAGACTGGGTTTCGACTCCTTGCCAAAAGCCACATCCCGAAAGGGTGTAGAGCGCTTTGGAAGTCTCTCCATCTGTTGAAATATACATCGCACTATAAAAGTCAACTAGACTGTACGGGGAATATATTAACTGTGTAACGAGATTGCAGTGGTTTTAAATTGTTAAAGGAAGTCCAGCTGCAATCATCGTCCGAGATTTCAGTGGTTTTAAATTGTTAAAGGAAGTCCAGCTGAAATACTCTGAGAAATAAGGTGACACACACAGTAATTCTTAGACGAATTCTGGGGTTGGGGCGCATCGACTAATGTACACAGGCAACCCTTAGACGGATCTGGGGTTACGTTAGATTTATTTATTTTGAGTGTGATTAACTGTGTAACGAGATTGCAGTGGTTTTAAATTGTTAAAGGAAGTCCAGCTGCAATCATCGTCCGAGATTTCAGTGGTTTTAAATTGTTAAAGGAAGTCCAGCTGAAATACTCTGAGAAATAAGGTGACACACACAGTAATTCTTAGACGAATTCTGTGGTTGGGGCGCATCGACTAATGAACACAGGCAACCCTTACCCCTAGATTCCACCGGGAGCGTCTGCGCTGCGTTACGGCTACGCCACGCCGCGCTGCGACCTCCTCCTGCGTCATAACCCACCGGGCGCGTTTCAAAACGTTGCGGAAGCAGAGCGTCGTGTGTGCAGGCTCGCAGTTGTTGTTGATTTGGGCATATTTCCTGGACATTTATTTGGGGGATGGGCCTGGGACGGATGAACGTTCCACTTCCTGCCTGCGCTACGGCTGCGCCGCGCTGCGCCGCGTCAAAAATAGGATTCATCCTATATTTTAGAAATTCCTTGCGCCGAGGCGCTTCTGGGACGCTTCAAGCCGCGGCGCAGCGTGGCGCAGCGTGGCGCAGCGTGGCGCAGCGGGTCTGGTGGAATAGCACCCATTGACTAGAGTGGCCGCGATCGCTAAAAACGCCGCAGCGTGGCGTGGCGTGGCGTAGCCGTAACGCAGCGCAGACGCTCCCGGTGGAATCTAGGGGTTAGACGGATCTGGGGTTACGTTAGATTTATTTATTTTGAGTGTGATCAACTGTGGTTGTATATTATAATATTTTCAACATCAATTTGAAAGGACCGTCCCTGAAAGTATTGTAGAATCTTATTTGTATCTGATAGCATATACGTGACGATCAAAGGTTATTGTAGACTGGGTTTCGACTCCATGCCTTGGGCCGCATCCTCGTAAGAAGGAGAAGCGCTCTTTGGCAGTCTCCGTAACTGGTTGAAATACACCTCGCACCGAAAACTATCAGACTGTATACCTGTGGGAATAAAACTACAATAATTAGTAAATTATAGTACGCAGAGATATCTGGTGTTTTTTATAAGAAACTAAAACCTTTAGGAGAAGCGCTCTTTGGCAGTCTCCGTAACTGGTTGAAATACACCTCTCACCGAAAACTATCAGACTGTATACCTGTGGGAATAAAACTACAATAATTAGTAAATTATAGTACGCAGAGATATCTGGTGTTTTTTATAAGAAATTAAAACCTTTAGGAGAAGCAGATACGAACGAAGTCAAAAATGGAAGGAGAATTTGAACGTGAAGAGAGAGAATTAGGAGTCCCTGTTCCGGGGAGTTTAAGGGAACAGTGGGGACAAGCAGAGAGGTTGATACTTAGCGGACTTAAGCCCGGAGATCATAAAAAGGCGAGCAGCGATCTCCGTTTCTTACACGATCAGATGATCGCAGAGAATAGAGTAGAGGGTGACGAGGCAATAAGTCTCCTAGCCACAGCACTCAATACATACGAGCGACAGTTGGTTCGGAAATTAGAAACTCTCAACAAGCAGAAGGCAGGTTTTATCAGGGCTTCTAAACTTAACAAAGAAAGGGAGCTAGTTGACAAGCTAAGGAGAATAGGCCATAACGCAGCCTTAGTTATGAATGGAGTGGCAGTAACCTGCTCTCTGAGCAAAACTCCCGCCAAAAATCTGCCCGCCATAGCAGCCCCCCCAGTCCTGCACCAGCCCCTCCCACAGAAGTGATAGAGCCAGTCAGGAAGGAGAAGCCATATGGTGGGCCCCTCCCAGACATCCCAGAGGGCGGTCCCCTCCTCTATCCAGATTTATACAACCCCTTTAAGACCCGACCCCCTCCCTATACGCTTCCCTCCACCTCTAACCCCCCCTCACCCAGTTCCCCTCCCATGACAAACCTTCAGATGCTGTCTACAGACGCATCTTCTGAATCAGAACTAGAAAAGGAGGTCAGAAGGGGAGGGAATTTCAGAATGACAGGAAATGTCTCTCTGGTTCCCAACAGACTCACCTCTATTCCCAGGAGAAGGGATAGCTGTAGCTCAGTTAACACACAACTGTCAGACAATGGGAAATCTACAGAATCAGAAATAAAAATGGTGCATACCACCATAACTACTCCTCATCAGCTAGCAGCTAAAGAGAGCAACACCCCATCAGTTACAAATGCCAAACTTCGAAGAACGAGTGAGTAGACTGAGGACATTGACTCCGAAGACAGGTACCAATGAGGAACCTACGGTAGCTGAATTGATAGCAATCATAGACATAAATGATAAGGAAGAAAATGAACGAAAGGATGCTTACGAAGAGCGAGTGTGGAGGGAAGAAATAGCACTCAGAGAGAGAGAACAGGGTGAGATTGAGTGTGAAAGAAGGACAGACATGAGAGAAAAAATGGGACTAGGCATAAGGCCCATGACTCAGACACAGAACATAGGGGACGCAAACCACACAAAAAGGATAGACACAGGCACAGAGCGCATACTATGTCCAGAGAAACCTCCCCTAGCCTCTCACCACGGAGAAGCGGTAGTTTAAATGGAGAACCATTTGCAGAGAGATCCACACAGATTAGACATGCTCCAATAGCGCAACGAGCCTCTTCTGAGAGAGAATATATTGACCAGGACGATGACTTGGACAGTTCGGACTCAGGCGAAGACAGACGAGGCAATGAACAGTATTTGTCTGCACTGACTAAGGAAGCAGAACCGAACTGTAGACCGTAAAAAGAACAGAGTTCAGATTATAACCATGACAGGACGGATTTCAGAAGCTGACCAAGAGACAGTAGCTAAATTACCTCAGATGGTAAGACGTAGCCAGAGACAATGTGACAAGAATCCTAACGAACAGGTTGTTTTGAACATGCCACTAGTCGCTCTCCCAACTGGAGGGTCGACATACCACCCGTTCACTATGGGTGACATTCATGCACTGGTTGACAGAATGCCCCTACCTACGGAGGGAGGGAGAAATTGGATGAGGAAGTTTGCTGATATCACAACAGGGCAGAGTATCTGCATTGGGGATTTCAGGCGAATTTTAGCCCAGCAGACAAGTGCGTATGAAGTTCAGCGAGTTGAAGCTAGGGTGGGAACAGGAAAGTATCGGGACGATCTTCCCATCATCACGAACAACATACACAGCCAATTGAGCACCGCCATGAGAGAGCATTTCCCACAAACAGGGGGCGGGTATGGGTCGCTAGCATTCACATTCACTCCTGGAGAGGCTGCAGCAACCATGTTGCTCAGATCCAGGGAGCAGTACACTACAGCCACTGATTGTAGTCCAGACAATAATGATCAACACAAACAGATGTTCCGCAAAGCAATTCTTGCTGCAGTTCCAGCAGAGATTAAGGCTCTTATGGAAGACAATCCAGAGGCAGACCATCTGCCTACACAGACGTGGGAAAGGCACTTGGCCCACCACATGGGTAAATACAATAAGGTACTTACCAAGACAAAGACAGAGGAGGAAGAGTTAAGAGTCCAGCTCCTCCGCACACAGCTAGAATTAGCCCGTAAGGCAATACAGACCGAGAAGAAAAGTGCCAAACAGCTTGTTGTCCGCTCAGATAGTGATGTGCCGAAAGCCCCCGTGGCCCCGGCCCAACAGCCGGCTCCGTTCTGGCCTTTCCCTGGGGTGTATCCGCCTCCGGCTCCTGCTTACAATGTGGCTCCGTATGTCTTTAATCCTGCTACGCAGACACAGAGGGGTGGTGGGGGTAGGGGAGCTCCCAGAAGGGGGTTCAAAGGACCAACAGCCCAGAGGGTGTGCTTCACGTGTGGTCAGTCTGACCATTGGTGGAGGGAGTGCCCGCATGGCGCACCACCACCACAAAGAGGAAAGGGACAAGGGGGACAAAGTGGTGGACAAGGAACCAGAAAAGACATGCAGTATTACCAGCAGAACCATGGGGTAGCACAACAGGGTCAAGCTCAGAATGGACATATGGCTCCGAACGCAGTGGCGATCCCTGGTGGACAGTACGTGCAGTATGATCCGGAGAAGGGGTATTACCCACAATGAGGGGGCCCAGGGAACCCAGAATGTACGGGCCTGGCGGATCCTTACATGAACATGACTGTTAAGCAGATTTCACTGCCGTTTTTGGTGATTCTGGGGCTCGATATTCTACTATCAACACTCCTAAATTCGACAAATCCAGTTCAGATGATACTGTCGCAGTCATGGGGTTTTCGGGACATATAGAACATGTACCGCTCTCAACACCGCTGACCACTAAGATAGCAGGCCAGGTCTTTTTCCATCAGTACATCCTTGCACCCCAAAGTCCGGCCAACCTCATGGGCAGAGACGTTTTGATCAAAGCCAATGCCTCTATCCTCTGTTCCCCTGATGGTCTCATCATTTCATTTCCCGATGGTACTAAGTTGAACTGTTCATTGTCCACAATCAGAACAGGCTCCCAGATGATGATATCCCAGTCTACAGCCGCAGAGGCTACCCAGTATGCAACTATATACTGGGGCCTGCTAGACCGGCCACAGGAGAACCACGGACTTTTTTCTATCTTTCAACAGTGGAAGCCCTGGATCAATCTCCTCCGCCCTTACGGCCCTCCTCCTGACCCTCCCCATCTTACTCTGTACTATGATAGACAGGATGACCAAACCTACGCCTATGCCTTTGATGCAGAGGTAGCAATGGCTAAGTGGGAGGTAGAGGCAGTAAAGTTATATATTGGCCAAGCAGGGGTAGCCGCAGCAATTGATCTAACTGACGAACAACAATATTGGTACCGTATGTCTTCTGAAGCCACCCCACACATTTCCCTAGCCATTAGGAAAGGTTACGAAGCCAAAGAACTGGGTCCCATGGTCAAAGCACTGTTAGAGGTGGAGGACTGGGAGCCCACACAGATAGCATCACTTACCTTCTCTCCTTCACACAGCGCCTATGCACTTAAGATTCAGACACAGGAATGCATCTTTATGGAAAGGCACGAGGTAGACAGACATCATGGTAGGGAGAAAACAGATCATCCATTTACAGCAGACATGATACGTGACCTCCCTCCTGACTTGTGGTCAAGCGACTCTCATGACGTGGGTTTTTGTTCAAAAGCTGCTCCAATTACCTTCACTGTTGATACGGAACTTCCGGTTCATCTCTCTCAGTACCCGTTAAAATCGTTGGCTCGAGAAGGGGTGACCCAGGCAGTGGAAGGTCTTAAGAAGGCAGGCGTTTTGGAACCCTCCCACAGTGATTGGAACACACCTATTTTACCAGTACACAAGCCCAATGGGGACTACAGAATGGCACATGATCTTAGAGCTATCAACGCTATCACTACTACTCCTTTGATACCAGTTCCAAATCCCTACACAGCCATTTGCAACATTACTCCAGAGCACACGTGGTTTACATGTATTGATCTTGCAAATGCTTTCTTCTGCATTCCATTGGCAGAGGAAATGAGACCGATTTTCTCATTTACCATTGACAAAGAGAGGTTGCAGTACACCAGACTTCCTCAGGGATTCAGTTTATCCCCAGGAATTTTCAATAAAGTTTTGAGGGAACAGTTGGACGGGGTTTCATTACCAGAGGGAGTGGTTTTGATACAATATGTGGATGACCTGCTTATTGCAGCCCCTTCAGCAGCCTCTTGTCTGGAAGCCACTCGTAATTTACTGGTGCGCCTGCACACAACAGGGTTCAAGGTATCCAAAAAGAAACTGCAGTGTACCCGCAAGGAGGTTGCATTTTTGGGCAGGCTCATCTCTCCGGCAGGTACAGGCATGTCAGCATCACACCAGGAGCTCATTTTGAGCCACCCGAAACCTAAGACTGTAAAAGACATGTTATCTTTTCTGGGCCTGACAGGCTACAGCCGACATTACATACCTGAGTACAACCCAAGGACTGCAGAGCTCAGAGCTCTGATCAACGACAAAGGTATCAGAAACTTGACAGCAACACTTGACTGGACTCAGACAGCAGAATCAGCATTCATCTCTCTGAAACAATCCATGTCCCAGGTAACAGCATGGCTTCTGCATCATACATGTTGCCTTTCTTCCTTGACATTTCTGAGAATGAGAATACCGTAAACGGAATCCTATTTCAGAAAAAGGGGGGATGTAGGTCAATACTGATGTACATTAGCATAACACTGGATAGAGTGGAAAACAGAGAACCTCCATGCACACGACATGCAGCAGGAACAGCTCGGATTTTAAACAAAATTTCACACATCGTGATGCAGCACCCATTGACAGTTTTGACAACACACAGCATTGTCTCATTTGTTAACTCCAGCGCATTCACCATGTCATCCACCAGACAGACAAGACTTGAGAAAACTTTGACAGAAGCACACATAACCTATTCACATGAGGGCGTGAATAGCGCAGACAACATGGGCAGTGGAGAACCACACCGATGTGAGGACAAGGTCATACAGGATGTGAAGTTGAGAGTGGATCTCAGGGAGGAACCAATCCAGATGCAGAAAACTTATTCACAGATGGTTGCTGCTTTAGGCACCCCATCCATGGGCTCCAGGCAGCCTATGCAGTGGTAAGTCAGACAGGCATAAGAGAGTTTGAAGAAAGAGCAGCTGAAAGGGTAACAGGGAGAGTCTCAGCACAGTTGGCAGAACTAAGAGGAGTCACTGCAGCGTTAGAACTATCAGATGGAAAGGAAGTTAACATCTACACAGACTCAGCTTATGTCCATGGAATAATTCATGTTGAAATGCGCCAGTGGATGAGAGCAGGATTTGTAACTTCAACCAATGTTCCCATTAAACATGAAAAAGACATCAAAAAGCTAGCGGAAGCAGTAATGTTACCAAGCAAATTAGCATTGCTAAAATGTAAAGGCCATAACAAAGCTGATAACTTCTTAGCTTGGGGAAACAATGCAGCAGACAGAGCAGCCAAAGACAAAGCAGGGTACTTACCACATTTCCAGATGTTGGTTACCAAAGCACCAGAGTTACTCCCAGCAGTCACTGATGACACTCTCAAGGTAGCACAGGAGGCAGGTTCCCCGCAAGAGAAAACACTATGGTTGGAAAGGGGGGCTACAAACAAAGAAGGAATTTGGTACTCTCCAGACGGTAGACCAGTTCTACCCCCAGAGTGGATAAGATCCATGCTAAAAGAAGCGCATGGCCCCACTCATTGTGGTAAAACTCAAATGGACAGACATCTCACGCATTGGTGGCACCCATACTTACCTGACATGATAGCGAACCATTTGGAAGAATGTGTAATCTGCCTCACCCACAACATCAGAGCAACAGTGAAGCCTCACCAGGGAAAGTTTCCTTTACCTAAAATGGCCGGAGAACAAATCATCATTGACTACACAGATATGATTGATAAGGTTAGAGGGTTCAGGTATCTCCTAGTGGTGGTAGATGCATATACAGGATGGCCAGAGGCCATACCATGTCGCAGGGAAGATGCAGACTCAGTGATCAAGTTTCTTATCACTCATTACATCCCCCTACATGGGTTCCCCAGAAGGGTGAGGTCAGATAATGGCAGCCATTTCAAGAATCATCATTTGCAGACAGTTGAGAAGTCCCTTGGACTCAGACACAACTTTGGATCAGTGTATCATCCACAGTCGCAGGGAAAGGTAGAAAGAATGAATCAGAGTATCAAACAGAAGCTCAGTAAGGCCTGTGATGCCACAGGCATGAACTGGTTAGACGCACTACCTTTGGCCCTATTGTCCCTTCGCAGTTCTGTAAACAGAGGCACAGGCTTCTCTCCTTTTGAGCTAACACATGGTCACCAGTTTCCTGGACCTGGAGCATTAGCAGTAGGGAAAGAAGTAGAAGAGATGGATAGCAAACCATATTACCAGCAACTTAAGGGCTTGGTATCAGATTTCTCCACCCAGGTTGCTGACGCCAAAGGGGGACCGGAGAAGCACGAGGCTAACACCGCAGAATTCATCTGGCTGAAGGTCATCCGTCCGAAGTGGCTCAACCCAAGGTTCACCGGCCCGCACAGAGTGACTCAGAGGACATCACATGCAGTTCGCCTCGAAGGAAAGGGGGAAACGTGGTATCATTGGAGCCAGTGCGCCGTTGGAAAACCTCCAGCAAGGACGTTAGACGACATCAGAACTGACATCGCTGCAGCAGGACGAGAGAGCGACACCTCTGACGACGACAGCCCAGCAGAAGCAACGACCCACACAACAGATGACAAGGACAAAGACACAGAGGTAACAACAGGCGATCTTGGAAAGGAGATTACGGCCGGCGAGGAGGCGGACACGAGTCTACGGGACCCCGACCCCTGAAACACACGACTCCATATAGGACCCGACTTTTTTACTCCCACCTTTAGGGGCACTTTCCAATAAGTAGCAGCATTTTTATGCCCACCTATAGGGCCTCTTTCTAATAAGAGTAGTAGGTTATATATAACGAGAGGTTAGCCCTATAATTAAAGGGCAGTGAAAGTCTCCCCACACCAGACCTTCTATTTAACAGGTTTTACTGAACCTTATATTTAACAGGTTCTGGGAGCACAGTATTTACCATTACAGGGTACTATTTTACACCCTTGTTTTAAAGAATCTCCTTAGGAGATTTTAGCATTGTGTTCAGAAGAACCTAATTACAATAACACGGACCACTGATTAAAGGTACTCAATAATGACAGACTGTGGATTACACTTCCTTATTGTTTGTTGGTGTACTCTGCTAGTGGGAATCGTGGTTTACTTGGGACACTGTTTGTATCTTGAACACCATCCTTAGTTATATGGCCTATTCGCGAATAGCCTTATTATTTTGATTGAGTGTTAATTCCTTGCGTCCTAGTAAATCTCCTATTATTAATAACAGAAATAACCCTTGTTGTTGTGTTACATTGAAAATAACAACCTAACCATGTATGGGAGTTGGAGATGGTTGCTAGGGATGTCCCTGGTCACGATCATCACCGTTACCGTTATTTTTGTTTTGACTGATTCCATTGACCACCCAGACTCCATTCCCCCGCCAGAGGAGTCCGTAACTAGGGTCAAACGGGCCAAATATAGGTAAAAGTTACCAAAATGCCTCCTAAACAAACCTTCACTTTCCAAGCAGGTAGTGATGGAATAATACAAATCGACCTGTGCAAAATTGCCCCCTGCAGAAACCTCGACAGGAATATTCCTACCTAGCCAAATACGTCTGCTTAGCCCCTGCGGTATGTAACAGAAGCGTCACAGATAGGGTCAAAGGCGATCCTTACACTTACAGAGGCAGTGCATTTGCCAAAGGCGACCCCTATCTGTCCGTCACATACACCTACGGTTGTGCCTGCGAGTCCTGGTCCGGTGTCCTAGCAAATTCGGGTCCTGATGACTGGGGATACACGCCATCTTACCGATCAGCGGCAATTGTTAGATCCCTCAAATATAGAATGAAAGTGGTCAGGAGAAACCCAGACGTCCCGTGCTCCGCCAGGTTTTGTAATCCGGTGCTCATAACGCTAAAGAAGGTCGTGCTCTCCGACGCTGGACTTTATGTCCTCGCGGTACATGCAGGAAGGGTTCGCCACAAGGCCTCTTCGAAATTAAAGTTATACCAAAGAGAGAGCAAAACCGTCGTCAGGGAGCATCTAAGGTTAAATACTTGTCTAAAGTCACATGTACGGATAAATGTACGGGGGATTATAGCCAACTTCAACCTCTAGACATCATCCAAATGGCCACAGGATACATAGATGACAATTTATGGCTAAAATGGGTTGTCCGAACAGCCCAAGAACAAATGGCAGGGGATTGCCTAGCCTGTGCTACAGCCCGCCCGCAATTAGTCACTGACCCTGCGCCCCTATTTTCCACAGATACCTGGGGTTACAACTGTATGTTACAACTGACCAAGATGGCTAGTCCTCCTAACTGCACCACCCTGGCCAAGGTTTTCCCTCCAATTGACAATGGTACTAGGACAGGCCCATTCACGCCTAACAGAGGCGCCGGTGGGTACACATGTTTCACCATGGTCCAAAAATCTCCGCGTTTTGACCTAGGAAATATCTCTGCGGATTGGTGTAACCACACCGTGTCTGGTACTAGTATAGGACATTGGGCCAGGGGTGGTCTCTACTATTATTGTGGGGGCCACCGCCTGTTCACCCGTATCCCCGAACTATCTGTGGGGTTGTGTGCTATGGTGCGCCTCCATGCACCCCTAATGTTACGAGGCGAAAAACTGGTGCACACGGACCCTAAAGCCTCCCTCAACATCAACCTAGTCACTCGACGTAGGGGACACGTGTTGTCCAAGCGCTACGCCCCAGGCCCCTTTGATTTATCTGCCAACTCTCCCACTTACATGGACTCCATAGGGGTGCCACGGGGTGTTCCCAATGAGTATAAACTCGCTGATCAAGTTGCCTCAGGTTTTGAGAACATTCCTTTCCTCGCAGCTATCTTCCCTATCACCCCTAACAAGAATGTAGACAGGATCAACTATGTACATTACAATGTGCTCCGTTTAGCTAATCTCACTAGGGACGCTGTAGAAGGACTCGCTGAACAGCTGGGGCCGACTTCCCTTATGGCAGTTCAGAATAGAATGGCCCTTGACATGCTGTTAGCTGAGAAAGGAGGTGTGTGTTCAATGTTTGGTGATATGTGTTGTACTTTCATTCCAAACAATACGGCTCCGGACGGTTCCGTCACAAAGGCTTTAGAAGGCCTTCGCACACTATCCATAACTATGCATGAACAATCAGGGATACACAACCCCTTGGAGGAATGGTTTACAAACATGTTTGGTCCATGGAAAGGTTTTAATGTCTCTTTTGATTTCTATAGCTACTTTTATTGCCATTTTAGTAACATGTGGTTGTTGTTGTGTGCCTTGTATCCGCTCATTGTGTGTTAGATTCATCAGTTCCACCATTGAAGGAAAAGCTGTCCCTCCGTACCAAATGCCCTTGTTGGCTTATGCATCGGAAGGAGAGGACAGCATGATGACTCAGCAGACAGGACGCAGTTTTAATATACTTTGGTCTCCCTCCACTGTCATAAGAGGTTGTTATGGTGGGCAGTTCCCGAAGGTTTAAAGTACTCTAAATCCCAGCTTCTGATGGATTTATATAATGTTGGGGGACAGACGCAGTAGAAAAGAATGACAGTGGTTATGTGTCGAATGCTTTGTGTGAATTGATCTCTGAGGTGAGATCAAAAGGGGGATTAAAGTAACCTGTATATCCTATATAACCTGTTTCAATAATTATAACCTGTTTTAATAATTATAACTTTGTCTGTGTAAAATGTATACTTATGAAACTAGACCAAGTGTTCTTATTTTGTTTTGTTTGATGTGGTCAATTGTGTGTGCGTTGACTTAGGAATGTAGAGGATCCAGTCGCCCCCCCGGGTTTTTAATGGGCCGGATAGGAGCATGGGGGGGTTGCAGGAGAAAGGTAATAAAACTGACACCATTGAGTCTATGCAGAGATTGTACTGAGAGAAAGATTGGGATGCGGAGTGGTACGGCCAGGTGCTGAGGATAAACGAAGATAAGGATTGGTACCTCACCCCCGTTCGACCCAGAATTGTTTATTTTATGGCTGCCATAAAAGATGACCTGGGACTGATCGGCGGCGCAGGAGATCCAAACTTCCCACACCTATGGCTGACTCACTCTGATTCGCTGTTTAGACCTCGTCATGGCTGACTCACTCTGATTCACTGCCTAGGGCTCGCCCAGGAGTGAGTCCACCAATGGATGAACACCTAGGGAGGAGCAACCGACACAACTCCTCCCACACAACTCCTCTCCGTTTGTGGGCATAAATATTATGAATTCTGTACACTCGGGGCCTCTGTTCTGTCTGACTGTCTGATACGTACATCGCACGGTAGTAAGAGCCAAGGCCCGAAGTACTTCGTTATATTGTACTGTTGTTTTTACCATTAAATCAGCTTATTGTTAAACCTCATATCTCTGCGTCTGAGCCGTTCCTTTTTATAGCAGACCACTCATCAAACGAACGGCGCGGAGCGGGCTCGAACCTTCAACCACTGAAGGGTGCTTCATCCCCAACACGTTACACTGCGTGTCAAACCATTGCACAACGAGGGCATAGGGAGAGAGTGAAGCATCAAACAGGGGAAACTTCATCGAACTTTTAGACCTGATTGGCAAGTTTGACAAAACTGTGGCAACAAAAATATCCGATAATCCGAGAAATGCAAAGTACACACACCCACGACATATAAGATGAGCTAATTGAGCTGATGTCAAATATGGTCAGGGATCAAATCAGTGGGGAAGTACAGGAAGCTGGAGTGTTTGCACTGATGGTGGATGAGAGCAAAGACGTGAGTAAAAAGGAGCAGGTGTCTGTGGCAGTGCGGTATATACATAACGATGGCATACAGGAGGAGTTCCTTCACTTCACCCCAGCTGATGGACTAGACGCCGATTCACTTTTGACAACGATCAAACAGACGCTCAGTAAATGCAACATTGATCACAACATGTGCATTGGCCAATGCTACGACGGTGCCGCTGTCATGTCGGGGTGTAATAACGGTGTGCAGGAGAGATTTCGGAAGGAGGTGCCACAGGCCCTTTATGTACATTGCCATGCCCACCGGCTAAATTTAGTTTTAGTTGACTGTGTCAAGAATGTAAGACCAGCAGGGGATTTTTTTGAAGTTGTGCAGATGCTGTATAATTTATTTTCTGGCTCTGTCGTGCACAACATTTTCCATAAAAAACAAAAGGAACTTGAACCAACAGAAAAGCCGGTTGAACTAAAAAAGCTGTCAGACACTAGATGGGCTTGACAGTATTCAGCACTGTGGGCCATTCAGAAAACACTGCCAGCAATCTATGCCACACTCGATGAGGTTATCACACAGTCAAACGCTCGAAGGAAGACAGAAGCTAGAGCAGTGAAGGCACTGATAGACGGTCAGTTTGCTGTGCAACTCACTCTATTTGAGGATATGTTTCGGGCCACCAAATTCTTGTCCGACCATTTACAGTCCACAGATCTGCAACTGGCATCTGCTACGGATCTTGTTGAGTCGGTAATTACATCCCTCTCCGAAAAGCGAAATGAAAAATCATGGAATGACATTTTGGACAAAGCACAAGCCCTCTCCACCAAGACTGGCATCCTCGTCCAGTTGAGACAAGAGCGACGTCAGACTCAGCCTGCATGCCACCTACAGGAGTTTGTAGTTGATGCTCCAACAGGAAAACTTCCACCACTCACCTCCTCTGATGACATCCGAAAGCACTGCTACTACCCTGTCATTGATAGACTTGTCAATGAAATGAAAAGGCGGTTTTCGTCTGAATCTTGTGGTGTTCTACAGGGCACGTCTGCCTTAAATCCAACACATAAGTCATTCCTTGAGATGGAACACCTATCACCCATGGCCCAGTATTATGGGGTAAAAACTGACAACCTGTCTGCAGAACTGCACCAAGTTCGACGGCTCCTTGACCGAAAAAAGCAGCAGCAGGGACAAACTGTGAAAACCACGCACAAATTTCTCTCCCTTCTCCGGCCATACAAGGACGCATTTATTGATTTGCACAGACTTTTGTGTATATCGGTCACACTGCCTGTCACGTCTGCAACCTGCGAACGCAGCTTTTCTTGTTTAAAAACGACATGAGGAGCAGCGGGGACTTAAGGAATAGCAGCGGGGACTTAAGGAATAGCAATTTGGCTTTGCTGTCCATCAATGCAGAACGTGCAAGAGCCCTTGATGTGCAGGAGATCATAGACGCTTTTGCTTTGAACCACAACAACAGACGCATTGTCCTGCTCTGACAGATGTGACCCATTGGTGAGTGGCTCTGCCCCCCTTCTCACGTACACATGTGTGTGTGTGTGTGTGTGTGTGTGTGTGTGTGTGTGTGTGCAAAGTAATGTTATAATAAGTGTCAAAGGAATGTTTTAATGTAAATATTAATGATAATATTGTAGCGTGTCCAAGTTCATAGTTATTTCAGTTATCAGATGTGCACAGTTTAGTACATTTGTAAAGTTATTTAGGCAATGTTGTTGGAGGAAGTTAGGGAGAGACCGCCCCTTCCAGGTGTGTGTGTGTGTGTGCGTTTTCCGGTGTGTGTGGAGGGAGTACGAGACGGTAGGAGTTGTGTTCGAGTGTGAAAAGTCATGAGTGTTATACTATTGATTGGTTCTGTAAGGCGTGGCTGTGGCCGTCAATACCAGAAAATAAAGAGAACGTTTTCGACATTGAAGGCTCGAGTGATCTGTGATCTTGAATAGCGGTGAACGCTACAATATGAACAGGCTCGAGCTTGGCCCACTGGTATTGTTTGTTTATTTATTTTGAAAATTAACTAGCAACGCCGTGCTGTCATATAGCAACTGCTAAGCTACTGCAGCAAAAAAATCCTGGCGCCGCCCATGGCCATTGCCGCTCGAAAGCACTGGAGACGCTGTAGTACATATGCCAGGCCTGTAGGTGGCGCTGTAGTCTGCCACAAAAGCAGCGAAGAAGACTTCTCACAGAATCAGCCCTTGCAAAAACAGGGCTGAAAAAGAGCAAATAGAGTGAAATGAGGCATGGATAAAATGCATGATCTGTTTGGTATTTTGAAAAAAAAACTTCACAGACATGTTTTATATAGGTATGGCCCTACAATATATTATTCAAATATAGCATGATAGGTCCACTTTAATGTGTTGCTTAAAATAATACTTCTGCATACAGTATGTGACACTGAGTGTTGCACGGCCAGATGCGGCTCAAGAAGCTTACACAGATAAGGAAATATATGATACGATATGATAATGGGACACATCGAAGTCTGCACTCACAGTGCCGCGGACTGTACGTAATGTTACTTTGAACATCACGTTACTGATGTTGTGGCAGATATTTAAGTAAGCTTTCTTAACGCTAATGTTATATTAGTCAGATTGCTCTGAAGATGGGAGGTGATATTCTATTAATTTTCACGTTCACACAGTCAGTTGATTTTTGCCGGCCATCTTTCCTGCAACGGCAGTTTTTCTGTATTTCCTTTACATTACATGTCACTTGTTAGACGCTTTTATCCAAAGCGACTTACATACTCAATACTGCGGACAATCCCCACAGGAGCAATTTGGGGTGAAGTTTCTCAGGGACACAACGACATGCTGACTGCAGTGGGGTTTGAACCTGTGACCCCCTGATCCCAACACCAAGGCTCTATCCACTGCGCCACACGCCTCCCTAATTTCACTTGATAACTTTAAAATCCGCACACTGAGCTCTGATTGGTCAGCAGGCGAGCTCTGATTGCTCCAGAGCAGGTTAGCCGTTCAGCATAAGTTACCATGGAGATCTAGCCCGGTAAGAAGTGAACCAGCGTCGTAGGACCGGAAACCCAGAGTTTTCCCTGAAGTTAGCTCGCTAAGCGAAAATCCAGCTTCTTAGTACTTCTTAGTTTACAACAGCCTGTGACCGCCAATAATAGTTTAAATGTCTTCCTTCCTTTCTTTTTGTAAGCAGTTATGAAATACCTGTTTGTGAAAGGTTATTTGTATTTTTTATTGTTCATATAGAAACCACACCGCTTAGCCTATGAATGAGTGTTAAGCACATCAGGCTGGCAGTTGTATGGGCATTGCACTATGGTAGTTGTTATTTTATATCGTATCATATCGTATCGCATCCCCCGGTGTTTCAAATGTATCGTTAATGTATCGTATCGTTGGCAACTATCGAGATGCGCATTGCATCGGCCTCAGTAATGGAGATGCACATCCCTACTACAGATGCATCGAAAGATGGATTGGGAGCTGTACTCCTTCAAGCAAATGGAGACAAATGGCAGCCTGTGGCATACGCGTCACGAACAATGACAGAGACTGAGATGCGCGATGCGCAAATTTAAAAGGAGACTCTGGGTCTAGTGTATGGGTGTGGAAAGTTTCACAGTTACGTTTATGGTTTACCAACCTTCACAGCTGAGACTGATCACAAACCGCTGATTTCAATCATAAAGAAAAACCTAAATGACATGTCACCTAGAATCCAGCGCATGATGATGAAACTGCAGCGATATGATTTTGAGTTAATATAAACTCCAGGGAAATACATTGTACTGGCAGATACTTTATCTAGGGCACCTGTACCTAGCACTGACACGAGTCTCAGATTCACAGCTGGTGATGATGTTGAAGCACACGTTGACATGGTGATGGCATCGCTCCCAGCTTCTGATGTCATGTTGCAGAAAATTGTGCAAGAGACAGAAAAAGACCCTACACTACAGAAAGTGGCCTACCATACTTTCATGGTTGGATAAAAGGAAGTTGTCCTCAGTTATATCCTGTACGGGCAGACCTGAGTGTGGCAAATGGCTTGTGCTGCGACAGAACAGGATTGTCATCCCTCAATCCATGCGTCAGGACATGCTACATCGTATCCACAAGGGACATCTTGGCATGGAAAAATGTAAAAGGAGGGCCAGAGAAGCAGTTTATTGGCCAGGCATCAACATGGACATTGAGAGCATGATAGGAAAATGTGACACATGTCTCAGACACCACTACAAACAAACAAAGGAGCCAATGCTGACTGCAGACCTACCAGCTGCACCATGGCAAAAGGTGGGCACTGATCTATTCCATCTGAATGGCAAGGACTATCTTTTGTTAATAGACTATTATTCAAACTACCCTGAGGTAGCACAGCTCTCCAGTACCACAGCACTTTCTGTCATCACACATATGAAGGGCTTCTTCGCCAGACATGGCATCCCACAATGTGTTGTCAGTGACAATGGTCCACAATACAGCAGTGAGGAATTCAGACAGTTTGCGGAGCAGTATGGATTTCAGCATCTTACCTCTAGCCCACTGTATCCACGGGCTAATGGGCAGGCTGAAAAAGGGGTCCAAATTGTTAAAAGGCTGCTGAAAAAGGCAATTGATGGTAAAACTGACCCTTACCTGGCTTTGTTGAGTTACAGGGCCGCACCGCTGGAGTGTGGTGCATCCCTGCTGAGCTCCTCATGTGTCGCAAGCTGCGCACCACGGTACCACACATTTCAAACTACAACAACGACAAGAAGGTGCTGGATAATAAGAGAATGAAGCTCAAGCTCAAACAGAAAATGAACTATGACAGAGTGACAAGGAGACTGGAACCTCTTCGGGAAGGGGATGTTGTGAGAATTGAGGGTCCTGATTCCTGCACCAGGAAAGCAACTGTCCTCAGTGAAGTGGGTCCCAGCAGGGGCGGATCTAACAGGGTGGCATGGGGTGGCAAGTGCCGTCCTAAAAAATAGCCTTGCCACCCCAGCTGCCACCCCAGTTGGCAGCTTTGTTTTGAAAGAAAGGTTGTGGCTCATCGGACATTTATGAGAGAAAATCTCTAATGTCCGAGTGTAAGTGAATGCAGCACAAGACGCGAGCCTTGTAACCCCTTCCCCGGCCCTAGCGCGAGCGCGGAAAAATATGATTGACGGCGATTTAATTTGAACGGGACGGCGCAAAACGAGAAGCATTCGGACCCAAGTAGACGGAAGGAATGAGGTATTTGCGGTCTACAATGACAGAGAAGAGACCGTCAAGTTTGGCTGTACTCAGCATTGAATCAAGACGCACTAAAGCTTTGGATCTTCTTAATCAGTTTGTGAGGCGTTTTGCTGAACAACAGTTCAGTTTTGCTGAACAACATTTCAGCAACAGTATGTGTGTGTATATATTTTTCTTTGTGGGGGTCTGCCCCCAAAAAACAGTTTTAAGTCCTGAGAAAGTCAAATAAAACGGTGTAAAACTACACTGCCCAGCCAAACAAAAGTAACCACTTTGATAAAATGGACCTTTATTAATCCCTGTGGGGAAATGCAGTAGTTCAAACAGCAACAGGGTAAGAATGAAAAACAGGACAGCACAGATTCACAAAGATTAATAAAATCAAAGATACAAATAAAAATGATGAAAAACTATGAAATCAGAAATGAATTAAAAATAAAAATGAGCATATATAGCTACACATTCGGTCATATAAACTATGAAGTAAGAAATGAATTAAAATGAAAATGAACATATATACATATTGGGTCATATATACATATTACATATATTTGCATGGATGTATGGAAACAGTGTGTATTTATGTCCAGTAACATTGTTGACCCCTTGTTGTGACGCCTGATGGCTACAGGCACAAAGGATTGAACTAGGCCAGTGGGTAAGGGCTTTCCACTGGATAATAACTGCAGCGATGTATATGTTTTAGCTGAATACACGTGTTTTAACCCTAACTGATGCAGTTAGTCACTTCTTTAATGTTTGTTCTTTCTGATGTAAAGTCAAGGTTGTAACTGTTTGCAGTAAAGTCGTGGGGCGCTGAACTGTTCCTTTGAATCTTTTGAATTTTGATAGTAATTACTTGTCTTTCAAATTTGAAGGAGGTTGAGCAAGCATCTTGAGGAACATTCATCATTAACTCCTCCAAAAAATATAGTTTATTGAATAATAAATGAATATGTGAATCATAACAGTGATTGACAGCTGATAGGAATAATATGATTGTTAATATTATCATATTAATTCAGACAAACATTGATGAGACAGTTAATTAATGTACTTATTGCAGCAGTCTGCACAGATTTGGTACCCCTGCTGGTCTTTTATTTGTTATTGTTCAGTTACAATTCATTAAATTATGTAGACCTGCCACCTTATATATTTCTATTTAAGGCTTTACTGATGTGCCACAATAATGTCACCTAATGTTATTGAGTTAAACTATCAATATTGTGGCTTTCCAAGTTAACATTGATTGATTTGACTGCGATTAAATCAGCATATACTTCTGCCAGGGGATGCCACCCCTCAAAATCTCCTGCCACCCTCTTGCCACCCCATGAATATTTGTCTAGATCCGCCCCTGGGTCCCAGGTCATTCACTGTGAAAACTGAGAATGGACAAGTGCTTCGGAGAAACAGGAAGAGTCTGTTGAAGACTCAGGAGAACATTGAGGAAGTTGGTCAGGAGACTGAGTCTGAAAAGGGAGTTGAGGAGACACCAGACTTGCAACATAGTGAGCCTCCTTCACCTTCCCCAGTAACTGAAGCACCAGATCTGAGAAAATCCACAAGACATAGAAAACCACCTGACAGACTTATAGAACAATAAACTGTTGACATGCAGTTATAAGTGACTTTAAGAAAGAGCATGGTTGGCATTTATTTGATATTTGTGTCATAAGTTTTGTTAAAGGTCCCATGTCATGCTTTTCTGGTTATTACCCGTCCCCTTGTGTGTTATGTAGCTTTTTCTGCATGTAAACGGTCTGCAGAGTCACAAACCCTCAAAGTACACCCTGTAGGGAGTAAAACTCTAACACAGAGAAGACCTGTCTATGCTGCTCCAGAAAGTCTCGTTGGAGATTTCTCTTTTTCCATTGTTTACTTCTTGGGTATAGTGACGTATTTCGGGTATAGTGACGTAACGTAACGTAACGGCTCCGCAGATTGGTCCAAGCGGAGCCGTTACGTTACGTCCGCGGAGCCGTTACGTTTGACCAATCCGCGGACTTCCTCACACACACACACTCGGCGGGACGTTGCGAGGCTCGCTGCTGCGAGGAGCGGGACACTGTGAGCTGGCTCACTGGTGTGGGGTCGGCGAGACACCGCAGAACTTAGCTGGGCACACACACAAACTCCCAGCAAGGCTGCGGGTGTGTGTGTGTTTCGCGCTGGGTTTCGCTGTGTCTCGCTGTCTCGCAGACGGCCACTGGGCTCACAGGGAGGGGGGGCAGGAGCTCCAACAAGCCGTTTAGAGTGAATACACATACTGTTGGAGCCAATTTGCTTTGGGTTGTGCACGGGGTTTGTCTATGTGTGTGTGAACGCGTCATCATCCAATCTGCGCACCTGGGAGCACGGGAGGTAATTAAAGGAAGGGTCCACTCATTAGATAATTAATCAAAACTTCAGTATTTAGTGAAACATTATGTTTAAACCATACCCTGAAGAAATCAGCGATATTCCCCGGTAAATAATGATTTTATAGCTCTTTTTTATCAAAACCTGTATATTCCGTCAGGCAGCTGCCATTTTGGCCATTTTCAGTAGTCACATGATCCAAAAAACTAGGTCGTGACGTCATCTATGCGTTCACTTTGTAAACACACGAACAGCTCGTTCGACGAAAACATGGCGGAGTATTTGAGTTCGGACTCGTCAGCCGAGGAAGAAGTTTCGAGCAATGTGGAGAGATTGGATGGGGGAATTCAGCCATATAGGTTCGAGCCAAGTGGCCAGAACCGTCAGGAATCCAGTGACGATGAGGATGAACAGCACGGTGATCTTGCTGGAGACGATCCCTTTACTCGTGCAATTGATTTCGGGGGGCGAGTAGGGAGACCTGTACATGAATGGTGTACTTGCAGTCGGTGTGTAGCCATGGACAATCCTCTGATGAACATATGTTGTAATGAGCTTGAAGAGCTTGAAAATAAACTGGTCACCGACGACTTGGATTGCATATGTTTACACAGGGAATTCGGCACTGTGGTGTTAGAAGAAGCTGTATTGAGAACAGCACTGGTTGCCATGAAGGATGTGAAACGCACCTCTTAGGTTGAACCAATAAATGAAAGGTGGGTACATTTAACGGGTACAGCCCTTTCTTCTTAGCATTATATACTTTACAATTAAAATTAACATATGCACAATATTTTTAAATTGTAGTGCCGATTGTCAAGCATGTCAAAAATACAATGCCAAAAGAAAAGGCCTGATGATGATGATGATGATAAATCAATCGTGAATATTAAATAAGAAAAGCGTTCATTTCAGGCCAAACATCTTATTTGTTTAATTCATCATTAAAAAGTAATAATTTCATACATATTTCCTTAGATATACCGATATTTCACAGTGTAAATAATATACATATATTGCTACCACAGATTAATTATTATGGTGGCATGATGTTGACATTGACTATGAAATTAAATGTATTAACCAAAACACGAGGACGTGTATCAGGCAACATAAATCACTAAAGAGATATATACAGCCAAAAAAATCTGAATAAATATATACATGAAGTGGACATTTTTCTCAATGAACAGGTGAAAACAATCAAAATGCCCTAGAAGCACTCAGCTAGCTGTGAGTATTTTTGACAGAACTGAGACTGGCTGTTAAAAAGTCAAAATGAAACTTAGCTTATCTTGAAATATAATTTGTGATAGGAACACCTGTTCATTACGATAAAAAATATATCCTATTTGCAACAAAATACAATGAGGCATATTTCAATGGAATTGTGAGAACAATGGAGAGTAACTAGAGTCATTTTGTCCAAACGCATAGTTCACGTCACGTCCGGTAAAATAAGTCATGTGACTCGTCAAAATGGCGCCGCCCACAGGGTTGATGTTATTTCGGTAATTAATCAGCTTAAAATCACTGATAACGTCATCAGATTAAAAAAAAAAAAAAAAGACTGGCAGAGACTGGTCTGTTTTATCGTATGATAATTATTCAAAAATGCGTGTCATGAGCATTGCCTCCCTTTAACCTATATATGTGGGCACGGGTGATCAGCTGGGATGAGAGGTTAGAGAGGAAGCCACACGTTTTTCAACCGTCTTGACCGTGATTGTTTGTGTCTGAGCGTGTGCGTGATCGTTATGTTTAAACAATATTTTAGATACGTGAGTCTTAAAAGAACATTTTAACCTTGGACAAATAAATAAAGCATTACAAATTACGTCATGGTGGACCTCATCCTTCACAACAACACGCGTTGGGAACTCTGACTGCTAACCTCCATGAGTGGCCTTTTTTGATGAGCGATCGCCGCTACACTTGTTGAAAAACACGCAAAACACGCTCCAAAGATGAAAAAAACACGCTCCAAGATGAGCTCAATTAGCTCATCTTGTATGTCGTGGTGTGTGTACTTTGCATTTCTCGGATTATCGGATATTTTTGTTGCCACAGTTTTGTCAAACTTGCCAATCAGGTCTAAAAGTTCGATGAAGTTTCCCCTGTTTGATGCTTCACTCTCCCTATGCCCTCGTTGTGCAATGGTTTGACACGCAGTGTAACGCAATGCTTCCACAACTGCCCGCATATATTCCCTGTTTTCACATACAGTTTTTGAATGTCCCTCGCTGAATGCGTTGCTGATTTTTGAGCCACTCTCTTTCCTTAATTTAAATTCAGACCATGCATCCATGGCACATTTATGTCCACTGCTCACATCATGTGTAAGGAATGACTGCGTAGCTTTAACCCAGGTGCTAAATCCGTCATGGGTAAAGGCGGTTACTTTATGGAACCGGCGTCCTTCGTGAGCAAAATGCCTGCAGGCAAAACAAAATACACTTTCCATAGTCACTGAGTACTCGAGCCAAGTATATTGCTCGTACCATCGGCGATTGAATGACCGCATTTGCAGTCCGTACTTCTTGGTCGGGTATTTTCTCAGCATAGGACGTCTTGGTCCATCACAGGCTGACGTCAATTACGGTGTGGAGGGGAGCAGCGCTAGTTCCACTAGTTCCACTGCAGTTCGTGGTAGCAGCTAGCTGGTCTTGCTGCTGCGGGTCAGTTGGCGGGGGCACCGTTCTTCGTGGTCCCAATCCTCCCGGTTTTCATTACAGTGAACATCGGGATCCTTGTGGATAGCAGGGTGGTCCGGCTCCGTTGGAGATCGCGGTCGTTTACGCTGACTTGTTGTGAGAAATCTTTCCATTTTCGATCTGTAGTGTGTTCATATACTGAGAATTAGCCAAGTAATAGTTCGCGCTTTAACTTACAACGACCCCTGATAGATCTCGCGAGAATGTGTATAAATATGATACATTTTCATAACAAAACAATGGGGTTGCTAAGCTGTTGCTAGGCCAATTGTTGGGGTTGCTATAGCAACTCCCAGCTACCCCCTGGCGCCGCCCCTGGCAATGGCCGTTGCCGTGGCCCAACCCCACATTCCCCTGATAGGTGCAGAGTTGCCCATATAGGCGGAGCTCCTCGTTTCTGACGTCAGAACAATTTAAAATCTGTATCAGTCTGTATCAGCTCCGTTGCAGCCCCGTTTTTAGAGATTTGGGTACGGAGGAAAAGAGAGAGGGTTGTGTTTTCTGACACTTGGTGAGTTCTCTGACACACCGGGGACACATATTCATGTATAAAAGACGTACAAAAGTGCATTTTGCATGATAGGTCCCCTTTAAGTTGATGAAACACTCGAGTCAAATGTAATTAAAGTCAGATCCACTCGTGTGTTAGACGGATTCAAACACTTGTTCTGTTACCAGCTGTATTCACCTTGCAGGTGCAGCTATGTTGATTTTATCTTGGATAAAGTGTTTAAGTCATGGATGTTTAAAGTTTAACTTCTTCATATTTGTCTAATATTATAGTTCACTTTTCATTCAGGAAGTATGACGCTGCCCTGTCAGTACGCTTCTCCATGTTTGTGACTGGTCAAATGTTGCTAGCCCCGCCCCTTTCATGTGAACGTGCAACCGGACAGAGAAACCCTGGCTTGAGTTACCGAGTTGATAACCAGCGTCGTAGGACCGCTTAGCGAGAGCGCGTTTGTTTTGGATTAGGTAAGCCGGGTAACTCAAACATATCCAGGGTATGTTGAACTGGATTCGTAGTACAGGCCTCTGGTCTTGTGTAGCTGAATATGTTACCGGCACCAGACCTAGGGGTAATCTGGACCAGCAGCAAGGGTTACACAGGCTAAGGAGCACTGTGTAACCAACATATAAACTGTGTCTGTGGATTTGTAGAGAGAGGACCAAAGTTAGCGTCTTGCTCAGATCACAGCACGTTTATTTCTTACATCAATGGCATACAGTTCAGTCACATTATGTCAAGGCTCTCAGTTAAAATGCATGATAAATTAATATCAAACCGTCTTACAGACAAAACATATAAAAAGTATAAAGTATAAATAATATAAAACATTCTGCCTAAATAAGAAATACATGCATATGAATTAAAATGATTTAACATATATTCCACATAAACAATAATTGGCTTAACTTAGCATATGAATATGTACCAAAATATAATATATATAATATAACTCAAAACACAAACTCAATTAACAGCAGCACGTGACAATATGGCGTGACCACGCCATGTTTCTGAATGGCCGGAACTGTGAAACTAGCTTAACTATGGTATTTTCCTCATCACCATTTACTCACTGCTGGCTGGCTAATACTCTTAACAACATTTAAAATGCATTTGCTTATGCCAAAGTGTTAAATGTCAGTTACTTACACGTACAAAACTACTGTGTAAAACTGTGTTTTATGAAAACAGCTACTTAGCATGGCGATGCTAACCAGTGTAGTGCCGAGAGATAGGAGTCAGAGGCGGTGCATCGAAGGTGCAAAAGGTTACTTTATTGAGGAGCAGAAAAGCACATGTTGCTGGCTTGCAGTCCGAGTAGAGAAGAGTAAGGAGGGCACACAGTAGGTACACAGGAGGTACAGTCAACATAAGTGTCCGTGCGGAACAATACCCCCAAACCGTAGTTCCATGAGTGAATTATGTAACATGAGTAAATTAGTGCTCACTACACAAGCCCCCCCGGAATTCAAACATGGCACAATCCTCGCGTCGGGAGGAAGCACCACAGGGGCCGAGGAGGGTGGGGCCGCAGGCGAGGGCCAGGCCATGGAACGGGCCGTCGGAAGGAGGCCGCAGGAGAGGGCAGGGGCCCAACGAGGGCGAGGGCATCCCCACCGGGGGGTGGGGGGCGGGCCATGGAACGGGCCGTCGTAAGGGGGCCGCAGGGGGCCGCGGTAGGCGTCGAGGCGAACGAAGAAAACATCCGCCAGCCGTAGAAAGCTGGGTCGCTGAGCTGCAAAGTGGGGACGGGCGTGAATATCCCGGTGGTCCCCAGCAGGGAGGAGCGCAGCCCGGCCGCAGGCGTGCGCGCAGCGGTGGCGGGCACGAAGTCCTCGGGAGGAACAAGCAGTCTCCCCGGGAGGAAGGAGCCGTGGACAGGGGAGAGGCTAAACGGGGTCCAGAAGTGCGCCACCCAGGTGCCGATGACAGCGTGGGCGACTTCCGAAGCCGCCGTCGAAGGCGAACCGAGAGCCGCGGTTAGAGGAGAGGCCAGGCAGGGTCCAGAAGTGCGCCACCCACGGCCCGATGAAGGCGTGGGCGACGTCCGAAGCTGTTGGCGAGGGAAGAGGCCAGACAGGGTCCCGAAGCGCACCACCCATGACCCGATGAAAGCATGGGCGACGTCCGAAACTGTCGAGGTGAGACGGGGTCCAGAAGTGCGCCACCCAGGCGCCGATGAAAACGTGGGCGACGTCCGAAACCGCCGTCGAGGTGGTGAAAAAGCGAGAGGGTCCACACGAGGCCGACCAGACATGATCGAACCTCCTCTCAGGCACCAGGGAAAAGCTCAAAAAGGTCGTCCTGTCCACGATCAAAAAACAAGTGGGCGAAATTGTGAGAGGATCCACACGAGGTCAACCAGACTTGGTCGAACCTTGTCTCCGGCACCACCAAAAAGGGTTAACAGTCAGATGTTAACCGATGGACGAAGTCAGCCGTTAGCCGCTAGCTGTCAGTCATCGTTAGCTACTAGCCGTTGTTAGCCGCTAGTCGTCGTTGTTAGCCGTTAGCCGTTGTTAGCCGTTAGCTGTCGTTGTTAGCCGTTAGTCATCGTTGTTAGCCGTTAGCTGTTAGCCGTTGCAGCCGCATGTCCCGAAGAAACAGTTCCATGTGCAAGAAGACGGGTTCTTCCGTACCTAGCAGGTCGTGTATCGTCTCCATGTGGTCGGAAGGCTTGCTGTCCCCCAGTGCCGAAACGATGCGGGAATGGCGAGCGACGTTCTCGGCCATTCCGCGGGAGGCGCACCGAGCCTCAGTCCGTGCGCACGAGGCAGCCACGGACGCCTCCAAAAATCTCCGGCAGTTTGCGAAAAATTGCGTTTCTAGCCAAGTTCGTCCAGTCTCGGAAACTTCTGCGAGACTTATGTCAGGGTCACCAGTGTAGTGCAGAGAGATAGGAGTCAGAGGCGGTGCATCGAAGGTGCAAAAGGTTACTTTATTGAGGAGCAGAAAAGCACATGTTGCTGGCTTGCAGTCCGAGTAGAGAAGAGAAAGGAGGGCACACAGTAGGTACACAGGAGGTACAGTCAACATAAGTGTCCGTGCGGAGCAATACCCCCAAACCGTAGTTCCATGAGTGAATTATGTAACATGAGTAAATTAGTGCTCACTACACCAGAACAATTAGCTACAAAGGACACTTGCTACACTTACACACATATCACAAATCCCGTGAAACATTACTAAACCATTGACAGTGCATTTACATTATATCTTGATGCAAGCTAAAGACAGAAACGTTAGTTTTGCAGTACCTGTGGATTTGTAGAGAGAGGACCAAAGTTAGCGTCTTGCTCAGATCACAGCACGTTTATTTCTGACATGTGCATGAGCTGAGCTCCTCCCTAATGGATCCACAGCAGCGCCAGGGCGCCATCTACTGACGTTACATTGTACGTGTATTGTATAAATGTTAGGAAGATTATATTATTAACAAAAAATAGGGGGGGGGGGGGGGGGTGTCTGTTTAAACTTAACATCCAGCATTTCCAACCTGCTACCAATACAGTATCCAGTTGATAGAATGAATGCTATTCTTTTAGGTCCCTTTATTTAGGTTCTTTATTGGTTCAATAATTTTAAGGCACACCAGCATCTTTCCTTCCATATGCCTGAAGCAACATTAATTACTTTTAAAGGAAGGGCTACAGCCTTCAATAGTGATAGACATGAGAGAATAACCACATTTAATAACATCAATAATTATCAATGACTAGCCTATTTAATTACATACATTTTTTTTTATTTCCATCTATGATAGATGATTTGACCTCGACCTACTTTTTCCTAGCCTAGAGGAAAATATAAGTACAAATTGGCTCATTACATGTTACTTGTTAGACGCTTTTATCCAAAGCGACTTACATACTCAATACTGCGGACAATCCCCACAGGAGCAATTTGGGGTGAAGTTTCTCAGGGAACAACGATATGCTGACTGCAGTGGGGTTTGAACCTGTGACCCCCTGATCCCAACACCAAGGCTCTATCCACTGCGCCACACGCCCCCACATTTTAACATTATTATATGCTTAACTTTAACCTTTAACCTTTGTGTGCTGTTTGGGTCTGTGGGACCCGTTTTCAGTGTTTACTAAAAGAAAATGTATCCAATCTAATTATTTTAACCTGCTTTATTTGGGGGAGGACCACACCTCCTCTAGGGGGGTCCGGATGCATGCACCCCCGGGAAGATTTTTTTTTAAATGTTGAAGTTAAATGTATCAATCTGGTGCACTTTGAGCACAAAATGAATTTATGGATACAGCTCTCAATACTCATGAAAGGGAGCTGTATACTTTTCAATAATCCAAACATCTTTAGAATATGATCACAACCAATAACAAATCATTTAAACTTCTTTATTCTTATCTTATGTTACCTAGTTAGCATTCTTTCTTTTTATTTATGCATATTTGACTAATCACTCCCCTTTTAAACCGGTTTTCTTTTTTTACTGTCCTATAGTACACATTGGAATGATTTCTTACTTTATTTTTTACAACTAGGCTATATTAAATAGATAAGGGTGTGCTCTCTCTAGCTCTCTCGCTCTCTCTCTCAGTCTTTCATTCACACCAACGTAACTCCGGTTCAAGCTCCGTGCTAGAGCTTTTCAGGTTCAGAACCGGTTCTTCGGTTTAGCTCCGGCTCTTTTCACACCGCTCAGAGCCCGACTGGTGCTGCGTCATTGCGTCATCGTTTGCGTCATGACGTAACCGTTTGCGTGCCTGCTTCATAAAGCCAAACCGCGCGGAAACCCCTCACAGCTCACACCGACAACAACAACAATGGCCGATTGTGTTGAAGCGCTACTCGTTTTGGTTTTGGTAAAAACCAGCGGTTGCCATCTCTTTCTGCAATTGTTGGAGAATTGCTTTGGACCGCGTGCTCCCCTCCAGCTTCCTCTGTACCTCTTCGGAAGACCAGATTCCCAGTAGGTAGCTGGTCTCTTCAGTGGACCACTGCTGCTTGTTAAGTTTCTCCATCGTTGTGTACAAACTGGATAAAACGCGGGCTTTTTGTTGTTGTTCATGAGTTGATCCCGCCCCTGCCCCCGCCTCGACGTAAGCGTGACATATGCGGTGCTTTTGCTCTAGCCGGAGAATTTTTTGGTGCTTGAAACGAACCGGATTCCGGAGCTAAGAGGCTGCTCCGCTGCGGTGTGAACAGGAAAACCCGGTGCTTTTCAAGCTCCAGCTCCGAACCGGCCCTGAAACACCATTGGTGTGAATGAGGTATCAGTCAGCTCCATGAGGTCGTCACCTGGAATGGTTTTCTATTAACACGTGTGCCTTGTCAAGAGTCAATGTGTGGAATGACTTGCCTTCTGAATGTGTTTGAGAGCATCAGTTGTGTTGTGCAGAGGTAGGGTTAGTGCACAGTGGAAAGCCCTATTTGAATACTGTTGTAATCCATATTATGGCAAGAACCACTCAACTCAGTGAAGAGAAACGACCGTCCATCATCACTTTAAGAAATGAAGGCCAGTCGATCCGGAAAATGTCAAGAATTTTGAATGTTTCCTCAGTGCAAAAACCATCGAACGCTATGATGAAACTGGCTCTCATGGAAAGGAAGACCAAGAGACACCTCTGCTGCAGAGGATAAAAACACAAGAGTAACCAGCCTCAGATACCACAAATTAAAGCACCTCAGATTAGAGCCCACATAAATGATCACAGAGCTCAAGTAGCAGACAATCTCAACATCCACTGTTCAGAGGAGACTGCGTGAATCAGGCCTTCATGGTCCAATTGCTGCAAAGATCCACTACTGAGGATGAACAACAAGAAGAAGAGAATTGTTTGGGCCAAGAAACACAAGGATTGTTTTGAAACTATTCAGACTCCACACTCAACTGTACCATTAATAATCATAAATCACATCTGGACATTATGCACACTTGTCAAAGCCTCTTTTGGTCAGAAAATCCTATCTATTCTGAAGAAATAAACCCTTCAAACCTCTAAAACACCAATGACTGTAACCTTCCGGCAAAGCATTTGTCATAGCATGCACAAACAAATAAAAAAGCTATTCCCAGTGCAGTGCAGAGAGGCAGCCAGGCGGGGGGTCTGGGGGGTTCTTACCTGTTTTCTTCACATCCTGCAGGGCTTCTGAAGGCAGGACGGCACACAGTCTGCACCTAGGATCCGTAAAAAAAACACCGAAGAGAGGGAGATAGTGAGGCAGGTGAGACGGTAAGGGAGGGTGGCAAGCAAAGGGAGAGCTGCATCTCTTCTCTGCATACTGAGCCCAAAAGGAAAAGCAGAGCAGAGTGCTGCACAGTTCCCTGCTCCACTCTGTGTGCCGCTGTGTGTGTGTGTGTGTGTGTGTGGCATCTTTTTGTAAGAAAGATGCTGCAACTGTATATGGCATCATATCTGCTTAACTGTGGCTGAGACCCCTCAGTGAAACACATGAGTCCTACTTTTGCATACATTTCAAAACTCTGATAGAGGAAGCCAATTTGTCTTCAAAGAGTTAATTTGTAATTATATTTTCAGTTGGTTTTACATTTTGAATCAGAAAGAAGATTCGGTTAATTTAGGGTTAAGGTTAAATGTGTTAAGTCTAACAATATTCTACATTTTCTTACCGTCAACAGTAATGCGCCTGGGAAGTTTTTGTCCACGAGTCGTGTCTGATTTAAGATTAGGTGTCCTTAAGGCACACACAGACGGCTAATCTTCCTCATTTTCATCTCACCCGGACGCAAGAGTTTCTTTTTTATCATGACGGCATGGAATGAAGAAAGTGAAGACCAACTGATCAACTGCTTATATTACTAAGTCTGTTCTTCTTCTCTCGGTGTATAAAACGCAGTCTGTCTTCCGGTTGTTGCCTCTTTTGAATGACGAATACACACTACCGCCGCCTGCTGGTAAGGAGAGTTATTGCCACTCGTCGGCTGAAGTATTTGCGGTGTGTTCGTAGGCGGGCGGCTTTATCCGACGAAGCCAACGAAGCCCGACGTAGCTGACGTAAAAGTCGGGACGCCTTCGGTACGCGTTCTTTGGTCTCAGGTTGGTGTGTAGAGACCTTCAGGCAAGATACCAAAATCCAAATTGCTCCTGACGGTGTAGACAGCAAGGAGATAATGTGATGAGCAGTGTGTGAATGTGTGTGAATGGGTCAGTGCTGACTTGTGTTGTGAATATTCTTGGGAGTCGGGAGGCCTGTTAATTTATTCCGGCAAATTACTCAGATTGACCTAACAGAAGTTATTGAGTCTATGTAAGTTTACTGCTTGGCTTAGATCCACCAACGTCAGCAAGATCCCACCTCTATTAACTCCTGAAGAACCAGGTTCAATTAACTGATGTTTCAATTCAGACGACCTGCTAAATCTGTTGAAGCGATCCCGAAGGATTTTGATATCAGTAATGAGGTGTGGCCCTGCCTAAGTGTGAGTGTGGCAGTGTGCATTCCTTACCTTTCAAGCAGGAGAGGAGAGCGCAGATGTCTTTTAAATTGTCCCAATCCAAAAGGTGGGATCAGTTTATTTGAAGAAAAATTGGTCCACACTTGAACAGGGTTTTACCTTCTCTCGTTACAACATGACAATCATATAAAACATATCATGCGGTGGTCATTTTCTAATCTGAAACCTTAATTCATAGTTTAGACATTAAAGTCTTAAATCTCCTCACGGATCGAAGGGGCTAACATTCACACCTATAGCCTGACAACATTCAAAGGCAGCTGATAAATGGTCAGTAGGATCTAACAGTTTCAAACTTTCATCCAACAATTCACTCAGCATTCAATAAACCCAATTTAAGCAATATTTACCAAGTTTGAGAGAACCTTACCGAGGGAAAACCCAGCTCTCCAGGGAGAGAGCTTACCAGGGGAACCCCCCTCTCTCTCTCTTGAATTTGCTCCCTCTCTGCCAGTGTTTTTATGCTCGAAACAGGACAGAAAAACCTAAAGACACCTCCTCCATACCCATATTTGTGGAAACTGGGCATGGCCTCTGATGTACAGGGCTGGACTTGTCCAGACATATTCTATGGCTATGGCATAAGACACACCTTCCCATGTTTGTGTAAAAGGGTCATGACCTCTAGTGTGCAGGACTGGAAAATATTATTCTCGGCTATGGCATAAACACCTTTTTGGGGCCTTAGTATCTCTCCAAAAAGTCAGGAGCCCCCCTCCCTGTGTGCTGCTGTGAGAAGAAACTGTCTCTCCTCTCTTATCAGTGACACCTCATAAACCATAATAGGCCTTACACTCAACTTAACAAACCACTTTGTTTATACTGTAAATATAGAAAATCATAAATATGAAGCATTTTCATTTTGGGTTATACAAGAATATAATTGATTATATTTGATTATAACTAACTTTCGTTTTAAGTATTCAACCTAATATGGAGATCTCATAATATGCTTTGAGTGTTGACAAAGACTAGAAAAATGCTATTTTAAAGCACTCCTTTTACCGTTTAAAATATCAAAACAGGACCCAAACTATCTGTTGCATATCTAGAGCCGGATATTAAGTTGCTTTAAGGTTCAAAAAGCTCTTTATTTTTCTCATACTGCCTGTGCTGCAAGCACCTCTTTTCACCCTCTGTCTGAAACCAGAGCCCAGTCTGCTCTGATTGGTTAGCTGGGCGGCTCTGTTGTGATTGGTCAACAGCTTAAAGATGTCCCGCCCCTTAGCCTATCACGTAAGTGTATGGAGTGCTAGCCAATAGAAGCGAAAGTGTTACATTGTGATGTCACTATGTTGTGAAAGTAAGCAAAGGAATCCAACCGAGTGGTTTTTGGCAAAGTGTGTGGAGGCCCATAATAGAACACACAGTATAGCAACACCTTTTTTTCACTCGGTGGCCATTTGGACTTGGAGCTGATAGCTACATGTAGACTATGGAAGTCTGAAAGTATTGAGCGGCAAATAAACACGTTGTTGGTGCAGCTCTTTTGATTAGATCTTTTGAGAGTAAAATGATATAGAAAAAAACGTTGTGTAGATCAAAACATGATTAAAATATATTGGCCTTGCTTTCATCCTTCATGTCCTCTGGATATGAGTCAACAGTTATTTGCTATCATGTAAGCTATACCAACAAGCTGATATTTCTGTATCTGCCATTAAGATGCTTCTCTGCCCACTTATTGCTAAATTTGAAACAGCTCAAAACTGATTTTTTTTTTGTCATGTCCTCTTTGACCAGGCTGGACTACCAACTGGGCACAGTGGGCAACTGACCCGGGCCCTAGATCTGAGGGCCCCAAAAGCCCCGGGATAACTATAAGCAATGGGTGTGTACTGTTGAGATCTCCATATTAGGTTGAATACTTCAAACAAAAGTTAGTTATAATCAAATATAATCAATTATATTCTTGTATAACCCAAAATGAAAATGCTTCATATTTTTATGATTTATGAGAGAGAGAGGGGGGGGGGGTTCCCCTGGTATGCTCTCTCCCGGTAAAGCTCTCTCCCTGGAGAGCTGGGTTTTCCCTCGGTAAGGTTCTCTCAAACTTGGTAAATATTGCTTCCATTTCTGTTTATTGAATGCTGAGTGAATTGTTGGATGAAAGTTTGAAACTGTTAGATCCTACTGACCATTTATGAGGAGCTGCCTCTGAATGTTGTCAGGCTATAGGTGTGAATGTTAGTCCCTTCGATCCGTGAGGAGATTCCTCTGGATTCTGTCGGAAGACGTTAATGTCTAAACTATGAATTAAGGTTTCAGATTAGAAAATGACCACCGCATGATATGTTTTATATGATTGTCATGTTGTAACGAGAGAAGGTAAAACCCTGTTCAAGTGTGGACCAATTTTTCTTCAAATAAACTGATCCCACCTTTTGGATTGGGACAATTTAAAAGACATCTGCGCTCTCCTCTCCTGCTTAAAAGGTAAGATTGCACACTGCCACACAGGGCCACACCTCATTACTGATATCAAAATCCTTCGGGATCGCTTAAACAGATTTAGCGGGTCGTCTGAATTGAAACAGCAGTTAATCGAACGTGGTTCTTCAGGAGTTAATAGAGGTGAGATCTTGCTGACGTTGGTGGATCTGAGCCAAGCAGTAAACTTACATAGACTCAATAACTTCTGTTAGGTCAATTAGTAGGTCTGAGTAATTTGCCGGAATAAATGATCAGCCCTCCCGACTCCCAAGAGTACTAATTGAAAATAACCTGTGTTTGGAAATGTTGCACTTGATCATCTGAAATTAAGGTGGGGTCCTGCTTTGGTACCTAGTATTTATTTACAATGTATGCATGTTTGGTGCTTTTAGAAAGTCAGGAATGTAACGTTTAAAGATTCCCACTAAACAATAAGAAAACTAACCTAAAGTATAAAAAAGGAATCGGACAAAAATAGATAATAACATAAACACTCAATAAGCCTAAAACAGAACAAATAGTAAATACAAGCCAAAAAAAAGGGTCTTAAAACAACATATTATAATTCACAACATATAATAATGATACATGGGATTATTATAGCGCTTTTCCTAATGCTCAACGACGCTTTATATAAAATCAGAACAGAAACAGTACAAAGAAAACAAAAAACATAACATATGTGAGGTGTATTGTGTTGAAATTGCTATAGCCCACAGAACATAAAAACATCCAACCAAATATGTCATTATTGTTATCTTAAACTGTATTAGTTGGGCTCTGGTGTAGTGCTATGATTATTACTTTAGCTTTGAGTATTTTTTATTATTACTCATACTATGATAAATGATAGTACCACTTTCTATTAAGTCATCCTTTGAAAATGGTTTGTAAGTTGTAATAAATTACTTTTTTGATGGTTTATAAATAGTTTATCGGTATTATTTTTTATTTTCAAACTGCAGTAGCCTATGTTTCTTTACTCTTGTATTTATTTGCTAGAATACAACAGTTTGGCACCACTATCAACCGGGCAGCTTTTAATAGCATGAGGAGGAGTATTCAAAGCATGATTCTATCCCACATTGAATACTGTTTTACAAACTGGTCGTTTGCTTGTGCCACAAACCTGAAACCAATAGAACAGCTGTACAAGAGAGCTATCAAGGTGTTTGACAGAAAGCCATATTCATACCACCACTGTACCATCCTTGAAAAACACCATTTCTTGAGTTTTGACAATTTTAAGTCTTTTAAAAGCATGTGTTTTTTTTATAAATGTTTACATGGACTGGCCCCCCCTCCCTCCCTTAGGGGAATTAATCCACAAAAAACACACTGGACGCTGCACTAGGTCAGAAACCAGAGGAGAGTGTGAAGTCCACCGTAGACGGACAACTTTTGGACAAAATGTACTCTCCATTAAAGGCAGCTCATTGTGGAATAGCCTCCCAACTGAGATACAGGATTGTCCCACTCTCAATAGTTTTAAAGGACAACTCAAAGAATGGTTGAGAAATAAACAGACGTGTAATCACCGCTAAATGCACTTTAACACAGGGGTATCTCCTCTTGCACTTTATGTAGCACTTTTATCTTATCTTGCACTTTATATATCATAGCTGCTACATTGTACTGCCATGTGGTAAATGCTTGTGTGCTGCTCATGCTCTTCCTGCATATCATGTATTTATTTTTGCTATGTATATAAATGTCATGTTCTTATTTTGTATGTGACAGGACTACGTATGGAAATTAGCTCAAAGCTAAAATCCGGCTCATTTAAACTTGTAAGCATTATTTTTGTTTTAATGTGTTCATCAATGTGCACTGTCTCGGTTCAAATAAACGATTAAATAAATGAATAAATATCAACACACTCTCCACACAGCATCTGCCTTACACTCAACACCACCCGGCTTTGCATCACATTCTTCACTGCAGCAGTCACACTGTATAACATTAATTTATTCAAGCAACCCTAAAATCTCGCGGTGCTACCATTCAGACATCTTGCATTTTACTAAATCTGATATTGGAGATTTTTCCTCATTAAACATATACTTTATCTTTATCTACATATATATATTCTCGGTAGAAACAGGCTTCTTTTGGGGTCCTTTGAACCGAGATTCCTCCGAGCTAACAGATGTAAGGCGGTCGGACCGAGCCTTGCGTGCCAATCCCGCGGAGTTTAGACGCTTTCTCACGGGCTGCTCTCGCCGTATTGTGCGTCATCTCCATCGCTGCCGTTTTGTTATTTTTCTCCAGCGAGGAAACATGGCAACTCCCGCCGCGGTCAACCCGTCCGGTAAGTCAGTACCGGAGCTGTTGGTGGTTGGAAATATGAATGTTTCTTAGTGTTAAATAGAACATTTAGAAGCTTTTACACTGTTGCTGAACAGGCTGAAGCGGGGACAGGCCGCCGAAGCCTGACTCCATCCTCCATCCCCCTCCCCCCACTGACCGCCGCTCACAACACTGCTATTCTTCACACATTTGCAGCCAGTTTAGCAGTCATAACGAGTTGGTTTTTGTGTGTTTCTATGTATTTATTCTTATATGGTGTCGTATTGTTGGTTTCCTCGGTTGGGCTAGCACACATCGTTCTCTCGCCGAGCCTTTGCTCTCCTCTCTGGGATACAAAAGGTTACTTTGCATATCGCTATCGCTGCTCTGCCCTTCATTTGGTCTGTGTTTCGTCGGGGACATTTTTACATTTGTTATCGGTAAATGTTGTCACTTATGAGTCAATATCGTGCAGAAAGGCTTTACATTTAGTATGAAGGCTGTTCATTCAGTCTTTTGCCTCAATGGGCAGCAGGAAATTGTGTGAACCAGGAATACAAGTTAATGTGAAATGACTAGAACAGGTTTGTAAAGCGAAAGGCATGAGATTATGTTAAACTTGAGTATACATTTAATAGAATCACAGTTTATTTGTCTCACCCCAGACAGTATAAAATAAGTTGAGCAAATGTACTGTATCATCTTACTATCATTAGCCTACTTTATTTTTACTGAGCTTGAAATGTACAGTATTCAAATAATACAGTTAATCATTTTAATATGGCCAACTGCCATTGCAATGCATTACATTAATTACAGTTGACTTAACCTACAGTGGCTATTGCATGGAATGTCTGTGGATCTGCATCATTAGAAAACTACTTCTGCTCCAAATAGGATGTCAAGTAGAAAAAGGCGCAGTATTTGGTTATAAAATAATAACACCAAAAAGATCTGTCTAAATCAAGAAAAAGTAAATACTCTTGTATAAAGGATGGATGAGCTTCTATGACCTCCATATGAAAACATGTCAACCACACTCTATCTCACGCTCTGTGCCACCTCATTGGCAATGCAAATGAAAAGAGAATATAAATAAAGAATTGTCTGGTTATTAACACATTGGCTGCATACAGAGTGTCTAGGAGGGGTGTTTGTATAAGCAATGTATACACATGAGAAAATAACCCTGTCAGATAAAAAAAGGGGCATATTATGAAAGACAAAACCAATGCTTCCCTTTAATCTTTTAAAAAAATGTAAAATAAAAGCAATCTGTTGGTCATTTTAGATGCAATTCAACATGTATACAAGATTCGAAGGCTTTATTGTCATACGCACAGTACCTACGGTGTAGATATGGCAATACAAATCTTAAGGCCCAGGCTCCTCCAACAATGCAACTTAATATATAAGACCTAAAACTAATTTAAAAACAATAAAATAGTGCAATAAGAAACGGAGTATATTAAATTAGTGCAAGATTATCTTGCAAGACCAATGTGCGGGTAATGCAGAATGAGCTAAAAACATATCAATTCAATAAGCTAAATGCTGCAGAGAATGTTGTAAGTAAACAAGTAAATGCAGGAGTCTATATACATTCAAATAGAATAAGATAAACAAGATCATAATGTAAACATAAAATACTACTGTAGTAATAAATAAATAAATTGTAAGATGCAAACAGATGAATGTCACTGCAGATCAGAGTAATATCTTGTATGGAAGGATGAGAGGGATACATAATGAAGGAAAGCAGCACAGAACTACCAGGGACTGTATATTAGTTCAGCCCCCCCCCCCCCTGCAGTTGCATGTGCTGTACTGTGATGATCCACTCAGATGTTGAGCGTGCAGTGAGAGCTACGTGCAGCTCCTCTATCCGCTGATAAAACCGGTTAGAATTAAGTCATGCCTAATGCTGCTGCTGCTGTAGCCAAAGCAGGACAGTTATCCTGCTTATCTGTGATCTGCCTTCGTGCTCCCCGGGCATGGCAGTACAGTCAGGTGAGCTGACCTCGGACCAGAGGCTCTGGATGTGGGAATGCTGTGTCACTGCAGGATTATGTGCAGCTGGCCTGCACCCAGATCCAATTGGTGTAAGAGCCTGTGAAACATTACGAGTGAAATTATCTAATGAGGCTCTTTCCAGAGGACTGTTGCATACAAAGATCCAACTGCAGTGTGCATTGGACATTATCAAGTATTGAATGTACCCATGTATTGATTGATACAGAAAATTACTCAATCCATTCTACTATTTTCAGTCATTATCCAAGTTACTTATCAAACTAAAATAAGGCAAACACTCTCTGACCCCAGCAGTCAACTTTCATCTGAATTTTTCTCTATTTTACTGACCTTTTAACTGACTAAACGATCAATAAGATAATTTGCTAGTAGCCCCAATTTTGTCAATTTGATACAGTAGTGTATTTTCTTCAGGCAAAGTTTTTCTTTGTGTATTTCAGGTGTTTGGCCATTTAAAATGGACCTATTATGCTATATTGGAAAAATATATTGTAGGGCCATACCTATACAAAACATGTCTGGGAAGTTTTTACCAAACAGATCACCCATTGTAGCCATGCCTCATACTGCTCATACCCCTCTATTACAGCCCTGTTGCAAACAGGCTGATTCTGCTTTAAATTGAACGGCTGCTGCTAGCCACGCCCCTTTGTATCGTCACGCAGCTTTCCCCTGCTAGAGAGATTTCTACCGGGAGAAGCTCAGCTAAACGCTGCGGTGATTAAATGCATGTTATGCTCCTAACCATTTCAAGCTTTATTTCTGAAACAGTATGGAGCTCAAACCTTTCTCTCTCGCAGGAATTACCACAAGGACATTACGTTACACATATTCTCTCCAGTAGCCTACAGCGTTAGCTCCATGGTTAGATCTGAGTGTTAGCATGCTTGCTAATGTAAACACACAGCATATTACTCCCAAAACACGCCGCGCATTGTTTCTGATACAGCACATAGCTTGACATGTTCTTTCTTAAGTGTTTACCGCTAGAACAGTGCCATCATTATATATATAACAACTTTACTCTCCTCCAGCAGACATCCTGCTGAATACACAGACACACAGTTGCGACTGTATACGGAGACGATAGGTTGGGACGTGTCACGTGTGACGGAGACAATAGGTTGGGACGTGTCACGTCGGCCGGGTGTCGCCAATGAAGTAATAGGAGCGAAAATTCTGGATCGGCTTGTTAGCACCCCCCCTTTTTTTTAGAGATGTGGGTACGGAGGAAAAGAGAGAGGGTTTTGTTTTCTGACACTTGGTGAGTTCCCTGACACACCGGGGACACATATTTATGTATAAAAGACATAAAAAAGTGCATTTTGCTTAATAGGTCCCCTTTAACTTACAAAAGGAGTACAGTATATCAGGTATTCTATTTTAATTTAAGTATCTATACCTTTCAAAGAAGGGAGTCAATTCTTGTGACTTCATCTGACAACATATGCCTATACAATGATCTGTATCCTAAAGCTGCTGATATATAGTAATAGGCCACCGTTTGTCAGGCAATCAATCATTATCAACATTCCATAAAAGAGGGCAAAGCCATATATAATAATAATAATTATATATTGCCATTACATTGTATTTCTTCTGCTCCTTGTGTGTTTATGCATTCACAAAGTAAGATAAGCTCTGATATTGTACTTGACATTAATATTCATATCACTGTTTGAATGGCTTCTACATTGTGTTGAACTATGAGGCCGTTTATCCTTCATGATTTCTCCATTACTAAAACACTCCATTGGTGTTGAGCTATTTAAAGTGTAATAACACCAGTTACAAATACAATGACTGTTATTTGCACATCAGAATCAGAATATTATTTATCTCTGGGAAACTGTTTTGTGACCGTTGCTACATGTTAGAATGAAATAAATCAAATACACCCAAAACATATTTATATAAACATAAAAAGTTAAAGCAAGAATGTGCCTTAAAATGATACAAAATAGATAATTACCAATGTAATGTTTCAGGTCACTGTTAAACTACTCTGTTGTGATTTGGTCTGACAAACTTTCCATATACTTAACCAAGCAGTTTATAATAATGTCAGAAAGACTATTTCATTTTCAGGAACACTGGAATCAATGTTTCAAAACGTTTTATATATCTAAGTCTTAGCCACATATCAAAGCATTTTGAAGAGTTACCTGGCCAAGATAGTCTGCAGCACAATAACAAGGAATTGATTCAGATGACAGACATACGACAAAAATAGGTTTTTAATTAAGTCAGTTATTGTTTCAGAGATAGTTGTAACATATTTATATTTCTCATCCAGGAGTTTTAAGAATATTTGTTTTTGTTGGTTACATTTCAAGAATTCAAGAAACTACTTTGAATACGTCTGTTACCTGCCTGTCAGCCTTCCATCTGTGCACAAACTTATCTCGTGCCCTCATTGGTCATGTGCGCATTCGTGTGTGTTGGAGGAGGGGCTCTGTAAGAAGGTGGCAGATTTTTTCCGGCTGTGTATTTTCAAATTCTAGCGCACTCGAGCTGGTTTCTCCAAAACTACCTACCCCACCTTTAATGTCCTGAGGCTGTTTGATACATGTGTTGTGAGGGGAGTAGAGAGAGAACAGAAACAACCTTGTCTGAGGGAGGCCGTGATGGAAAAGGAGAGAGAGTGCATCGTTCCTCTGCTCTCTGCAGACTCATTAATGCATTTCACCTCGGGGTATTTCAACTTCCGGCTGTCTGAAGATCAATGAGTGTGACCTTAAAACTGATAGATTAGCTTTGTGTTCAAGACTGTGCACCAACAGAAACCTGAAACACTTGCCATGCATTTAAGATCAACCTCAAAAATCCTTCTGTGGTTGTGAGAGTAAGCAGCAAGAATCCTAATCAGTCATGCAGGGGTGTGCCCCAGTGTATTATTCATAATAATACCAGTAGGCATCTTAATGTTAGATTTGTCATGATACAAGGCTAGACATTTGAAAATGTTCGGGTAAAGGCCCTGTTAGCTGCAGAGTAGTTAGCTGTGTGTCTGCTAATGCTGCTTTGTCAGTGGTCGCAGTTAGGTTGAAGCTGTGAACACAACACTGTGTCCGAGAGTTCCTCAAGAGCCAGCTAATCCACCAGCTGCTCAGAGTGAGGGGGTTAGCAGCGACCCTGGCTCTGTTCCTTTGTGGTTCTGTTGTCAGCCAGCCTTGTTTTAACTAAGATCATAGGCAGTGATTTTTTGTTAAATAGCTGAAAAATTAAAACAAAGACCAGGGGTTATACTACACAGCAAGTTCAACAGACCCAGAGTTTTTGCTTTAGCTGGCTCAACAAAACTAAAGATAGGTGTTCTTTTTCCCTTACTCACCACTTCACTACACATTATACTGCTTATTACACGGTTACATACTACAGAAGTCGGCACGATTCACAATATTGATAAAAATGATTTTGTTAACTTAAACAATGGTATTGCTTCCGCTAAATGAAAATATACTCTGTTCCACTGCGTACCAATGACTGGAACTGCGTCGACAGCAACATAACTTAACATGACTGCACTGATCGAGGTTTTCTGTAGCTGTCCAAGTCTGTTCACAGAAAACTTGTCTTAATCTGTGTATTTCCCTGACATCCATTTTTCTGTCTTTTAACGTCTTTTCTCTACTGGGGACAGTTTAGCCATCAACCAAAAAAAACAAATGTTGTTTTTCCACAGCTGACGTTAAAGTTAACTTCTTTTAACTTTTTCTGCAGATTGATATGACTGCCCATAGCCCCTTTGATCCTCCTTTATGCATGCAAATGAGTCGCTTTTCGGCGCCTCCCGCTTTTTTAACGCTGATTTGGGTGACTTGTGTAATTCGTGGAGAACCGAAGAGTTTTCGTTTTCGGGGGGGAGGGATCCGACTCACGGACTGACGGACAACTTCTCACTTCAAAAAATGTTAAAGAAATCTAGACCGCTAAATAATTAAACAAGCGAGTGCCTGTTTTTCCTGGCCAAGGACAGGTTCCTTGAAAACAACACGAGCGTAAGGTGTCATCACGTGGTGTAGTGCTGACAGAGAGCACCGGAACGCCGCTCCCGCACTTCAAATATTGCAGTACCCATAAGGAGCTGTACACATGCCGCAGTTTTTGCGTGGCTGTGTCTTTAGTTGTAAGCCCAGTGGCGATCTGTTGTTATTAGCATCTGGTTAGCTAGCTATGCTAACAAATATAAAGAGCTTTTTCTATGACCAGGTGGAAGAGAGCTCTCTCCTGACAGACTGAGAGGCTCAAATAAACTCAGCTCACCGAGGTTAAGGCACACCTTGATATGATCATTATAGTTATAAAAAAAGAGACTAAATGAAAAACAGGTATAAAATACTATATGACAGTACAGGGCTCGACAGTAATGGTTGCCAGGTTGCCATTTGCAACCATTCAGAAAAAATGTCAACCACTTCTTGGCCTTTGGTTGCCATCAGTGGCAACCAGTTTTTAACATAAAGAAATAAGGACAGCAAACAGCAAAATGTGCACCCCAAAATAGATAAATGTTAATTATCTGTTGTATTAAGAGTGATATTTAATTATTGTTGTGACCAGTCGGAACCTGATACTTAAGTTGCACGTGCATTGGTGTGATTACGGAGCCAGAAAGCGATGCACGTTTACTGTGCGCCGTGTGTTTGTTTTACAACAAATGGCGAAGCAAATTAAGTTGTTTGACTGTGGGGTAAAAAGTTCGGCCAACCCGTTAACATCTCAAACGAATGTTCAAAGTGATTCAACTGATAAAGCGCAAAATGAACCCGAATAAAAGCAAAGAGGAAATGTGTAAAGTCTTGGGAGGCGAAATATATGTACATTCTGCTCCGTTGTGCATTCACTTCCGGTAAAAGTTCCTTCAAAATAAGAGTCCCAATCTTATTACTACCAAAATAAAAGTGCTAAACGAAACTTACCATAGGAAAATATTGGCATACAAATATAATCACTTCTATAAAAAGGTAACACATTTTAAATATAGTTAGACATATTAAAGGTAATTTACAGCATTAATAATTCATAACTGTGAATGGTTTTCATTTATTTAACATTAGAAAGGTATTAGTCTGGCCAATGACAGAACCACAATCAAGACTTCAATGCTGAAGGGCCAATGGATCTATGGTGGGGATCAGCACAAAGGTCAAGAAAACCCACATTTGAAAGGAAGATAACGGATGACCAAGAAACTAGTGACTTGCTCAATTCATTTGTGAGGGATCTGTGAAGAAAAACAGCTGCACTACTGGTGTTTTGTATACCAGCAATTGAGGGTGGACAAGTTTACTACCACTTTAGTTTCAATCAATTGTGTTAATTACTTATTGTAAAGCATTTGAACATTCTTTTGTGTCACATTTTCATTATTAAGTTGATGTATAACTGTATAGTTTCTTAATTATTTAAAATACAAGGTGACTAAAAATGGCAACCGTATTTTCAGTTTTGGCAACCAAAAGCTGATGCCTGGTTGCCAGCCTGGCAACCACTTTTAAAAGTTAGCGTTGAGCCCTGCAGTAACTAAAAAGTTGTTATAAATAAACAAGAATACAGTTTAAAAGGGGAGTGATTTGTAAAATATCCATAAAGAAAAATAAATCTGTTTACAGTTCTGTTTCATATGGATGTTGAGAGATGTATCCATAGATCTCTTAATGTTGCTCTCAAAGTGCACCAGATTGATGCTTTTAACTTCATCATTTAAAAACAAATCTTCCCGGGGGAGCATGCCCCCCGGACCCCCCTAGAGGATGTTAGGTCCCCCCCCCACTTAAATGATGTCCACATGGATAGGAAACTAAATACATTTGCACACATCTTGTGTCCATATCTTTCTGTTTTGGTGGTCATGCCACACTGTGCACGTGCATGCATGCGTGAGTCATGGTGAGATATCTGGATTAAGAGGTTGCTTTTTCTTTGCACAGCATGAAAGAAAGGCCTAATGAATGGGCTGTGATTTTAGTCTTTTTAAGCAGACATCAATAATTTGTACTGCCCTCGGAGGATGTTGTAAAAATTGAAATGGCCCTTGAGAGGAAAAAGGTTCCCCACCCCTGCTGTAAATAATAATAAAAACCCTTGAGCTATAACTTAACATCTCTGTCTCCTATTGATCTGAGTATATTATAAAGAATAGCCAGTTAATTGAAGCATTATAGCACAGGCCTTTGTCAGATGGTATATTACGCTGGTTTTTTTTCTGCTTCGAATTGTTCTCTCTTTTTTCACCAGACGTGTGTTTGCCTGAGCAATGGTCTGTTCTCCTAAGCAACTCTCTGTTAACGATAAATAACTACCGCTGGAATGTCCAAATTTACCAATAGGAATTCTCAAAGAAACTAGTGAATGATCGGCCCTTTTTGAGACTATTTAAATCCTAAACTCTGAACATAATCTGGTCTGAAGCAGTTTGTCTGCAGCATAAATTACCATGGTGATGTAGCCAGCTCAAAAGAGAGCCACCGTTATATGGAAAACTCTGGCTTTAGGGTCAACAAACCTCGCTAACCCACTAATCTGTCGTCGTAGTACACCCCTATAGTAGAGAGCTTTTCTGTTTAAATGTCAATACCCGATCATCACACAGCCCCCCCGAGGACACACACAGCGTTTTGTCTTCAATGTTCTCTTATTTTATCAGAAAAGGTGACCAATTGGACTTGCTTTGAAAAGCCAATACATTTTTTAATGGTACAGGTGTAACACCACGGCTTGTTCATGTTTTGTGTAATAATCAGTAACTTATTCAAAATGATACTTGAGTAAAAGTACAAAAAGTATTAGTATTTAAAAGTACTCGCTAGCCAAAGTGGCAATCTTTTGAATAATAAATGCATTAATGTGTTAATTTTAAGTTTGCAGCTGATAAAATAACTCAAATACTTGTTATACTGCCAGGTAACTCCATCAATATTAGTACATCACAATGTATTAGTTGATTGAATAGTTGCATTTATAATGAACCTGAAAAAAGTAACTGGTAACTAATCTTGTCAAAATGTAGTGGAGCAAAAAGTCCAATATTTGTTTCGAAAATGCTATGGAGTACAAGTATAAAGTAGCGTCCATTGAAACACTCAAGTAAAGTACAAGTACCTGATAAATGTACTTCAGAACAGTACCTGATACCACTGGTTATAATGTGTGCCTTTCAGACGGCTGTGGCTGATGACTGCACTGATTAGAGCCGTGTGGTACCAAAGCCACCTCATGAATGAGTGATGGAGCACTGCTCCTGGAAGGCCTGCACTGGAGTGTGACTCCGTTTATCTGGAAAGATGTGGAGGGGGGTCAGGGGTGGGAATGCACTCAGTATCAAATATTAACTATGTTACTCGCTGCACCGGGGCATAGCAGAGGGTTTGTTTGGCCGATCCATTACAGCTGGCTTAATGAGTGAGAGAGTGAGTGATTGGGGGTGAATGGAGCGGAGAGATGGAGGGGAAAACAGTGAGGCATGGAGTGGGGTATAAACATGGAGGAAAATAATGTACTGAGGGAGAGGTAAATATGAGAGGAAGATGGAGACAGTATACATCCTGTCAGCATTGTTTTTACCTCTATTACGAGTAAAGAAAATGTTTTATATCATTTAGTATTTTTGTACCTCTTTACTTTCCTTTTTTGCTTTAAGTGTTTTCATGTCAGTTTATGTCTTTGGTAGTTAATTATCTAATTTAGCAGTGATGTAATGCTTTTATTTCTGTCAGTGGTTTGGGGTTGTTTCTTCTATGTGTTGTCTTCATACTGTGCTAGTGAATGTGGGACACAAGATAAAGACAATTGGGGGGGATGTGTGTGTATTACCAAACATCAGACAGTATTTGGTATTGAAGCAGGTAACCAGAGCCCCAGGCGGCGCTGTGGGTCTGGAGACTGACTGCTCTACACTGTGGAGCATGTGCTGACAGCTGAAACTGAAGTTCAGAACTACAGGGTTTTCTCACACTCACACCGACCTTTAAAGCTCTGATCATTTTAACCCAATGTTGCTAAGAAAGTCATCTGTCCTACCCTGCAGGGATTAACCCAAGCCCCCAGGAAGTGCGCCTGACACTGAAGCAAATGTTTGTTGTGCCCAAACTGTGGTAATATAACTTTTGTGTCACTCTGCGACTTCATAAGGCCCAAAAATACTTTTCCCCATTGACTAACATGAGGAAAGAGACATCTGTAAATCAGATTTTTTTGTTGTTAAATCTACTACCCAGTCTAGACAGTCCTTATTTAAATCGTTAAGGCTTAACGGTTGTATAATGCGCTAAAAGCTGAATCCAGAGTTATTTTCCCCCATCGCCGATGTTGTATCCAGTTCTTTTTATACATCCACCAATTAACCAGTCTGGTTGATAGACACACTAAATGTGTTATTCTTTAAGCATGATTCAATCACAAAGAACCCCAAATATGCAGGTTCTAGCATCACAGACTTATATTTCAACTTCTCTTAAATTATAGTAAGTTCAAAATCGGTGTGTTGTTGGGAGGTTGGAAAGGAGTCATATTGCAACCATGTGTATTATGTTCGGACCCTGTCTTGGAGTCATGATTTCTTGATTTACCAAATATTTCCGTTTCATTCTCTCTGGTGTCACCTATGGCGATAAGCTGTGATGCAGTTAAGCTTTTTAATCTTTCTTTCCATAGATCCAGACATTTTGGAAATCAGTTCAATCATTTTAAACAAATTATTTCTGTGGAACAATAATGTATTTTTCTTTTCAAGAACAAAAAGTGTGTATCATTGGGGCCTAAAAAAGGTGTTGCATTGTCTTGCTCATAAATCATTGGCAGAGTTGAATTATGAATATTCTGAAACATGCATTGTTTGTCAGCCTGCAGTCTGATTCATTTCCTTTGTTGTCACATTTCAAAACAATGTATGACTGACATGCAGAAGATACAATTGAGTTACCAGATCATCTTGCTTTGGCCTTATGGCAAAACTCTGGTCAAAAACTCCACAAAAGAGTGGGGCCTTTCAAAATATATTTTTACATACATTATATATATTATTAAATACATCTATTTCTATATTTTTAAGATGAATCACTCTTCAAAACATGTCAGATACTAGAGAAAATGTTTTTAAAAGTATTGAAGAAATAGGAAACGATGTTGGATGGTGGTCCTGTGTGACAGACTGGTGCTGACTCTGCTCTTGTGTCCTCCAGAGATGGGCAGTGAGTTGCCGGGGACCGTCGCCATGCCGGGGGCCGTTGGAGCCGGTCAGGTGAGGATGGGAGGAGCTGTGCCAGGCCGCGGGGGGAAGAGGAGGTCAGGAGGGTGAGTACCTGCTCCAGAGTAACCACTACATATACTGTACATCGTTACAGCAAGATGTTTAAATATTTTGAAAGCAGAGTCTCAAAATAACAGCCGACAGTTCCCAGGACACAACAGATGTTTGTGGGTCCCCTTTCACACTGGCTAGTAACATCTGCCTCAAAGAGTGTCTACACAGTGTGCATGGCATCTTATGGAACCACGTGGAGAAAAAGCACAGCAGCGACTCTTCCGAGCGCTCTGCAGCAGTTATGACTGGTTTGATTTGAAAACATTGCACATTTTCAGAAAAGCGTCTTTGACCGTCTCTCTGAGATGGAAACTATAATAACAAAGACAAAGAGCCACATCTTCTGTTTGGTTGTGTTAGTGAAAAAACAAAGTCAAACATATATATTAGCGCAAACAGATAATAAAATCCAAGAGGACGATGCTAGTCTGTTTGACAACAGCGCTGATGCGTTGTCGAGATCTCCTTTAGAACACAACAATAAGTCAATCAAAAGGGGTGTGAAGCACCCAGCTTCATACTTCCTTTTGGACTTTTTTCCATGTAATTACAAACATATTCCAATGGAAAGCGTACTGTGTTCAGATTGGTTGATGTGATTGTCATAGATTGTCCCATCAGGAGCAGTGTGATCTCAGTATTTAAGGTCTGGCTGCTGACCCAGTAGTTTGTTCATATTCTGATCAGGCAATTATTGGGGTTTAAACAGCGTGTATTCTTGAAAGGCACAAAATCTACCTTTGCTATGCTCCATGTAACAGCCGACCTGCCTTTCATCCATTTACAAATCATAGCTCTTTTAATAAGCTTAGCGGCTTTGTTGACTCTATTGTTCAAAGCATCTGGGAGCATACCGGTTATTTATTAACCCCACAGCGTTCTTTTATTCAGTAACCACTCACTGTTTATTGGGGGAACAGAGTTTTCAGTTATTCTATATTTCCAGGCTTGGTACTATGCCACAGAAATAGCACTTGGGTTAAAAAAAAGCAAGAAGTTCTGTAATAATTTGTGAATAAAGAATGCTGGTGTATACAAGTCTGGCCTAAATCTTCTATCAGAAAGATTGCAGCAATCCAGGGGGTGAAGATATCCAAACTTTAATTGTGCACAGGAGTTATGGTGGTACAGTATGTTCGTTTGTTATGATGTGGTTATCTAGGAAATATAGATAAACAGAGTAGATCAAATTAGTGAATGACAATATTAATCTTAAAGATATATTACGATTTCCTGCTAGGAATAGTACATACACATAAATGCTGGAACAATCAGCTGCATGGTAAACAATACCAGAAATGCCCGCAAGAGGGCTCACTTGGCCGCAACAAGTGCAAGTGTTTTAACACGTGATAATGGCGGCTTACAGGGGGGTAAAGTTGTACATGCGGTAGTGGCGGCTGACAGAAGCATAAAGTTATACACGACTCGCCGCAATAGCACGAGACTGGACATATATGACGATCGTACATACCAAATATAATTATATCAACAGTCACAGCGGACAGAGAGTGAAACTACTGAACATTTAACAGGCAGTCACACTTACGGCAAACAAGTACTGTAAACAATATATATACATACGAAATGCAAACATATAGATATAAAACAGGTGCTTATGCCACAGTAGTAACACTTAGAGTTTCATAGACGCACAACGCGGAACACACAACGACCCGTTCACTCGCTGGAAGTCTCTTTATGACCGGTCTAATGACGTTACAGTGTGAGGGGTGCGTCCGGTAACTGTCTCTAGACTGCCTGGGGGGCGTCCCAAAGCAGGGAAGTTTGCACAAGTTCTATAAGGGAAATAGTAAGTTTAATTCTATAACAGATTGTGTAACCATAGTGTTCCAGGTTTAAGTGTAGGTGGAGACGTTTTTATGTTTTGCTTTTCTTTCCCTCCTCCTCGGTCATTTGCTGTCTTGCATCGACTATTCAGCACAGGGGAAATTCTGCACAATGTATAAAAACAAAACATGTTGCAGGGTAATGCATATTAATGCATATGATAGAACAACTAGAACATTTCAGAAAATGAAAGCGATATATACCAAAATCTGAGAGGGTATATAGTGTCATATCACAGTACTGGTATAATATCCATATACTGCCTAACAAGTAGGTGCTGTCTCACTATTTCTCTGCCTCTCTCACTAGCACAACGTGGACATGTTGGCACTGCTGTTTTATTGATTTGCTGAAAGATGGTGGTGCCATAAGTGTTGTTGATTTGGGACCATTAATAAAAAGAATATATGTTTAGCAGAAAAGGCTGAAAGAGTCATTTAGTATTGTGACATGAAATATATGTTCAGCAGCGGTTTACATTACTGCTGCTGTCTGAAACGCCCCATCATTAAACATAGGGACATAACTAAAGCACCCTGCATCACACACAGCTAAAGTACAACACACTAATCTTTATTTTCATCATATCACTGCACTTGATATATATATATGCTCTGGTGAACTTCTTATCTTCACTGCCTCCATGATAGCTAACCTGAGCTGACGATACTTAACCTGTAAAGCATCTTCTGTTGTGACGTATGGAGAGATGTCTTTGTGGGTACTGGTCACACATAAATGATTGTTTTAATGATCACCATCTTCTCATAATTGATCCTAGTAACTGGGTTCTTCGTGAAGGGGCCATAAAGTGCAGACACAGGGCCGGGCCCCATCGCTTCAATATGATATGTATATAGGAATTATTTAGACAAACACATTAATACAACATGTTTTAAAGAACAATTACATTATTAATTAAAAAAATATTTTGATTCATGTTTTGGTCCTTTAAACTCCATTTTGTTCTCTTGTAGATGACGGGAAATACCATCAAATACTTAGTATTTGAGATAAGATAAGATGTACTTTACTGATCCTAAATTAGGAAAAATGATTTGTCATGACAAGGCATTGCAAATCATTTGAAAAAATAAAAAGGGTAGAAAATAAACAAACATAAAATATAAACATTTTAAAATAGAAAATAAAACGGAACTAAAAAGAAAATATAGTTGACCGTGACCATGAAAACCTGCATAATGATAGACTTAAATAATGAATCACTTTTTAGTTGCTTTAGTTAATTTTTTGACTATTCAATGACTTGACCATTTTAGTTTTAGCTCTAATTTAAGAGGATTTTTTCTGCCCCCTAGCAACAATGATGTGTCCTTTCTGAATGTTGGGTAAACATTAGCTCTTCATCTTCTCCTTATTAAATAATAATGCTTTTTCTGTTATTGTAAAAATGAAAGGAAAATAAGCAATGTGACTACAGTGCCGTACCTTGTACATCTAATCTCCAGGGGCCAGCTCGATGCATTTAACCTGTACACAGCATTAGGCCTGCATACACATGAATTAATAATACAGGTTCTTGGCAATACGCCAAATAAAATTGGCTCAGCGAGGCTACAGGGACTGTTATTGTCTATGTCAATGATGCTTTATTTATTAAGGTGTGTGTGTGTGTGTAGTAGAGGCAGGTTGTAGTTCAGTAAGAGGATCCAAAGTCAACAACAGACACATTGATCCTCTCCTCAGCCCCTGATGCTGCCACGATGCATGAAGCCCCCAGCTTGATGGAGCATACCAAACAGCATACTGTGTGTGTACACGCAAATATCCAGAGGGAAGTGCTTAGAAGAAAGATCTGTGCGATAGCGAGGTTACGCTAACGTTAGTTTTGAATATTAAAAAAGGTGGCTTTTAAACTGGTAAGATCGCCATGGTTACCCAGGCAAAACGCCTAACATGGCCAAGAACAAGTTATCTTTAGAATTTCGGTTCGTAATTGGCTATAAAAAGCTTATTTGAACAATCAACTTTGGAAAAAGCCATTGACTGTAACCGTATTTCCCCTTAAGGCCGCTACACACCAACCTGAGACCAAAGAACGCGTACCGAAGGCGTCCCGACTTTTACGTCCGCTACGTCGCCTGCGTCGGCTACGCCGCCCGCCTACGCCGCCCGCCTACGAACACCGCAAAGACTTCAGTCGACGAGTGGCAATAACTCTCCTTACCAGCAGGCAGCGGTAGTGTGTATTCGTCATTCAAAAGAGGCAACAACCGGAAGACAGACTGCGTGATATAAACAAACAACAAATAGCGTGTCCGTTCCATTTTCACTCTACAGCGAGAAGCTCATGGGGCTTTCCCGAACCTGTGTCGAGAGCTGGAGTTAAATGAAATCTCAGATTTGCCTTCTTAATAGTTTGTTTGGGTCCCTCACTTCCGTTTCGCTTCTCATGCACTGATTCGCTAAGCTGAACAGCCAATCAGAGTGATTTCTTTGGCCGACTGTCTACCGATTCAACATGTTGAATCGGCCGCGGGAGGTGTGAAAATGTGCCGTAAAGAGACGACAGTGCGGGACACACCAACCTGAGTAGGGCACCGCGAATGCCCGACTGCCTCTGACGGCCTCTGACTCCCAAAATCGGGTTGGTGTGTCAGGGGCTTTATGCTTCACCTGCTCCAGGGAGCTCACATTATTATGTGTTGGTACTCCCGGAAAGAAAGTTGTTTCCATTACTTTGCATAGCGTCCCCATCTTTATCAACCTTTACTTGCCAAAGAAACTGCTTTTAAGCTTTTGAATGAATTGTTGTTAAGTAATAACCCCTTTTAAGGCGAGAAACTAACAATTTAGAATACCAATATGTGATTATTTTATCCCATTTTTGGGAATTTACAGGGATGTTTGAAGCTGTGAGAAGCTGCTTATCAATAGCACATATCAACAATGTTTTTGTAATTACCCTGACTGGCTGAACGGTAGACACGAGTCTGCACTTCATGTGTAGACAGATCCGTTGGCTTTTTCTGACCATATTCTCTATGATCAATATGGATGATCAGCTCAGGAAATACCTAATATATGCAAACCTGTTTTGTTAAACCGTCAAATCAATAATGACACTGAATAAAACCTTGCAATTACAACAAGTGCGCAATAATCATCACTTGTTGCCCATTTATTGAATCTCTTTCTTTTTCTGCACTGTTTTCTTGTTCTTGTTCTCTCTCTGTTTTCAGAAAAAATATCCACGGTGTTTTCTTGATGGAAAGTCGGAAACTGAATACCTGCTGATGTTGTTACATTTACCAGACATGGTTTTGATCAGTGGAGCTGAGATATGCAATTTAAAGCAGAGGTGTAGAAACAGGATGTGATGCGCAGCACTCTGACACTCTACTCTGCCTTCCCTTTATATCACCTTTAATCTTTCCATTACACTCAGGCTTTCTGATAAGTCCTTTTAGGAGACTATGTGTGTACATATTGGTAATTATACTGCAATGCCAATAGTACATTGTCTACATATGTTTGTCATGTTCTTTTATGCAAAGATGGATAATTTCAAAATATTCCAAAACCAAATAATGTCGTATGTCGTTGTTGGCTTTTTGAGCTAGCATCACAGCTAACTCCTGTCGTAGGTGTCTGTTTTGAAACTGTCAACTGTGAGAGGAGCTTTTTGAGATGAAAACATCCACTCTTTTAAACTGATTTCTACTGCCTGGAAAGTGATTAGACATATTAGAAATCACCGTCAGTTTGACCATGAGGGCGCTGTGAGTCTATCTATCTACAGAAGTAGTGATTGTGTTTCCTGTGATTGTTTCCCAGAATGGACTTTGACGATGAAGACGGAGAGGGACCGAGCAAATTCTCAAGGTAAGAACAGTGAGAGCAGGTAGCAACGGTCCTGTGAGAAATGTTCTAGAACTACTTCACAAAAATAATGAAAATCTGATAAATTAGAGTTGTTTAAATGAGCAAATTTAAGTTGTTTGATCTCATTTTTACTGCACTGAAATTCAAATGAAGTGTGTACTAAAGTATACATGCACTTTAGTTTGTAACATTGTCTGTTGCATGGACACCTCATGGCTTACTTTTTGAGAGGGATTCAAGTCTCTCTATCTGCCAATGCATATCAACCTTCCACTCACTTATCATGTATTTCCTTTTCTTCTTTCTCATAGTGTAGTGTGTATGTCTGTAGGATGTACAGTAAGTAAAGACCTTTGTTCTGCTAAGTTGAGCATTGCCAGTGGAGGAGGAGGAGGAGCTGCCCTCTGCTGCAGAAATACCACAATACTGCTTCCCTTAACCAACAGCTCTAGTTCACTGTGATGGAAAATACTCAGATATACTCAGAAATACTGTGGTCTTAAAATACGTCCTGAGTTTAAATGTGACTTAAGTAAAAGTACACAAGTTTTCTGAGCAAGTAATTCTGTATTCAAATGGCTCTTTTTAAAAGTTTTATATTATTATAGAATATAATATCATCCTGTTTGTATCACTAATAATCACTGTGGAATGAATTTTGGATGCTTTGTGTTCTACAAAGTAAATGTATGCATTAACATGATGAATTTATACTATATATATATATATATATATTTATAGTAGTATAAATTCATCATGTTATTAATGCAAATAGCATGTTGTAAAAAGTAGCTAATAAATAAATACACAATTGCATTATCATTGCACCTGTTACACCAGCCATGTGTTTACCATCAAGCATTAAACCATCGAGTCTGACATTATGTTGTGACCATCAGTGCATTTGAGGAGTACTGATAGTAAAGCTGCTTCATGATGTCTTTACACTGTGTGTACGATGAGTTACATGTGCGGTCCTCTCTTCTCTGCAGGTATGATGATGATGATCAGATTCCTGGTGTGGAGAAGGAAAGATATGCCAGGTAGGCCTAGCCAGCTGGGGGCCACAGAGGATGTCCCCTGAGTCAGGGCCCCACAGACTGCCAGCCCGAACACTATACCCCCCTCTGATCCAAAGAACGTGACCTACTAATCAGTTATCCTCCATTTAAAAGTCCTTATTAGACCACACTTCAGTAGTTTATTCAGCAGGTGTGCAGATGTCAGTGAGGCTAGACAGAAACACTGATAACTGACTTCTAACAACAAATCACATCACACTAAAGTCTTTCTAACCAATCATATGGCAGCCCACTCTCCAGAGTAGGCGTTCTGTGTCGACACAGAAAATGACAGACCCAACCCCAAGTCCTCAACAGCTTCAATAATAAGAGCTCCGTCAGATAAACATGGAAACAAAGATGTCTGCTGTGTTGATAGCTCAATCCCTAAAGCCCCCCTAGACACAAAGTGGATGACTTCACATTAGACAGGCCATTTCTCTATGTAAAGGTTTGGCTGAAAAGTTCTATCAGAAATAAGGTATTTCAACTTTTGACCCATACTTGATCTTCCCATGTTGCAGACATTTCACAGATTTTCTTTAAAAATGTATATAATCATTTTATGTTTGCATGTAATTTAGTTATTTACTTTGGTATACTACTAGATAATTACAACAGTAATATTGTCTTGGTATAATATTTGTATATACTGTATATTGCTCACATAAAAAATATGTATTGTGCTGTCATTATTTTTACCGTATCACCCAGATATATGAGCCAGTCTTTGTAAACTGCATCCTGTCTGATGGAGCTGCTTACACAACTCATTTTATTTATTATTTATTGGCATGAATATTTGCCAACATTTTTGAGAAAAAGAGTATTGTGAAAAGTGTACATTTTACAGTTTTGGGTGATTAAAAAAACAATAACATATCAAATATGTTGCTGTCTCACCCTGTGTTGTTATGAGTCCTCAATCGTTTTCAAAGAGGAAACTCAAACCAGACACCTGAAAATAAAATAATGAGTATCTGGCATGCAGTGGTGACAGATTCCAGGCAATGTACCTTCGTGTGTAAAGTGAGATGTAATAGTTTAATACCATTTAATTAAGATGAAATCAGATTATAGCTTGCTGTTGATGGACCCTTCAGTAAATCGGAAGAGAATGGTGATGAGTTTAGTCTCTCGTCTATCCTCTAAGTGTCTAACTGCTTTTCTCTGTTCAGAGAGAACCACAGTGAGATTGAACGACGCAGGCGTAACAAAATGACGCAGTACATCACGGAGCTGTCAGACATGGTCCCCACCTGTAGCGCGCTGGCCAGGAAACCTGACAAACTGACCATCCTGCGCATGGCTGTGTCCCATATGAAGTCCATGAGGGGCACTGGCAACACGTCCACTGACGGGGCCTACAAGCCCTCCTTCCTCACCGAACAGGTACTGGGTTGGGTTACACAACATCCTTTAATATCATTCATTTCTACAAAGTCATTTTGGTAAAGATAATTGGGTTTTGAGGGCTATCTGGAAGGCAGGATGCTCTTCCTTCAAATTAAAAGAAAGAATTTGATGGAGAAAATAAATTGCACTCCTTAGATTAATTTGGGGAAATTGTCTAGCGTTTTGATACCACGATATTCTGTTTAGATGTCCAACTAATACTCTCCAATTCCCTGATCAGTACATGTTGAGTTATTCTGTGCATCAGATTAAGGGCTCACCTTAACAACATTTGCTCTTATTAAAACCCCGTTTGAAAATACTGGATTAATTCTTCAGCTACTTTTTTTCATCATGGTTTCTGTACATGTGTTCCATTCTCACCACGCCTGCAGGGAACTTCTTCAGATAAGACACTCCCACTAACATGCACGCTTAACATACAACTCATGGACACACAAACGACACCCTCACCATTTGTACTCTACACATAGACAGGTACCTTAAAACACACTCTCACACACATTAAAATATTAACTTTCTGGCAATTCACTGTTTGTTACTGGAAATGTTCCAAACTACTTGAAAGATTTTGATATTAGGGAATCCTGGGAATTGACTCTAGGCAGATCACAGACTGAGGATTGATTTGAGACCCTGACAGTGGAAGGGGAGCCAGAGCGTGACAGTCAAATGTTTCCCTGCATGTTCTGTTCTTTACCAAGCTCACTGTCTGCCTCTTTTCCCATTGAGTCCCAAATAATGAAGGTATTGTGCAGGTCTCTTACCCATTTGTAATCATGGAAAATTATTACATTTACTTAACAGCTCAGTATAAATTAGCTACCCACTTCAATTCAACACTGTCTCTACATTACATGTCACTTGTTAGACGCTTTTATCCAAAGCGACTTACATACTCAGTACTGTGGACAATCCCCACAGGAGCAATTTGGGGTGAGGTGTCTCAGGGACACAACGACATGCTGACTGCAGTGGGACTCAAACTTGCTATCCCCTGATTCGAAGTCCATCATACTATCCACTGAGCCACAGCCTATTAAGAGAGAGGCAAAGGGAGTGCTCTGATGTTAGATGTTAGGTACTGTGATCAATGCAAATGCTGTTTCCACTGTTATGATAAATATAAAAAGTAAAGAAAAGTACACATTTTCTGCATATAGTGGTGTATTTTTTTTTTATACCATCACAGTTTTTCTTAACATTCATTTTGTACATAAATATTGCCTTGCTTACAATATAACAACAAATTGAATGGTATGATGGTATGTGTTTTGTCATCAGATTCTTTCGAATGCACAGCCCTACTTTTTCTGTGTTAATGTGTGTGTGCACGTGTTATTCTCTGCTCCCTGTAGGAACTGAAGCATCTCATCCTGGAGGCGGCGGACGGCTTCCTCTTTGTTGTTGCCGCGGAGACGGGCCGGGTGATCTACGTGTCGGACTCGGTGGCGCCGGTGCTGAACCACCCCCAGGCGGAGTGGTTCGGCAGCACTCTGTACGAGCAGGTCCACCCCGACGACGTGGACAAGCTGAGGGAGCAGCTCAGCACCTCGGAGAACTCCATGACAGGTACAGGAAGTGACCTCACAACGTCCTGTTTTCACGCAATTTGTAATTACTGGTTGGCAACATTTCTCTTGTTAAGATAAGATAAGATATAGATTAGGTAAACCTTTATTTATCCCCTAAGGGAAATTCAGGTTTATTACAGCATCAGAATAAGAGTGATGAGCTCCTCATCTTCACTAGCTCTGCATGGAGGGATGAGAGGGGTTCTCTAGGACAGGGACGTGCACAGACATTTTGGGGGGCGGGTGCTCAAGTGAGAAAAAGGGCGCTTCCCATAATCATTTATAAAACATTTTTTTAAAACAAAACGTTGAATATAGTTGCACATCTCTGACTTACTGACCAATTTATTTTAATACCCTCACACTCACGCAATTGTTTAATACTCAGCAGAATTCTACAAAATAATCAGCTAACACAGAGACAATGGTCTTCTTTAGTATTCACTAAGCACAAGAGGAGACAACAGACTAGTACAATTAATAGTTATTAAATGAGCAGCCAACAATCAAAATTATGAAGTTACTGTTTAAGGACATATATCCTTTTTTCATGTAGGCCCTACTTGTTATTTTGGTCTATTTTGCTTCCACGTTTTCTTTCACTCTAATGGAAATAAAAATTCCAAGAAACACATATAAATGGTGTTCGTTTTACTACCATGTCTGAATTCATCTATAGATTTAAAGCTAATCTGCATTTAAACATAACATTTCAGGGGAAAATACTGACTTGACGTAAGTAACTATCTTGGGAAGTTGTGAGGTGTTTTTTTGTTTTATCCTTTCCACCTGCAATGCCTTGGTAACTGCATGCAAATTAGCGCATTTTAATTAGGCCTATAGTTAACGCCTAATTTGCATATCAATGTGGCGATTGTGATGACGTTATTAGATACACATTTTACTGTATTCACTATAAGTGTCTCCCCTTAAGTACAGTACATTAGCCTGTGATAAATTGCCTTAGCTAAACCTTGAGCTAACTTATCCATTAGCTAGTAGCCTACCTTAGTTAACTATATTTGTTATTGTCTTTTAGCTAATTAGCTGTAAACTCGAGGCACTGGCAGCTTAGTCATTTGTTCATCACCACTCACCTTCAAACAAGCCAAGAAAAGCCGGCATAACAAGGGACAGTAAAGTGGGAGGTGCTGCTACCTGTCTGTCTGAAGGGACTGCCGATGTCCGCACCGCTGTGCAGGAGACGTGGAGGGAGGGAGGGGGGGAGAGCTACGGAACTTCACAGTCTAATCTCCCGACCTGATATTCTGTATTCAATCATATATTTTTGGAAAGGGAAACTGTGCGCAAACAGCAGTAGATATATATTCATTTATAAAAAATAAAAAAAGGGCACTTTCTCTGGAGGAAGAAAAAGGGCAGGGGCTCAAGCCCACTTTGATGTCTATGTGTGCACGTGCCTGCTCTAGGATACTGTCCAGCTTCTTCCCCCCCCCACCTCCTCCAGATTGTCCAGTTGAAATCCAACTACAGAGCTAGCCTTCCTTGCTAACTGTTTTAGCCTGCAACAGAAAAAGAAGAGACCCAGGGGAGCTGCTAAAACAGGCTCCCACTCATAACTGCTCAGACTTGCAGCTACACAAAGTTTCACAGAGTGCTAATTACTGTGAAGACACTGCTCTAGCAGAGCATACAATCAAACACAAACATTGTTGTGATGACACCATGATTTAGCTATGCATGACTGTTTCTAAAAAATATACTTCTTCAGGCTACGTACATGCCAAAACCAATATGTCTGAAGGTGATTATTTACCATTAACTTGTTAAGGCTCTAGCAGAGAGTACAACCAAACACAAACATATTCATGGTATGTAAGATATAAAAAACTGTACTGCTGTAAACTGAAAGTATGCTTTATGTATCAGAAGGGAAATATATTCCTGCCTACACATTTGTTACAATATTGGTCAGGAATAAATAGTTTACAATATTACATACGAAGTAAGTGTGTGTGTGTGTGTGTGTGTGTGTGTGTGTGTGTGTGTGTGGTGTGAATTCTGAAAAAGTCAGTTATTTATTTGACTTCATCTGTGCCACACTGACATGAGATTGATTTTTTAAATATAAAAATGTGTGACGTGCTCAGAGTGCCCACTAGAGGGCAGCCTTGCATTGTTGAAGCTCTTCTTCTGCTATGACTGCACTGTGAGTCTCCTCTGTGTGTCTGTCAGTCCATCTGACCCCAGAGGCCCTCTGAACAACAATGAACCCAGCAGAGCATTGTAATCCACACAACACAATAATCTGCATGTAGAGCTGTGGCAGGGGAAATACACACACACACACACACACACACACACACACACACACACACACACACACACACACACACACACACACGCACACAGCCTTTGAAGTGTCAGCGCTTCTCACAGTCCTGTTTCCTTCAGTGGAACTAAAGCAGTTTGTTTTGGAGGCTCACTCCTTGGGCTGTTTGAAATGTGTTGTGCGTGTTGCAGAACTGCATGCTGGTCTAGCTCACTGATGGAGGACTGAACAACAGTACCAGGCCAGAACACCAGCTGTTGTTTTCTGGAGTTCTTTGTGGGAATAACGAATAAAGAGATCATTTAGGGGAAGTGGATACAACTTGTTATTCAGTCAACTGAGGGCTGTTGGCAGGTTTATTGTTACAGATTTACAGAGTCCAGTTTGTTTATGTTCGGTAGCCAAAAGCTGGCATAGCATAATCCGCTAACTTGCTTAGTCTACTAGTTAAATTAGCCCAACTCTGAACCTCCAAATATTTACTCGTGCACTGGTGGGTCTGCTCTGCTTACGTACGCATCACCACGGAAAGCTGGGTGAATAAACAAACTAAACCAGCGTACATAAATGTAATATGTTTGCCCGGTGTCTAAAGTCAGAGAGAAACCAGCCCTCTGTGTTCAGGCCTCCTCAAGAGCTGCTGGAAGAGTTGTCCAGAAGCTATGGATTGAAGTATCTCAATTTTCAATAAGCAGCACCAGTATCGGGCCCGATACAATTCTAACAATACCCATCCCTAAAGGCCCTGACACACCAAGCAGTCACCAGAGAACTCGCCGACGCCGACTGTTGCGTCGCCGTGTTCTCCTGCGTCTTGGCCATGTGTCGCACTGGAACACACCGCAAAGACTTCAGCCGAGCACGTACGAACTGCGCATGCGTGAGTGGCAATAACTCTCCTTACCAGCAGGCGGCGGTAGTGTGTATTCGTCATTCAAAAGAGGCAACCGGAAGACAGAGAAGAAGAACAGACTGCGTGATATAAACAAACAACAAATAGCGTGTGCGTTCCATTTTCACTCTCGTCCATGGAAAACATGTTTCGTGCGGTACTGGAGCTATCAGCCATTGGACCGATGAGATGAAAATGAATAGCCATCTGTGTGTGTGCCTTCTTAAATCGTTTGTTTACGTCCCTCACTTCCGTCTCGCTTCTCATGCACTGATTCGCTAGCTGAACAGCCAATCAGAGTGATTTCTTTGGCCGACTGCCTGTGGCCGACACATGGCCGATTCAACATGTTGAATCGGCCATGCGTCGGCCATGAAAGGCCAAATAAGGCGTGTCACGGCCGACGGTGCGGGACACACCAAATTGAGTTTGGGCGACAGGGCACGCTTCGTCGTCCGACTAACGAAAACGGCCGATTTCGGCCTGGTGTGTCAGGGCCTTAAGTATAAGTATTTTTCTTTCCTTTGATTTTTGGAAAGAACAATTGCAACAGTGCTGTAGTGCATATTTCACTGTAGTTCTTGTAGACTTTAATTGAATCTCTCTCAGCAGAATTCTTTACATAAAGAAACAAGCCCATTTGAAGACAACAGTGCTTTTGATTGAGCACAACAGTGTGTAGTTGGTCTCACACAAATCTGGTAATATGAATAAAGCAAGTGTTTATGTATATGTTTAATTTTGCAGGACATATGAGGTGTTTTGCCCTTTGGGTGTGTGGTTTTTGGAATTGTGTTAAGTGTTGTGAGAAAAGGAGCTCGTTTTCAGAAATGTGTGCGATTGATAAAAACTGTAATAAAATGAAAACTTTTAGACAACTTTTAGAAGTTCTGTCAGAAGGGACCGGTTTACTTTAGATGCTATTAGTGTTATTGTTAGTGATATTCTGGCTCTTGTTAGCCTGTAGTTCTGTCTGTTACAGCAGAAAATGTATTTTCAGATCTTTCTGAAATCCCAAAAGCAGCAACTACTCCTGTCATGTTGTATTTCAGGCACATCGGCTTTCTCTGGTAAAAACATTATGACTGCAGCAAAACATGTCACTAGATGACAGGATGTTCTCCTCCGTACGAAGGCGTGTTCGCTTGTATAATAAAAACATTGCTGTTTAAAATTACTTCATTTTATAGCAAAAGTTTCCCCCGAAGAAGAAGAAACATGACTCATCATTATGATGACAAAGACTTGTTGTTGAGTGATCTTAGTCATCAGCACACATGCAGCTGTTGTTAGCTATACGTCGTTTTTTCTTCAAATGATCATCAGCAACAACAGCAAGCTTTCATATGTAGAGATAATGTGAATATGCATTAACTTGTCATATATTATGTAGATCACCATGATAGACTTGAGCTTGGTTTATAGAACATAATAAGAACTGAGCTACACATTCACAATAATGCTCAGAATATGTCCTATTAGAAATGTCTTCAAATTGCTCATCCTTACCCAGAAGATATTATGAAACTGATTTCATACGCTGAGTTGATCTAACCATGACTGGTAAACAAATGCTGAGTTTATCTTTAAAGAAGTGTCCTGATAATGAGTACAGTGTTCACCACCAGCTTTCATCACATAGGTGGAAAAAAAGCTTAAGAGAGTTGGTGTTTTTAAAGATTGTGTAAGGATGAATGAATGTACTGCAAACAGCAGCAACAAAAGCAGAAGTGAATTTCTGTGCAGAAAATATGGCTGGCCTATTTAATCACAATCTTGATTTGGTCTTATATTATATGAGTAATTTCTCTCTTCCTTTTTGGTCGGAGTCTGTCACCAAGATGTTTGAAGTGTGGCTATATTTGAACCAAAATTACACTTTCTATATCTGATCCTCAAAGATGATTATCACAGATTTTAAATATTTTCATAAAGATGCTGCTCTGACAGAACACACAGTTGATCTGAGCTGTGATCACAAACTGAATTGGTGTTTCTGCAGGTTTCTTTCTTCACAGTTTGAAGAGTAATGTGTAAATGCTTCTTTCCCTGTCTACATGGTAATGTTTCTGTGCCCTGTTGTAATGTGTTCTGCTGTCTGTGTTCACAGGACGGATTTTGGACCTGAAGACAGGGACAGTGAAGAAGGAGGGGCAGCAGTCCTCCATGAGGATGTGCATGGGCTCCCGACGCTCCTTCATCTGCCGCATGAGGTGTGTGTGACCATGTGTGTGTTTCTGACTCGATGAATGGGCTTTTTTAAACGGATTCAATGAGCAGTCCATTCAGAACTACACTCATGAACTTGTGTTACATTATCTTGGGTTTTCAAACTCAAACCCCTACATTTCCAAATCTTCAAATTTCAAGAAAAGTTTATTTTGTTAAATCGTTTTTATTGCCACCTATGTCCTCTTGGTAACATGAGTTACACATGAAACCATCAGGATACTGTAGAGCAGAGGTGCCCAGTACGTCGACCGCGGTCGACCAGTCGACCGCAGGGGCAATGCTGGTAGATCGCGAGTCATTCATAAAAATAAAAAACCAGCTCCGTTAAAATAGACAAAACAGGTTTTGATCCCTCCTCCCTCAGCCTCCCTGCCACTTAATTCATGAGTTTTTTTTGATTGACAGAAAAAGCGACCTATCGCTTTCCAGTCTGTTAACCCAGAATGCAAAGCGATACAAAATCAGTCAAGTGCCGGGAAAAACTCAAATTAAGTTAAAGAGACAAACAAGAGACAAACAACAAAATGAGTGCGGGACCGAGCAAAAAGCTAAAAACATACCACTTCCACCCAGAATGGGAGGAAGAATATTTTTTTGTGATGTCACATTCAAAGGTTATTTGCCTTATTTGTAAAGCAAGCGTCGCTCTGCCAAAGAAAGGTAACGTGGAGAGGCATTATCGGAGTGTTCACAAGGCATATGACAGCGACTTCCCTCCGTGTAGCGAGTTGAGAAAGAGAAAGGTGAGGGAACTTAAGTCACAATTAGCTGGACAGCAGTCACTTTTCTTAAAGCCGACATCCACCGCAAAGGCAGCCACTGAAGCATCTCTACGAGTGAGTCACGCTATAATCAAACACAAAAAATCCTTTCAAGATGGAGAGATGGTGAAAGAAGCCTTCGTAGAAGCAGCAGACGCCTTGTTTCGGGATTACACAAACAAAACAGAAATAGTAAACGCTATCAAGGCCGTCCAATTATCACGGAGCACAGTCACACGTCGCTGTGAAGTCATGGCTGAGGATTTGACCCAGCAACTCAGGAAGGACATAGAAGACTGCGAGTGTTTCTCACTCCAACTAGACGAGTCCACTGACGTGAGCGATACAGCGCAATTGTGCGTTTTTATCCGGATGGTGTTCACAGACATGACGGCGAAAGAGGAACTGCTGACAATTCTGCCAATGAAGGAACACACTCGGGGCGAGGACATTTTTCGGACATTTAAAAACTTTGTTGACAACACTAAACTCCCTATGTGTAAGTTGAGTTCCATCACAACGGATGGTGCGCCTGCGATGGTGGGCCGTTGTAATGGCTTCATCGCAAAATGCAGAGAGGATGACACATTCCCTGACTTTCTGAATTATCACTGCATCATACACCAGCACGCACTTTGTGCAAAAATGCTGAACATGAAAGAGGTCATGGATGTGTCACTTAAAGTGGCCTGTTCTATTCGGGCAAGACCTCTTCAAAGACGGCTGTTTCGTGCATATCTGGAGGATGCCGACTGTGTTCACACTGACCTCTTACTACACACCGACGTAAGATGGCTGAGTAGGGGCAATTTTCTCCAGAGATTTCGAGTGCTTCTACCGGAGATAAAGGAATTTCTCCATGGCACCAACCTCGCGGAGTACGCACGTCTAGATGACGAGGAGTGGCTGTTAGATCTGGCGTTTTTAACAGACATTACACACATGTTGAATGAGCTGAACTTGGAGCTACAAGGGAAAGACAGAACTGTGGTTGACATGATCAGCTCAGTTAATGCCTTCAAACGAAGACTGCATCTGCTGTGTTCAAAGCTGCAGCGCAAAGATTTGCCAACTTCCAAAACATCGCCTCTGAGCTGGAGAAGCAAGGGAAGGACAGCGCGCTCCTTGACAGTGCGCGCTACACAGAGCAAGTCAATAACATTACATCTGACTTCGAGAAACGCTTCCGAGACTTTGCTTTGCTCGAGCCAATCGCCACATTCATGTGCTATCCGTTTGGTGAAGACCATGATATTGATTCGCTGGCCCAAAACATCGGAGCAGTGTTTCATCTGAACCCGTCTGCGCTGGAGGATGAGATGTTGTCGCTGCAGGCCGACATTCAGTTGAAGGCGCGTGCCCATGCCGGACAGTTTTGGAACTTATTCAGAGTTGAAAAGTATCCAAACGTCAGAAAATGTGCCACCTCACTGACCTCACTCTTCGGCTCGACTTATTTATGCGAGTCAGCCTTCTCCCAAATGAAGATAGTGAAGTCGAAATACCGTTCCCAATTAACTGATGAACATTTGGAGGCCTGCCTGAGACTAGCCATCAGCAGTTACTGTCCTGATTATGCAACATTGACGGACTCCATTCAGTGCAAGTCATCAGAATATGGTAGGGACCCACCTAAATATATTGAATTGTGTTTTGCAGCATTATATCAGGACCATGGAGAGAGGTTTCTTACCCTGCTTGTTTTTATGTGTTTCTTAACAGGGAAATGAAGGGTCAGAGAGAGAGAGAGAGAGAGAGAGAGAGAGAGAGAGAATGCCTATTGGACCTATGTATATATCATTATAACTTTGAGAGACTGTTCATAGGACCCATTTGAGTCTGGTGTCTAAGTTGAGTGTTCTACTCGTTTATTGTATTCCTTGTACTTATGTTTGGGTTTTATGTTTAAAATTGCAGGACCATGGAGAGTGGTTTCTTAGCCTGCTTGTTATGTGTTTCTTAACATAGAGAGAGAGAGAAATAGAGAGAGAGAGAGGTTAACATGCCTTTTTAGTTTGATGTATTCATGTATTTGTTTCTGTTCAAGAACCCAAATAGAGTTGTTGTAGTTATCCCATGTATAAATAAAACGTGTTATTCAGCCCCTTGCAATTTGGGATTTTATTTTTGGTTGGTAGACCTCGGTGAGCTGGTCATTTCAAAAGTAGCTCACCAGCCAAAAAAGTGTGGGCACCCCTGCTGTAGAGAAATGCTTCTCATGTGTTTTTATGTCAAGGAAACTTGACACTCTAGGGCCCCACTTAATATTTAGCTTTAGGGACCTTCATCTGAAATATTTGGGGTGATGAATGAAAAATGGCAGCAGGTCGGTCAGGTGCGGTAGTTGTCCTGCTATTGTACACGCTAATTTTGACAATTGTACAACCGGTAAACGTCAATGCAATTCAGCAATCTCTCAACAACAAATATACGAATACAACTGTGAACTATGATGATCCGATCACTCATGGGACTCATCAGTACAAACAAGATCCACCATGTGTTTGGGTATGGGGAGTATGTCCTGGCTGCTACTCTTCGATTTCCACAGTGGTACAACACTAGGAGGAAAACGGCAAAAACATCAAGCAGGCGACACAGCAACAAGGCTCTAATAATAGCCATCTGTCTACTTCTGTCGGGGGATATTCATCAATGTCCTGGCCCGACATCAAACAAAGCAAGCTTCGCTGACAGTGTCACCTGTAACTCTACTTCCCCTCAGGTAAATATATCTAGAGGCCACTTGTGCTCCATAAACTATCAGCAAACTCACCTAGTTCAACCTGCACCCTCCCTGAGCACCACGGAGGATCCAGCAGTCCTCCAGCTGCAATATCCAGACACCGGCCTGGAGTGGCCCAACGAGGGCGATCAAGCAGGGCGCCCACTCCCCCCGAGCAACACGGACGAGCCAGAGGTTATCCAGCGGCGTCTCTTCGCCAAGCAGCGGCGTCTCTTCACCAAGCAGCGGCGTCTCTTCACCATCCAGTGGCAGCAGTCCAAGGAGGTCGACAGATATCCAGAATCAAACATACCTTGGCGAAAAGGAGAGCAGTCCTCGCTACTAGTGGAATCCTTGCCCGCGGCTACGCGCGAACTGTCACCGGTGAATTCACCGCCAGCAGAGACTTCTTCGCCAAGGAGTCTTGCAGCGAAAATGACAACATCTCCGACGGTTCCAGCAAGTAACAACAGCGTATGTACAGGTGTGGTTCCACACAACATCTAACTGGCAAACGGTTCACTGCGCATGCAGGTAATAAAGAATCCTTTGGCATCCCAAGAAACAAGCAAGAAGACTTCAGATCAGCTATCCAAAACTTAGATTGGGAAGATCTAGTACTTGAACATAATTTAGAAGTAACTAGTCAAAACTTTACGGGAAAACTACAGGCCACAATCAATTAATTTTCAATCATGATAAAACATAAAAACAAGAAACAGACTCTCCCCTGGGTGAACGGACATGTCAGAAATGTAATGAAGGAGCGGGACAGTGCCATAAAAACTGCCATAAAATCAAAGATGTCCCATGATAGACATATATTTGCAAGGCTAAGAAACAAGGCAACAAGGGAACTGAGAAAAGCAAAAGCGGACTTCTTTATCACAATTATTGAAAATGCTCAGGGCAACTCAAAAAATATATGGAGCCAAATAAAAAAAATTAACTGGTCAAAACAATACTACAGCCAAGCCAATTCAATTGAGGGTTGAGGGCGCAACTCTGCAGTGCCCAGCTGATGTGGCACCTACACTCAATGATTATTTTGTTGAGTCAGTGGCTACCATAGCCCATAGCTTCATAGCTCAGGAAGAAAATGCACTCCCTACTGTCAACACTAGCGAGCCAGCAGCTGTTCCAAAGTCAGTGTCTGAGACAGAGGTTGCGGAAGTAATAGCCAATCTGACATCCTCAAGGGCTAAGGATATCTACGGTATGGACACATTCATGCTGAAAGAGATTAACTCCTCAATTGTTAAGCCACTAACGCATATCATTAATATTGCTATCAATCAAGGGAGTTTTCCCAATCCATGGAAGCCTGGTGTTGTGGTCCCGTTATTCAAAGGTGGTGACCCTCCCATGACATCCAACTATAGGCCCATCAGTATCTTGCCCATAGTATCCAAGGTATTTGAAAAAATGATTGCCAAACAAATCATCAATCATCTCAACAACAGCTCCTTCCCACTCAACAGAAACAGCGACATGCTTCTTCCTAGAGAAAGTGAAGGCATCAATGGACAGGGGTGGGGTTGTGGGGGCCGTGTTCCTTGATTTACGGAAAGCTTTTGACACTGTTAATCATAACATCGTATTGCAAAAAATGCTCAACTTAAATTTTTCTATAGAATTCACCAACCTCTTTAAATCGTATATTTCATCCCGCTCCCAATGTGTTAAAATTGAGAACCATAAGTCTAGTGCGCTATGTCTGTCGACTGGAGTACCGCAGGGCTCTGTATTGGGCCCAATCCTGTTTAGCATGTACATCAATGATCTGTCTTCTGTGTGTGGACAATGTGATTTATTAATGTATGCTGATGATACAGTTGTTTTTATTCATGGCAAAACTGCAGAAGAGGTTGCAACCAAGGTAACTGATGTCTTGGTGAATATTACATCCTGGCATAACAACAATTGTTTGCAACCAAATATTTCCAAGACAGTGTATGTTCTTCTCCAAGGGCCACAGCATTGTTACAGAACAAGATGTTTTCTTCTCTGGAAGGAGACTACAGGTTGTCTCAGAGTATAAGTACTTAGGAGTACACATTGACACAAACCTCAGTTTCAAAACCCACATCAAAAAGGTCTGCAATAAAGTGAGGTTCAATCTGTCAAATTTCAGATACATTAGAAACTTCCTATCGACTGCAGCAGCAAAGCTATACCTTCACTCAATGGTTCTCGCCCACATCAACTACTGTCTGATAAGCTGGTCCAATGCACACTCTACAGCTCTAAATCCACTGGAATCATTATATAAACAAGCACTCATAACACTAGACAAAAAGCCATTCCGGTATCGTCATTGTCACATTGTTAAAAATTATAATCTGTTCAGCTGGGGAAAAAAAAAATTCTTGCTTTTAGGATGCCTATCACCATCTGGCAAAGGGACTATCGGTGAAAACTAGCCTTTTGGCTAATTCGAGTACATTTACATGTTTTGAATATGTTGATTAATGTACACTGTCCCTTGTTTTAAATAAATCAATTCAATTCAATAGATTCTAGAGTTATAAACTACAGTTGAGGAGATAACCGAGGAGGAGCTGAAACCTAGTATCAAATTAGTCAGTATTAGGGTTCGGTTAAATTGTCAAGAATAGTCTTTTCCTAACCAATATTATTCAAACATATAAGCAGTTAAAATGCTTAATAAGCACCATAACTTACATGATACGCATTTCTCTTTCACAATTGGTTGTTTTCCTTTCGTAAAGGAGTGTTTCCTAAGCCAAAGGAGACCTTAAAGGAAAACTGAAGCGCCTATCTTGTCATCTAGTGATGGCTGTGGCTCAGTGGAATAGTGCACTCGCCTTCGGATCAGGGAAGAGCAAGTTCTAGTCCCACTGCAGTCAGCATGTCGTTGTGAGAAGTGGCAAGACACTTCACCCCAAGTTGCTCCTGTGGGGACAGCCCACAGTACTGAATGTATGGAAGTTGCTTTGGATAAATCAAAATCAGAATCAAGTTTATTGCCTGGTTCATTTACACAAACAAGGAATTTGCTTTGGTATCTGGTGGTGTGAACATAAACAATCTAAAAAACAAGTTGCAAAGTAGATTAGTGAGCGAGCTAACTTCAGGGAAAACTCTGGGTCTCCGGTCCTACGACGCTGGTTCTCCTCTTAGCGGGCTAAATCTCCATGGTAACTTATGCTGAACGGCTAACCTGCTCCCGAGCAGGTTGGGTTCCAGGCTAAGAGATCAACTCAGTGAAAGCACCGCCTGCTGACCAATCAGAGCTCAGTGTGCAGAGTTTAAAGTGATCAAGTCATATTACAGGATAAAGGAAATACAGAAAAACTGCCGTTGCAGGAAAGACGGCCGGCAAAAATCTACTGACTGTGTGAAAGTGAAAATAAATAGAATATCACCGTGTGCAGCTCACACAGTGACAGCCATTAGACCTTTACAAAGATTTCAATGGCAGTTTTGTTTCTTTTAGCTGCTGCATACACAGAACATTGAAGAGTCCTGCTGAGCTGTTTCTAATTATCCCCGCAGACGCTCTCACAAAAGGGTTTCATGTGTGATTGATTGTGGTGTTCAGGCTATTATTCCCACTATTAATCATATTCTGTACAGACCTATCAGGATGAGTCAGAGGCAGGGAAGAGGTACGATTCTAGCAGGGGCGAAAAAGTAGGCTTGAGTAATGAGTTTAAAATCAAGATTATAATACAACATATTTTATGATTTGAATATTACAAATGTTGGAATGTTTCCACGTTTTTTTGGCCCAGTCATTAATACCTGATATCAGCTTATAGAAAGTGAGATCTAGTACTTAAATGTGATCTTTAAAATATCCAACACATCGGTATGTACATTGGTGTCACAAATGATGTCTGGCTGAGTGCTGACACGAGCTCACAGATACACCTTTAAAGAGGCCCTAATATGCATTTTGGGGTTCTCCCTCTCCTGTAGTGTGTTCTGTAGGTTTTAGTCTCCTTTGTTTACTTTTGCGACATAGTGATCATGTTTAAATCAATATGTTTTTAGTATATATATGTATATATATAATATGCTGAAAACCCATTCCTGCTCACCATTTCTGAGTTATTTTTGCCCATAATGACCGCCTCACCGCACATCATTCCTAACATAGTGATCTAGTTTGATTTCATAGGAGAGAGGATGTAATGTAAGGATTTAATCAAGTCTTGGATTGCAGAGTATGAATGTCCTCTTGCTATTTTCAGTTGATAAATACTTGTGTAAAGTTTGTGAAGGCAGGAGGAAAGCTTCCGCGATCACGGTCTCCTCTGTTCCTCCAAACCCCGCCCCCTCCCTAAAAATAATGACTGACAGGCTGATAGTAACCTGATAGACTTTATTATTCACTTAATCACTGATTGAGATGATAAAGCTAACTTAATCTCATACATTCATGGGATGTATGGAACAGTAAGACAGAGAATAAGTGTGCACCCACATGCAGTATTTTTGTTTTTATATGCTGTTGTAAATACTCCTGTTGTCTGCTGTGTTCAGACCAAGCGGCAAACTCTGGGGCAGAGCCGGGAGGCCAATAAGGAAGTGCCACAAACTGCAGTTCATCTATTGGCCGATAGGCGATGACTGCAGAAAGGATCAATTTCCATAGACCCCCATGTTAAAATGCCCAACTTTACAGCAGAAATAAACATGTTTCTGCCCTTGGATGCAATAAAAATTATTCGGGATATAGTTAGATTCCCCCTTAACGTTTTTGCATAAATTAGGGCGTGGTCACTTTGATGGACAGGTACGTGCCTCACTGTCAGCTAACAGCAACTTGTCCACTCTGCTAGGCTACAACGTTAGCTAGTTGTAGTTACTGTACTTGATATATATACAGTTTAGTTTATGATTCAGCCTTGGGTAAGACTTTTATAGTCTATGGCAGGGGTACTCAAATACAAATCTTAAAGGTCCAAAGACATTTTTCAATAAGACAAAGGTCGATTTATTACGTTCATTCAAACTTTTAAACAATTGCAACAAGATTCTTAACACGAGGTTGCAAAAACAAAAATAATCCGTATGCAGCAGTTTTCACTGTTATTGTGTCTGTGCTTGATCCCTCAGAGTCGCAGTGTAAGAGCTGCACAGTTATGAATAAAGGCAGCTGCACCCTCTTTCATTCAGCATTCCCATTATTGCTTTCTAAATGTCTTGCCCCCTTGTGTGCCCACTGAGGTTCGTCAGGCCCAACACATCTTCAACAAACTCCCCCTTTGCCTCATCATAAAAACTCACAAACACCAGCAACTGAGCATTGTCAGTGGTGTCAGTAGACTCATCCACAGCTAAGGAAATGCACTATGCATTTTTTATTCCATCACAAAGCTGATTAATCAAATCACCAGCCAGTATTTATGTTCTTCTGGTTGCTGTGGAATCTGAGAGGGGGATTTGCTTGATTTGACCTGTTATTTCCTCTTTTTGTTTGCCTTCAAACACTTCAGTCATGCATTCTTTTATACTTCAGTTATTATCCAGTGGAATGTCCTTACCTACTGGCCTAGTTAAATCAAAGTGGTTACTTTTTTGGCTGGGCAGTGTAGTTTTACACACCGTCTTATTTGACTTTCTCAGGACTGTTTTTTGGGGGCAGACCCCCACAGAGAAAAAAATATATTTACACACGTAAGGTCATCATCTTAACAGTTTTGTATGCTCATCCGTGAGCAGAGCATCAAGTTGACATGTCTATTACAGCTGAATGCGGCGATTACCATTTTGTTCAGCGAAACGCCTCACAAACTTATTAAGATCAACAGCTTTAGTGCGTTTTGATTCAATGCTGAGTACAGCCAAACTTGACAGTCTTCTCTGTTATTGTAGACCGCAAATACCTCATTCCTTCAGTACTTGGGTCCGAATGCTTCTCGTTTTGCACCGTCCCGTTCAAATTAAATCGCCGCCAATCATATTTCCACGCTCGCGCCAGGGCCGGGGGAGGGGTTACAAGACGTGGGTCTTGTGCTGCATTCACTTGCACTCGGACATTAGAGACTTTCTCTCATAAATGTCCGATGAGCCACAACTTTTCTTTCAAAACAAAGCTGCCAACTGGGGTGGCAGCTGGGGAGAGACGAGACACGCATTTTTCCCCACCCGCATTCCGCGAAGACCCGCCCTACTCTGCCTCTGATTCGCAGACTGTTGGTGGGGGACAAAAACGCTGACGGGATGCTGAATGTGATTGGGCCAATGCGTTGATAGACACACACAGACATTGGAACAGTCGGACATGCAGAGCGCTGTTTGCAGTGGACATAGCGGAGAATTTTGACTCGTTGCGTTGTGGCGATGTCTCGCAGATAACACAGATAACACAGATAATACAGATAATACATATGAAAAGTATAATTTGCTCAGAGTCCAGAGACAGTTGTGGTTCGGTCCGGATCCGGACCGGAGTCCGGACTTTGAGGATGCCTGGTCTATGGCTATGACGCCCATAATGCTAAACGGGAGCAAATGTTAAAAGGGGACCCAATTATCCCAGTGGTGGCCGCCGGAGTCCGCCGCCGGAGCTTACGGAGCCGCAGGGCCGGCCCTTGGCACTGGCGAACTAGGCGGTCGCCTATGGCGTCAGATCTGGAGGGGCGCTGCGCTGGGAGAAAAAATAAAAAAATAAATAATTTTAATTTTTTTTAAAAATTTGTATTCTGCCTTATCCCTTGATGTAATACATTTACTTTAATAATTGAATAAAGTAAACACCCTTTGCACCCCGGGCCGGCAACATTTTGCATTTGCCCTTTACGATGGGCGCTGTAAAGGATGAAAGTGGGGGATGTTGACTTATCAGGCGCCCGCAGCTCACAGCCAAAGTGAGAGAGCCTCCGAGCGAGCAAGAGAGAGAGAGCGAGAGAGAGGGCGCGCATCGGTACCGCGGTTTGTTGTTGGATTGAGGCTGATAACTACAGCTCAGTGAGGTAAAGGACTCCGAGTGTTTAGATAGTTCACTTTAGTCTAAGTTATCTCAGTGGGTCTCAAACGGTTTGGTCACAACTTATGTAAGAAAATATTTCCAAGGCACTCCTTTATAATTATTAGGATAAATAAAAACAGGTTTGAAATCATTCCAATGTATACTATAGGACAGTAAACCAAAAATATCATTTAAAACTGGAGATATTAAAAAAAAAATGCATGAATAAATAAATGTTAACTAGGTAAAATAAGATATGAATGAACAACAAAAATAAAATACGTTACATTTATTTGTTATTGGCTATGGTAGGTTATTGGTTATGTTCATATACTTATTTGATTATTAAAATGTAAACCGATCTTTTTCATATGGGGTGTTTAAAGTTGTACCCCTAGATCTAGTCTCTAGTAATTCTGCTCAAAGTGCACCAGATTGAAGCATATTACTTTAAAATGTTAAAACAAATCTTTCCGGGGGGGCATACCCCCGGACCCCCCTAGAGGATGTGACGTCCAGCCCCCAATTAAAACATGTTCATACAATACTGAATACATTTGAAACCTTCTTTATGTATATAACCAACATGTCAATACGTTTCAGTTGTTGTAGTGTATTGGTCTTTTGTAGAGATTTTTAATTTATTCTTTATATATTATATCGTGTATTGCTTGGAGGAGGGGGGGGGGAACCAAATCATAATCACGACTAGGGCACCAAAATGTCTAGGGCCGGCCCTGCCCCTGCCCCTGCGGCTCCGTTAGCTCCGGCCGGCGTCCTGACGGCGGAGTCCTGCGTTATAGCTGGAGATCAAGGAATGCAGCGAAACGCAGACTTGGTTCGCCTGTAGTATTAGCTAAAGAAATTATGTTGAACAAGGCTTATTAAGCTGAATATCGCCACAATTGTTCTGCTATGTATCGGTAGCCTACTTGTTTTATTTGATTAACGTGTGAATGACAAGCATTAAGAATAACAAAAAATAGCTAATTCTCTTGCAGATTGTCTCGTTTGATTATGAATGTAACGTTTACATAGTGGAACTACACTGTTTTATCAAAACCAAAGTGCCACGCAGTAACTTGGTATGCATGTATTTCAGCAGGAAATGTGCAACGTAGATGACATTTACCAACACAGACTATATAGAAATATTTGTAAAAGTTGTTCATGCGTTATTAAGTGAATATGGCATTATGCCCCTATGCTTTTTGAGTGTCACATTTTTACATTTCCGCATTGCATCACTAATTTAAGTTCTATGTTTTGCTTGTTAAGCAGTCTGTAACCCTACACACCTAACATATAACTTTTCATGTATTTTTGTATAAAGGTTTCCTTTAGCTTAGCTTCTTAGCCTGAGCTAAGCCTGAGATTTTGTTTGTTTTTATTATGCCTCCTGTAGCACCTTGGGATTGCTGTTAGCAATGAAATGTGCTTTATAAATCGAATTTATTATTATTATTATTATTATTATTATTAGCTAGCGCTGGAACTTCCAGCTCGGTGGCAGCAGGTCCCGCCTCGGCTCCGCCTCTTCGCCCCTATTTGGATCAGGCTGCAGCAGGCGAGAGTTAGACTCTGACGTCACTGTCGAGCCGTTAGCGGCCGACTCCGCCTACTAAGGGCTTCTCGGCAACTCTGCAGAATCCTATGGGTGACGTCACGGACCCTGCGTCCATTTATATATACAGTCTATGGTTCAAACTCAAGTCATGTTTGTGATGCCACATTCAGGACCTTCAGTGTCCTTTTTTTAACAGAAGACCGTTGCTAGAAGCTGCAGCTAGACTGCAGAAGTATTAGTTTTTAGTTTTTGAGGATGGAACAATTTCACACACAGATATAGGGAGGCTAGAGCTATACAATGGATTTATTATGGTTTATAATTTCATGTCAAGACGAAGAAGAAGAAGAAGATGGCTGAACTGTTCAGTGTCAATCCTGTGGAGATGGAGATGGAGGTTATAAATCTCCCAAATCATGTTCAGCTTAAGTCTCAGCAAAACTCACAACATTTCTGGAGCCTTGTAGACCCAGAAAACTATAAGAACATTCACCAAGCAGCACTGGAAAGGTCTGCTTTATTTGGCTCTACTTTGTGAAGCAGCTTTTTCTGACATGAATGTCATGAAATCTAAATACAGAACAAGACTGACTGATGAACATTTAAATGACTCTATTAGAGTGAACCTAAGTGGGTACACTCCAGCATACACCTCTATGGTGGACTCCATGCAGCGCCAGTCATCTCACTGACTGAGAAAAAGAGGGAATACACTTATTTTACACATGTGCCATGAGATGCTTGTAAGGTGGTGATTAAGGCGATGTATTTACTATGTGGGCCATAATAAGAAGTGAAAACATTTTTCTTTTTTTCTGGGACATTTATGTGAATGTTCAGTGATGTACTCACTATGTGGGCCATAACAATATGTGAGACATTGTCGTTTTCTTGGACCTTGATGTGAAGTTAAGATTTTTGATAAGCTTTGGGTATTGCCATTTCACACGTGTACAAAAGTAGCTTAATTCTACTGATGAGGGCTATGTGAATAAATGTAAGCGATGTGATGCAAGTAGCTCTTGGCCACTTTCATTTTTTCAAAGTAGCTCTCAGATGAAGAAAGGTTGGAGACCCCTGTTTTAGGTCGTATAGTCTATTCTTCAGCAACAACTGCCTGGAGGTCAGACTTTAACTGTGTGTTTTATTATCTGTCAGCAGTAATATGTTAGCTCACGTTAGAATGATTACCATTGTGCCTTGCTCGGAATGTACTGATGTAAACATCAGGATAATAATTCCTGAATTTCAAACATGTTATGACACATATAATGTGAAGTTATTTGGGGCAGCCATGATGATTCTGAGAACAGTTCAGGGGGTTCAAGACATGATTTATAATTTTTGTCAAACCCCTTACATTACCAGATAACCTGCCGAACATCAGGACTGACCCAGCACACTGAATTAAATGTAATGGGTCAACCAATTTCACATAACTGTATTAGGTTAGTTGAAAGCAATAATATTAAGTTGAACCTAATATTGTTTATTTAAATGTATTATTATTGCTTTCAACTAACTTAATACTGTTATGTGAAACCTGTCGACATAATACATTTAATTAAAGTCAACCTTTCAGTTTTTTCAGTGTGGTGCTCCTCTGAATGTCCGGAGATCAGGCAGAAATCAGTCAAAAAGCCCTGAAACCCGAGACCGGCTTTAGCAGGCCTGCTTTCTGTTCTAATAACTATTGCCCTCTGTTAGACATCACATCACATGGCTACAAAATACATCAGAGAAGCTTTATACTGCTTCATGGACAACATACACACCTTTTCCATTGTCTCTATGACGCTTTGCTTTAGCCTTCTTTGGTCCGGATCCTTCTCAGAGGCCTCGGCCTGCGGAGCCACACTGTGTCATGTTGTGAGGAATGTGTTGGACTGCCATGTTCTTCTGTTCTGTTGCTATTTCAGGCTTTGCATAATTTAAACAACATGCTGCTGGGATGCTTTGAACGAGACTGCAAGCAAACCGAAACGCAACCACTTCTGTGACACGTAGTGTAAACATGTCTGAAGAAGACAGGGTTTCAGGGAAGCCATGATTAGATCCAGGCTGGCTTATGTAACGCTCAGCCACGAGACAGAGAAAACAGAAAACACCTCAGACTGTGAACCGTGGCCCAGAGGAAGTCCAACTGGAAGCACTCACTTCCTGCCTTCTCACCTTCCTTTCCTTCTTACCCTCCATGTTTGCTCCATTCTTTCCTTTAATTCCTCCCTCCTTTCCTTTCTTATTTCTCTTTCTTTCCCATTTCCCCCTTCCTTCCCCCTTCCTTCCTTCCTCCTTCCTTCTCTTCTTTTCCTTCCTTTCTCTAATCTTCCTTGCCTTCTTTCTTTCTCCATGCGTTCCTTTAATTCCGTCTTTCTTTCTTTCCTCTCTCCTCTTAAACAATGGAAGGAAGGAAGTAGGATGAAAAAAGGAGTGTTTCTTCTGCTATTTCTTCCTTCATTCCTTTCCTCCTTTTTTCTTCTTTCCTGCTCTGCCCTCTTTCCCTCCTTCAGCCCACAGTTGACAGCTCTGCTCAAAGACATTGTGAAGTGGAAAATGTATGGAGTATGTGGAACCCATCGTCCCCAAAATAGCATAATTCAGACTGAATCTATGTGAAATTAGGTGAATTTGACTTTTAAAAATAAAGAGTATCACAAGACAGTTGTCTACAACAGGTCTACTACCTAAGGTATTCTTACCTTTACTTTGCAACAATATTGAAATCAAAATATCTTTAATCTTCAATAATAAACAGGCTCTCAGTGGAACGGTGCAAGATAGTTTGTGAGAATGGACTTCAAGTAACAAAATGTTTGAATCTTCAGTAAAGAGGGCATAATTTGAGGTGTGTCAGTACATTATTCTTATTTATTGTCAAGCAGTTGTATGTGTGTGCCTCATAATTTGCTTAGCAGCCGTTTGCTGGTATTGTTTTCCACTGGAATGTCACTTAAACATGTGTCTCTGTGTTTGTGTGCAGGTGCGGTAGTGCTCCCCTGGATCACATCTCCCTAAACCGACTATCTAACATGAGGAAGAGATACAGGTACAGGAACCGCTTCTATTACCATGGTGGTTATCTACTATAATATCTTGAGAATGTAATTGTAATATTGTCATAAAATGCAATAATAATGTTGCAGTTCATTTTTCTTTCGACACTACTAGTTTCATTGACACTTTATTCTGTACTAGAACAGATAGTAGTGACGCATCATACTTTATATAAATGCAAAGCTGTTGGTATTGTAAAAGCTGGTACTTGAAGAGAGAGATGAGTCTTACAGACAATGTATTGCTTTTGAATCAAAATACTTTATTTATCTATCTAGAGATTAAGTGTTGTGACAGTTGCACCATTTAGAATAAAATAAATACATATTATATCATAATGAAGACATGATGAACACTCAGGCTCATGATGAAGACTCAGCTCTCATGATGAAGACATGATGAACACTCAGGCTCATGATGAAGACTCAGGCTCATGGTGAAGACATGATGAAGACTCAGGCTCATGATGAAGACTCAGGCTCATGATGAAGACATGATGAAGACTCAGGCTCATAATGAAGACATGATGAATACTCAGGCTCATGATGAAGACTCAGGCTCATGATGAAGATATGTTGAACACTCAGGCTCATGATGAAGACTCAGGCTCATGATGAAGACATGATGAACACTCAGGCTCATGATGAAGACTCAGGCTCATGGTGAAGACATGATGAAGACTCAGGCTCATGATGAAGACTCAGGCTCATGATGAAGACATGATGAAGACTCAGGCTCATAATGAAGACATGATGAATACTCAGGCTCATGATGAAGACATGATGAACACTTAGGCTCATGATGAAGACTCAGGCTCATGATGAAGACATGATGAAGACTCAGGCTCATGATGAAGACATGATGAACACTCAGGCTCATGATGAAGACTCAGGCTCATGATGAAGACATGATGAATACTCAGGCTCATGATGAAGACATGATGAACACTTAGGCTCATGATGAAGACTCAGGCTCATGATGAAGACATGATGAACACTCAGGCTCATGATGAAGACTCAGGCTCATGGTGAAGACATGATGAAGACTCAGGCTCATAATGAAGACATGATGAATACTCAGGCTCATGATGAAGACATGATGAACACTTAGGCTCATGATGAAGACTCAGGCTCATGATGAAGACATGATAAAGACTCAGGCTCATGATGAAGACATGATGAACACTCAGGCTCATGATGAAGACTCAGGCTCATGATGAAGACATGATGAAGACTCAGGCTCATGATGAAGACTCAGGCTCATGATGAAGACATGATGAAGACTCAGGCTCATGATGAAGACTCAGGCTCATGATGAAGACATGATGAAGACTCAGGCTCATGATGAAGACTCAGGCTCATGATGAAGACATGATGAACACTCAGGCTCATGATGAAGACTCAGGCTCATGATGAAGACTCAGGCTCATGGTGAAGACATGATGAACACTCAGGCTCATGATGAAGACATGATGAAGACTCAGGCTCATGGTGAAGACATGATGAAGACTCAGGCTCATGATGAAGACTCAGGCTCATGATGAAGACTCAGGCTCATGGTGAAGACATGATGAAGACTCAGGCTCATGATGAAGACTCAGGCTCATGTTGAAGACATGATGAAGACTCAGGCTCATGATGAAGACATGATGAAGACTCAGGCTCATGATGAAGACTCAGGCTCATGATGAAGACTCAGGCTCATGGTGAAGACATGATGAACACTCAGGCTCATGGTGAAGACATGATGAAGACTCAGGCTCATGATGAAGACTCAGGCTCATGATGAAGACTCAGGCTCATGGTGAAGACATGATGAAGACTCAGGCTCATGATGAAGACTCAGGCTCATGTTGAAGACATGATGAAGACTCAGGCTCATGATGAAGACATGATGAAGACTCAGGCTCATGATGAAGACTCAGGCTCATGATGAAGACTCAGGCTCATGGTGAAGACATGATGAACACTCAGGCTCATGGTGAAGACATGATGAAGACTCAGGCTCATGATGAAGACTCAGGCTCATGATGAAGACTCAGACTCATGGTGAAGACATGATGAAGACTCAGGCTCATGATGAAGACATGATGAAGACTCAGGCTCATGATGAAGACTCAGGCTCATGGTGAAGACATGATGAAGACTCAGGCTCATGGTGAAGACATGATGAAGACTCAGGCTCATGATGAAGACATGATGAAGACTCAGGCTCATGATGAAGACATGATGAAGACTCAGGCTCATGATGAAGACTCAGGCTCATGATGAAGACATGATGAAGACTCAGGCTCATGATGAAGTCTCAGGCTCATGGTGAAGACTCAGGCTCAAGGTGAAGACTTGATGAAGACTCAGGCTCATGATGAAGACTCAGGCTCATGGTGAAGACATGATGAAGACTCAGGCTCATGATGAAGACTCAGGCCCAAGATGAAGACTCAGGCTCATGGTGAAGACATGATGAAGACTCAGGCTCAAGGTGAAGACATGATGAAGACTCAGGCTCATGATGAAGACATGATGAAGACTCAGGCTCATGATGAAGACATGACGAAGACTCAGGCTCATGATGAAGACATGATGAAGACTCAGGCTCATGATGATAGATATTCTGTCTGACTCCTAGCCAGTGCTCTTAGGTTGCCCATGGTGCGAGGGGGAGACATGTCTTATATCAAATTTTCTCCATAAATCTGGAGCCAGCTCTCCTTCTTCGTCTCTTTGGTTTACCCAGCATCCTCTGTGTCCGTCTCCAGATTTCAGTGGGAGAGCTGTTGTTCAGCCATGCTAACCGACTTTAACTCAATCAGTTGTCAGAGGTGTAAACAGAGCTTGAATGAATATCAGCGGTAATTTACTTTGGAAAAAGCAAACAAAATCTCTCTACAAGAACGTTTAGAGGGAGCACAGCTTTAGAAGTTACTACTTGAAGTTACTATTAGAATTAAGACGAAATAAAGATCCAACATTTGTAAATAGTAATAGTAACACATCTAGGAGCAACTGCAACAGGATGCATGCAGGGTTGGCGCATCTACACGTTTCTTAACTGTTTCTGAGAACTAAACATGTTGTTATGTCTCGGTTTGTGTTTGATGGACAGGAATGGCCTTGGACCCTCAAAAGAAGGAGAGGCTCAGTACTCTGTGGTGCATTGCACTGGCTACATCAAAGCCTGGCCCCCTGCAGGTAAACACACACACACACACACACACACACACACACACACACACACACACACTGAACTGGAGGCTCTTGTCTCTATCCCTGCTTAACCTGAAGCAGCTGTGGGCCGTGCACAGCTCTGGATCAGAACCCGGATTCAACCGCAGAGCCACAACACACTGTGTGGCCTGTGTGTCTCATCCAGGGTGTGAGGGTGCAGCAGCAGGATACAGAGCAGCTTTCTGGAAAGCCTGCTCACTTACAGCGCAAAGCAAACATTACATATTTTTGTCTTTGTCTGAATTTGACTGCTGCAGTGTTTTTGCAGGCTGATAGATTTCCCCATGTTTGCTGTAACAACACGCCTGAACATCCCGGGAACTCCAGGTGTTCCTCTTCCTCTGATGAAACCTCTTCAGATTGAGCTGTTTGCATTTGTGCTGCCTTAAATAGGTTCTAAAAATGCATCTTTAGGGGAGCATTCCTCACATTTGTTGTGGAGATTTGGCTGAAGTCGCTGCTCTTCCCGACACATATTGTGATCCCATCCACACACTGTGATTAGTACTGACAATACCCGTTCAAGAATCTATCTTTGGAGTATGAGGCAGACTCCCCATTGAGGATGGAGACGTGGCTGTGAACGGTTTGTAGTTTCTGAAGAGCAGCAGCCGCAGTCAGCCAGAGTACACATCTGTTTTACCGTGAAAAAGACCTTCCAAAGATATTTCTCCAAGCTCTCCTGTACCCAGGCCAACAATTTTACCGGCCCGTCTTACTGACCTGCAGATACAAAACTAAAGAATCTCAAACCATGTGACGCCATGGACAATAAATACATATTTTGTAAAACATAAAAATATTTACATTCCTCGCTGTTTTAGGGTTGAATATACCAAGTGAAGTGACTTCATGGGTCTAAACGCACTTAGACACACATGTTTTTTCTGATCAACACTCTTTAAATCTAAGCCGTCATTTAGGATAGTGATAGTCAATTTTTTTTTGTCAGAAATCCCATGAAAATATTCAAACTACCAATAACCTGTTCCGACTAGCAAGTATTGTGTGCATTAAAAGTCATATCCTGAAATGTTCCTTTAATACGAGCACACACAGTTTATGTTGACTTTATATGTGGGTTCATCCTTTGCTGAGGTCCCAAAGCATTGTACTATTTACACATATACTTTAATTAATTTGTTTTATTAAAGGTCCCATGTCATGGCCATTTCTACTGATCATATTTCAATTGTTGAGGTATACTAGAATAGATTTAAATTGTGCAATTTTCCAAAATCACATTGTTTTCTCATACAGCATCTCTGTATAGTATGTGTATTCACTCTCTGTCCTAAACGGCTTGTTGGAGCTCCTGCCCCCCCCTCCCTGTGAGCCCAGTGTGCTCTGATTGGTCGGGACGTTGCGAGGCTCGTTGCTGCGAGCTGCTGCGAGGAGCAGACAGGTTTCCGGGTCGGCAATACAGCGAGAACAAGCTAAACTCATCCTGAGCACACACAAACACTCACAGCCGAAGTAAAAACAATAATTTTGGCTTGATATTGAGTAAGAAAAAGGTTTAGAACGCTGTGAGCATGGGTCTGCGGAGAGCATGGGTCTGCGGAGAGCATGGGTCTGCGGAGAGCATTTCTCCGCGATCCCAACTCGTCTATTACCAGCGTTCAGGGAGCTCTATGCAAGTCAATGGGGACTCCCTGTTAGTTAGCCAAGGGGCCCTGGTGTGTGAGGTGCTCCGCGGATTGGTCCATTTGGGCCAATCCGGTCATTTGTTGTTGATTTGGGTGTTCACACGTCACAGAACCCAGGAAGCAAACAATGGAAAAAGAGAAATCTCCAACGAGGCGTTCTGGGGCAGCATAGACAGGTCTTCTCTGTGTTAGAGTTTTACTCCCTACAGGGTGTACTTTGAGGGTTTGTGACTCTGCAGACCGTTTACATGCAGAAAAACCTTCATAACACAAGGGGACGGGTAATAACTGGAAAAGCATGACATGGGCCCTTTAAAACTATTTGTATCTGTTGGCTGCTTTAAATTATTAACTTGTTTAGGATAGTATAGATGGGGCTTAGGGCTGAGAGTTCCAGTTAGGGTTATAGGGAAGAACGCTTTTGTTGACAATATGAAAAGCAGAATAACCCAGAAAAGCTGGAACTACCTACTGAACTTGTTCCAAATGTCAACTGAAACCATCCTGAAGGATTTCTCTTTTCCTAAAGTTAAGAAGACCAGATTATTTTAGAGCAGAAGAATCTGTTGAACAGAAATGATCGATGAACTCTGTGTGTCTGTATATAAACGGCAGGGTTGGGAGGGTAACTTCAAAAATCTATCCCTTCATAATTACTAGTCTATGTAAAAAATAAATAAAAAAGCTACATTTTGTGATTTACTTTACATATGTATATTAGTAGTTTATTGTGTCCCATAATTAGGGCTGGGAGGATTACTTCAAAACTGTATCCCATTACAATTACTAGTTACATGTAAAAAAACAAAACGTGTCAGTTACCTAATCAGAATATCAGAATATAGTAATGTAACCTGAGTACTTTCTGATTCTGAAAGGCAACAGAACAATGTTACCTTAAAAGAAGGAACCAAGATATTTAGTATCCAACATTTGTCATTTTAAATGATATGCTAGACCTATGATGATTTACAAATGCTTTAGTTCAATGCATGAACTAAAAGCAAACACAGATTTGTTTTTATTAAATCAGTTGTCCACCTACTGCATTTCAAAAAAGGATTTAAAATAAAAATAATGAAAGTAGCCGAAACGAAAACCAAAAAAAGGTAATGTAGGCAGTATGTCTACGGTATCCCGTTAAATGTAATCCATGACTCCCTAAATCCATGACTGCCTAAGTGCTTATATCAGGCAGCCTCAGCATCATACCATCATCCATTCCATTCCTTAAAGGAACTGTAGTATCCAGTTCATCAGATGCCCTCTCTGACTTCCACACACACACACACACACACACACACACACACACACACACACACACACACACACACACACACACACACACACACACACACACACACACACACACAACACACACACACACACACACACACACACTCACACATGCAGTGTTTACAGAGACAGAATGGAAGCCCCCCTTGGTGTGTGAGGGTGGGGTGATGCAACTCAACAAGTGCAAGTACCACACAACTCAATGGCCTCTTAGAACTTTGATGTGACATGGAATATTTCACACAAACACACACGCACCATATGTGTTTTGAAATCATTGACACATGGTTTACATCCTTGCACTAAAAATAATCGTCGGAATGTTCTGGGCACAATAGCTCTGGCAGGCAGGGATGAGGAGACACACGCACTCATAACGGGCAGATGTATGAAGAACACGCTCGCTTCAGATTCGTTGCAAATTGACTGAGGAGAGGAATGCAGTCACGAAGCAAGACAGACTCAGGGTTCTGTTTCATGTGGAGGCTAATGTCTTCCAACTTTATTGTAAAATGTCCTCGGTAAGTGGAAGGAATTCCAGCAAATTAAAACGTCCGCTCCGTGATAAGCGCAGATTAAACAGCACCCAGGTCAATGTGGACGTGATTACAGAGCGTTCTATGTTTCCATAGGCTGTCCCTGGGCCTTTGGATGTGTATGGTCCTTGGTTTATCTGGCATTACAGTATATGTTACCAAAGGTCATGGATAAGCCTGTATGATCTGGATTCAATCACATTCTTTTCAGCCTATACTCCATAAAGTTATTTTATTTTAGGCATCTGCCAAAACCGAGTTGGACCCATTACTCATATACATGTATACCTAAATGTGGTATAAATATCTTATCAATCACATTCACATAAAGCTGTAGTCTAGCAATAATCATTGAATGATCAATTTATTTTATATTTGTTGTAGAATTCATGCATCTACTTTGCCTTTTTAAAATGAAACTTCAAATAGAACAGAATTTAACATAATCTATTATTTTTTCAGGGAAGTAATCGCTGAGACTGAAATGCAAACACAAAAGGAATTGAATTAGCTACAGGGTTCTTAGTTCAGTGTATGTAGCAACAAACCTTCTATAAACTAACAGGCTGAGTCTGGCTCATCACTGTGACTCGTTGCAAACAAAGGTATGTGCTGAAGTTTTGCTTTCAGGATGTTAATAAAGAAATAAAACAAAACCGATTCTAAAGCAAAAGCATACGGTCAACTGAAAATAACAGAACCTTGCTTACTTTCTTTGTCTTTCCAAGAACCCTTACCTACAACAATTGCCCAAAATACCAATAAGACCAGGGGACAATTACTAGAACTGTGTGCTGTGTACACAAAATCCCTAATTACAAAAACAATAAACAGGCCTGATAGGCATTTTGGCTCCGATGGTGTACAAAGGCAAAATACTTCGAAAACACAAAAAGACCTTTTCCCAGGTGAGGGTTTTGGCAGGATGTTGGACAAAGTCAGACTGACAAAGAACACTTAATCAGACGGGCATATGTAGAGACGGGACAAATTACATTAAGAAGACACAGCTGGAGAGGGCAGGTAAAGACAAAAGGACAGCAAGGACATCACACAGCTGGAAACAATCAGGCCAATTACAAAGGCTGGGAAAACACAAAGATAGGAAGTGAAACAGTTCAAAATAAAACAGAAAACATTCAACACAAAAACGAAGTCCCCAGGTGGGTAAGGACTGCCCTGGGCCAGGGGACTTCTTCTGTTGAGAGGGGCACGGGGCCCAATGACGTCACGGAATCATACGGAAGTTGCAGGACCGCAGTTTGGTCATTAGAAAGTTTTGCTTCAACTTCAACTCACTGGGGGCTTGAAGTGTTGAGTGGGTCTTTGGGGTTTATCAGTCCGTAGCCATGGCCTGTAGCAAACAATAAGGTCCTAAAGATTTGAGCGAAGTTGGCCATAGCCGAGCAGGACTAGGAAAGAAGAAGGGCCAAGACGGAAAGGACAAAAGAGAAGAGTCTTTGTTTCCTCGGCTTAATGTCCTGGTTCAGCCTGGTGTCACAGAGGGAAGCGTCTGTCCTCACAAACAATCTTTTGGTTAGTCGCTTAAATAGTTTCATTTTCCGCCTGTCATGAACCTACCCTCAGAAATAATGTCATTAAGGGAAAGCTGGTATGATATTTGTGAAAAGGTCAGTGCTGTCTCAAAACAAAGCTGCTCCCACATCGTTCTATACGCTGCTTTCTTTAATAACAAGAAAGGGAGATGTAACATTTCCTCCCATGTTAAAACTTAGCATTTACTTTCCTTTGTCTGTCACCTCCTGGTGCATAAATCATTTTTCACTTACACCAACTCCATTTTTTTCAGTGCTGTGGTAGAGAAGAAAAGTGCTGCCAGACCGGCAGGGGGAAGTGGAAAACACAGAGAACATTACAACATAATCACATTTGTTTCATTTTAGCCCACAACAATCCATTCAAATGTAGTAAGTGTGGACGTTCATGATGAAATATTTCACAAATGGATGTCCTGCACGATCCAAACGCGATATAATACAATTCACACATCAAATAATGCCCAAGATCAACCACATAAAACCCTGCATCTCTACTAGAAAAAAAATAAACAACATAGAAGCAATCTAGAGCATCTGACATGGTCGAGGGTGAGACCATATAGAGTACTAAGACCTATTGAGATAATAATTCGAGGCTGTGCCTTTAACTTGCTAGAGCAGGGGTCTCCAACCTTTCTTCATCTGAGAGCTACTTTGAAAAAATGAAAGTGGCCAAGAGCTACTTGCATCACATCGCTTACATTTATTCACATAGCCCTCATCAGTTGAATTAAGCTACTTTTGTACACGTGTGAAATTGCAATACCTAAAAGCAAAAATCTTAACTTCACATCAAGGTCCAAGAAAACGACAATGTCTCACATATTATTATGGCCCACATAGTGAGTACATCACTGAAAATTCACATACATGTCCTTAATCACCACCTACAAGCATTTCACTCTTTTTCACAGTCAGTGAGATGACTGGCGCTGCATGGAGTCCACCATAGAGGTGTAAGCTGGAGTGTACCCACTTAGGTTCACTCTAATAGAGTCATTTAAATGTTCATCAGTCAGTCTTGTTCTGTATTTAGATTTCATGACATTCATGTCAGAAAAAGCTGCTTCACAAAGGTATGCAGACAGAGCCAAATAAAGCAGACATTTCAGTGCTGCTTGGTGATGTTCTTTTAGTTTTCTGGGTCTACAAGGCTCCAGAAATGTTGTGAGTTTTGCTGAGACTTAAGCTGAACATGATTTTGGAGATTTATAACCTCCATCTCCATCTCCACAGGATTGACACTGAACAGTTCAGCCTCATCTTCTTCTTCTTCTTCTTCTTCTTCTTCTTCTTCTTCTTCTTCTTCTTCTTCTCTTCTTCTTCTTCTTCTTCTTCTTCTTCTTCTTCTTCTTCTTCTTCGTCTTGACATGAAATTATAAACCATAATAAATCATTGTATAGGTCAAGCCTCCCTATATCTGTGTGTGAAATTGTTCCATCCTCAAAAACAAAAAACGAATGCTTCTGCAGTCTAGCTGCAGCTTCTTGCAACGGTCTGAATGATACTGAATGTCCTGAATCTGGCATCACACACATGACTTGAGTCTGAACACAGCAGACAACAGGAGTATTTACAACAGCATTATAAAAACAAAAATAGTGCATGTGTGTGCACACTTACATTCTCTGTTTACTGTTACATAAAGCCCATGAATGAGAGATTAAGTTAGCTTCATCATATCTCAATCAGAGATTAAGTGAATAATAACGTTTCTATCAGGTTACTATCAGCCTGTCACTCTTATGGGTTAGGGTTAGGGTTAGGGTTAGGGTTAGGTCACATCTGTTCCTTGATCTCTGCGTCACCGACCAATTTGATATTCGTGTGACAGAAACAATTCTAAAATAAAAAAACGTTATTGTCCAGCCGCGGCCGAAAAACCAAGAAGCAACCTTACTACGCTATAATCGATAATCGAGCGGCGAGCTACTGAAAAGCTGCTGATGGACGTGTTGGAGAGCCCTGTGCTAGAGAATACAGATGTATAGTGAGTCACCTGCATGCACGTGTGAGTACATGTGCATGCAAACAAGCAAAACAAAGAACCCACTCTGCACTGGCAGGATGTTTGAACTAAACTAAAACACTTGAGTTACTCTGGTTTTACTTATAATTCATCTGTCTTATGAACAAGATAGCTGCAAGAAAACAAAGCCACTGATGCTGGGACTGTTATTACTGAGATGTATTATGTTTGATTGTATTAGACGTACTATTTGATCCAGCACAACAGAAACATTGTAGCAGTTCTAATGCTCTTGTATTGTGTCTGAATGTATCTGTCAGTGTGGAAGACATGACTTGTAAATCACTGAGTCAGCCTGGAGGTGACCTCCCTGCTGCCAGGATCAAGGAGCACACTGAGAAAGAGCCTGATAGACCTCAGAAGAAGAAGAAGACCTTTTATTGATCCCCAAGGGGAACTTTTAGTATTTCAACTCTTTTATTGTACACAGTAAACTACACACATGCACACCTATACACATTAGGGCTAAACACACCCAGTGTCAGTGTTTAGGAGGTGATCTGGCACCGCTCAAGCAACCTTTCCACCCCAGTCCTACAGACTGAGCTACTGCCAAACCAATCAATGTTATGAAGAACTTCTGCCTCTGTTTCACGACGTCCTCTCTCCTCTCTCTCTTTCCGTTTGTTCCTCAGGTATGACGATCCCAGAAGAAGACACAGAGGCAGGTGCGACTGGAAAATACTGCCTAGTGGCCATCGGACGACTGCAGGTGTGTGTGTGTGTGTGTGGTGTGTGTGTGTGTGTGTGTGTGTGTGTGTATCTCCCCTCTATCTTTCTTCTGTCTCCTTCTACTCATTCCCTGTCATGCCAGCTATATAACAAAGGCTAATAAATAAAATTAAAACAAATATCCCAAATTAAGCAGGGCCAACTTTTTTGTCCCACAACAACAGTTGCCAAAAGATGTTTTCCATGCTGGACTCCTTATGGAGATACTTCTGTTGTTGTTTTATAACTCTGTGTTTCTTTCACATGCTGCCAGACTCAGTTGTGAAAACACTAAACTCTTAAATGATTTACAAGAATATCAAACTTCCTGGAAGCACTCCTCCAGCATCACCACGTCTCACCTGTCCCTGTGAAGGCTCAGTGTTTTTCACACTCTTATTATTTCAACAAGCTGGCTAAATATTGAATAATGATTCCATAAAGGTTTTAAACTTCAAGGGTAATGATAGCTGGCTGAGAGTCTGATCTCAAAAGTTAAGTTTTATTACACTTGTGAATGATTAAATTAGCAGTTTGATTCCACCCTGTGAGTCTGGGTGTCATCATATCTAATGCAGCACGAGCTACCACAGAGGCCTTTCATTACTTTGCCAAGTGTTAATATATCTGTCTGTCTGCGGACACATTTTGTCACTAATCAATCAATTAATCACACTCTTTAAGTAGCTCCATGTTAAAAATTACACATTTTCCTCAGGGGACGTCACTGACTGTACAGCATCCAACAGCCCCTGCCCTCAGAGCCTCTACATCTGTTAAAGACATGTCACTATAAAAGGGAACAGAACTTCAGATCATCTCTATTTTAGTCATATTCTTTCTGTAGAAACATGTCACTTGTAGCTGTATTTGTACTGCAGATTTCTCCTCTTCATGTATGTAAAGGATGCCCCCCCCCCTCAGGTGACCAGCTCTCCGGTCTCCATGGACATGAACGGCCTGTCGGTGCCCACAGAGTTCTTGTCGCGCCACAACTCAGACGGTGTCATCACCTTCGTGGACCCGCGCTGCATCAACGTGATTGGCTATCAGCCTCAGGTGAGCTGAGAGGATTAAAATGACTGTTCTGATACTGTCATGAATATTGACATTAAAGAGGGCATATTCTGCTCATATTGACTGTGCCTCTACCATCTTTTCACCCTCTGTCTGAAACCAGAGCCCAGTCTGCTCTGATTGGTTAGCCGGCCGGCTCTGTTGTGATTGGTCAACCACTTAGAGATGTGTTAGCTTACGTGAGCAAGTTAGCCAAACTAAGTCGAAGTTTGCCATCTTTTGCAGGGGTGGTTTTATTTGAATTTCAAGATAAGATAAGCAGAGAATGACTTTATTGATCCAAATTTGGGATTTTTTTGCGGGAAATGTTGTGGCCAATACTTTATCTATGAAATGAAAACACAGACTCTGAGCAGAGAGCAGCACCGTCATTTTATCAACTCAGCTAACTGAAAGCCCAAAAGCAAGAAAACCAAGTTGTAAGCAACATTTATTATACAGCTTGTAACCATAAACACGTCTGGACACTGAACGAAAAACCATCACCATATGTTTTAAACAAATTGTAGGTAAAGTTAATGGGCAGTCAGCTTATAAGCACAACAGTTTAAACATGATAGCATTAGCTAGCAGGTTAGTGAACTTTGGGATTTTAGCCTTTGCAGACCATTTACATGGACAAACACATATATAACACACTACAGGAAAACCCCCAAAAGCATGATAGGGCCTCTTTAAAGATGCAAGGGACATGTGCCTATACATTCATATCCAAGTTGCCAACATTAACTTTTTTATGGGTTTTTAATTAGGTTTTTTACTTATTAAAGCGGTACATCGTAAATCGACCTCACCGCAGAATGAACCAGCCCTTCATTTGAAACAGGCTTGGGTGTTATATACATTTCGATTTGGATTATATGTCAGTCAGATAGCTCCCTGTTTTCTTGTATGCTGCTGTTTTAACTGTCGGTCAATGAAAACACACCCTCAGTGTCACCTGTTGACTGATAAAGTGAGAATACATGCATTCCATACAGATTTCAATTGGACAGCACTCAATTATATTTTATTCTATAACCCTCTATAAGCTCTCACTCGTTTAAACAGAAAAAACATTTTCATTCAATAATTCATTCCACTTGCATCAACTTTGACACCTGTTTGAACGCTGCTGTCACCAATTAACACATTCTCCACAGTGGATTTACAATAACAACTTTCCAGTTGCTCAAAGGCATAATCTTTCCCCTTTTAACGATTCACATTAGTATGAATTTGAAGCATTTTATTGCCTTTGCAGCAATAAAAAAAAGGATTAAATGTAGAATGGATTGGAATGAAACTGTGAATGAGATTGTATTTCTGTGAGAAGACATGCTGTTCTGATTATTATCGCCTGCCAAACAGGATTGTATGTTAATAGTCACAGTTTGATCAATATATTAACACTCTTCTGCTGAAATGAGAAGTCAGTGTAGTTCACTTATACAAAATAAGGCTTCCTATGTGAAAAACAAACACTTGATTCCAATCATCTTGAATAACTCAGTGAGGCTCTGCTGCAGCACCCTGGTCACGATGGGGATCAGATGAAGTCCTCATGTTTTGCACACGGAACACATTCCATGACTCAGCAGCCCTGCTTTGATCACCTGTTACTGTGTTTACAGTGGAAATAAGCACAGAGGAAGAAAACATTTGTGCTGCTATGTGAAGCATTCCTGTGGTCAGTGTTTGTTGACTGCTCTACTCAGCAAGAAGAAGTCGGTGACTCAGGAGTTCTGTTTCTGCTCGATCATAACAAATACATGCTGGGTTTGTTACATTCCTTCAGACCCTTTGTCCTATTTCTTACCTGCATTATTAAACTCTCTCATTAGCTTCCTGCTTTAAGTAAAGGTTTGCTCCTAGTCTGTGAATCACTTTATCACCTGAACTAAACTTTAAATCTTTATGAATTATTTTACCTTAAAAATCAGAAGAATATATGGATAGATATCGCTTATTTTAGCAGGTGAAAGGTTGCTACTTTATTTTTGTCTATATGACGTTATTTTGAGCATGGACTGAGCAGCTACAACGGTAGCTTAGCCTAGCCTGATTGATCCGATCTCCTTTCAGAAAACACAGATTGTAAACGTCTTTTGACACACTTGCTAAAGCATTAAAGGTAGGGTAGGTAAGAATGGAGAAACCAGCTCGAGTGCGCTAGAATTTGAAAGTACACAACCGGAGAAAATCTGCCCCTTCCTTCAGACTTCCTTACAGAGCCCCTCCTCCAACACACACGAACGCGCACATGACCAATGAGGGCACGAGATAAGTTTGTGCACGAGATGGAAGGCTGACAGGCAGGTAGGCCAAATAATATGTTCATTTTGTTTGTTGTTGTTGTCGGTATCTACATGGAAATAAGTCCCGCCTCCTCTCCTGCGCGTTCAGTTGATGTGACGCAAGTAAACCCAAATGATGCCGCGGTGAAACTCGTGCTGATGCTTGGCGAATCTCTTTTTTGCCTCCGGTGTGAACGCATCATAACCCTCTCAGATCTGTTTTTGATTCCAGTTTAGAAGAAAACAAATCTCTGACCACAGCATTCCTTCTGCACGGTCTTTTTCCATGTTTTGATTTGAGTACTAAACACTTTATTCATGACGATAACTTCTGGATTGATGAGATGAATTCTGTTTTGTCGTCCTGCAGGACCTGCTGGGTAAAGACATCCTGGAGTTCTGCCATCCTGAGGACCAGAGTCACCTGAGAGAGAGCTTCCAGCAGGTGGGTTCTTCTTAGAGTCAGGAATACAGATACAGTGGTGGAAGAAGTACTCAGATCTTATACTTAGGTAAAAGGAGCAATAGTACATTGTAAAGATACTCTGTTACAAGTCAAAGTGCTCTGTTTACAATCTTAGTAAAATAAAAGTACAAACGTCTTGGCATCAAAATCTACAAAAATAAAGGTTCTAGTGTGTAATGGCTCATTTTAAGCATATTAAATGATGAATACTCCTGAATGTGGTCCTCCCTCTGCAGGTGGTGAAGCTGAAGGGCCAGGTTCTCTCCGTCATGTACCGCTTCAGGATGAAGAACAGGGAGTGGATGCTGATCAGAACCAGCAGCTTCACCTTCCAGAATCCCTACTCTGACGAGATCGAGTACATCATCTGCACCAACACCAACGTCAAGTGGGTCCCACACACACACAGACACACTCACACACACACACACACACACACACACACACACACACACACACACACACAGACACACTCACACACTCACACACACACACACACACACCACACACACACACACACACACACACACACACACATAACCATGCATACCACACACCACACATGTGTGTGTGTGTGTGTGTGTGTGTGTGTGTGTGTGTGGTATGCACACATGGTTATCATTCTTCAAAAGAGTTTTAGTTTTGAACATATTCAAAATTAAGACAGAAAAGCAAAGAGTAGTGAAGACAAAAATACAACATTAACTTTCACAACAACCCTTCCTCCTTAGCAGCGGTCTGCCGGGGAAAAATAGCAGTCCTCTGGAATGTCCAAATTGACCAATCAGAATCCATTCTTCAACTAAGACGTTTTAAAAGAAATAATGTATTCCTGCTCCAAAACACAGCACTTATAGAACACTACATGATGATACAATGATATGTAGATTACCTTTTTTTTTATCATGAAAGTTGTCTTATTAAATGGAATTTAAAATGAAGTACGCCTCAAATACTGAATGTGTCAGAGTGCAGTGCTGATGGAGTGTGTGTTGTGTGTGTGTGGGTGCAGGCAGCTGCAGCAGCAGCAGCAGGCGGAGCTGGAGGTGCACCAGAGAGACGGACTGACGGCCTACGACCTGTCCCAGGTATCCCTCCACCTTGGCACCATGTGATCACACTCTGGGAACAGATGGAAAGACCCACAGCAAATAACAGTTTTTTCACTTAATGTTGTGCATTTTATTTGCATAACACAAGTAGACAGGTTCAGTAAACACTAGCAGGAATAGAGCAGTCCTTACTGGGAAGTCATTCTCAGGATGTAGGAAACTAGAATTGTCAATTAATCTCAACATCTTTCTTTTGATCGGCTAATCACCTGAAAAGCTGAAATAGAGTTGCTTGTGAAACGTGTGTTGTATTCTTAATTTGTGTGACTTAGGTCTGTCATCCCTAACATCAACCATTATCCCCCCCCCCCCCCCCCCCTCAGGTGCCTGTGGCCGGTGTCAGCAGTGGAGTCCACGAGGCGGGGAAGAACATCGACAAGACAGAAGTGCTGTTCTCCCAGGAGAGAGACCCCCGCTTCGCAGAGATGTACAGCGGCATCTCCGGCTGTAAGATGTGCACACACACTCACGTGACCTATATACTCTCCTCTTTGTTCCTGTCATAGTGCTGACCCTGGTGTGTGTGTGTGTGTGTGTGTGTGTGTGTGTGTGTGTGTGTGTGTGTGTGTGTGTGTGTGTGTGTGTGTGTGTGTGTGTGTGTGTGTGTGTGTGTGTGTGTAGCTGCAGATAAGAAGATGATGGTCCCCTCCTCCACAGCTGGAGGACAGCAGCTGTACTCCCAGAGCTCCCCCTTCCAGCAGGGACACTCTGGGAAGAGCTTCAGGTACAGTGTGACAGTGGCGAGCCGTCAGGGCCCTCTAGGCCGAGAGGGCCTAAGATATTCTACAAAATAATATTTAAAAACAATAAAAAAATATATATATATATTTTTCATTAGTTTTACCAAAATAACTTGATTTAATTGTATTTAAAATAACATTTCGAAAGAAATAAATCCTTTGAATCTGCCTGTTCAGTTTCTGTTGGAATGTGAAGGGTTAAATGAAAGAAGCTCCTTTAGCCGTTTCTGCGAGGTGAAGAGAGGAGCTGATTGGTGGTCCTGCTCTAAATTCACAGAGGGCCCGCTATAGTAACGGCCCCTACACACGGCGGTGTGCGTTGACGCTTCAACGCTTCTGCCCATTCATTTTGAATGGGGTGACGTCACGCTTCGCCGAACTGCATTGTGGGAGCAAAGCGTAGCTTTTCTCGCGGTGCTCGCTGCAAAAGTAGAGCAATGTTCTACTTTTGAAACTTTGACGGAAGCGTCAGCCAATCGAATCATATGCCAGTACAAGCCAATCAAACCGCTGCTTGTGTGTCCGGGGCGGGAGATTCAGGTGATTGGTGATTGGTTGTTGGTCTAGCTTCAGACATGCCCGCCGGCAAGCGCCAACGCACGCCGCCGTGTGTAGGGGCCTGAACGAGAGAGTCATGTCAAATGACAGTATAATTGACCAATCATATCTTCCCTCTAAATGGGTGGGTTTTATTATCGCAGACTTTATGACAAGTTCCGCCCGCTGTGAAGCTTTTCTTGTTTCCATAGCAACAACAACTTCCTGTCAACAGTGTAAACTCGCCTTCAAAATAAAAGCATGCCAAATTACACTTAAGACATAAAACTGCAACGAAAGTAACAAACACAATATCCTTTTCATTTCAAAGGTGTTGTTTTGTGTGTTAGAGGGTAGCTGTCATTGATGCGTTTTGCACCTCGGGCCGTTTTTATCCGCTGAAGTTTACGCTGTGACGTAATAACTCTTTTTTTTTTTTTTTTTCGAGGGAAGGGCTGGGGGTCAGAGGGCCTAGGTATAAAAGTCACGGCTCACCACTGCAGTGTGATGATGTCAGGCCTCAGCTGGGGTAGCACTGGAGGAAATATCATATTTCATATTTGTCTTGTGTGGGTCTCTCTTTGTGAACACAGCTCCTCAGTGATCCATGTCCCCGGTGTCAACGACATACAGCCATCAGGCTCGTCCAATCAGAATCTAGCTCAGATCTCCAGACAGCTAAACCCAGGCCAGGTGGCATGGTCAGGCAACCGCCCCCCCTTCTCTGGACAGGTAATACACACACACACCACACACACACACACACACACACACACACACACACACACATACACATGAACACACAAACACCAGTGATAATATTGCATTCATTCAGCAACTCATTTTCTCCTGAAATTCTCTCTGGTGCCTGTTAGCAGACGTCCAGATCAAACCTATTAGTTATGTTTTATATGTTGGTCAGGTTTTCAACATTTTCAATGTCCCGAATAGGAGAAATTCGGATCAAACATTATGCAGATGATATAAAGAATGAGGCATTTCAGACTGTACCTTTATCGACTCCAACTGTGAGCCACCTCACATTGTCTATGAAGTCAAAAAACATTTCAGGTACTTTTTAACCTGGCTCTTAACTTTCATATGAATGGGAAAAAAGTATGTAATAGATATGTGCAGCCAAACATTCTTGTCCATTATTTTCATGTGAATACAAAAATGAATTTTAACATAACTAACATTTTTGCCTTTTTTGTCAGGTACCCCAATAAAGACTAATGAGAGTGCACTGAGTGGTGAACCCTGTATCTTGTGTGATGCTAACCTCTGTGTATCCACCCTGTGTATGCAGTCCAGTAAAGCCCAGTCCAGCCCCTTTGGGATTGGTTCTGGCCACAACTACCAGACGGACCCCGCCTCCTACAGCCCGCTGTCGTCTCCGGCCACTTCCTCCCCGAGCGGCAACGCCTACTCAGGACTGACCAACCGCAGCACAGCTTTTGGTGAGCCTCTCTCTCTTCGTTCTTATAAGCAGGGGTGCACATAACTTTCTTAGTGAGTTACTCAAATGAGTACCAGGAGACAATGTTTGGTACTCAGGGCTGCCCACGCAAGGTTATGTGTTCAGCCCCTCTGTTTCGCGAACGTCGACAGGGGGGTGTGGTATTGAACGTCAACGGGAGGGGTGGGGGTGGGCGCTAGTGGAGCACTCGCGTGGAACTCACGCCGGAAGTTGTGGCACAATTCCGTTGTACACACCGACGTTAACAGCAGCCCCGTCTGTGCGCACGGCGACCTGTCGTCCAGTGATCGAAGCGCCTTCTGGAAATGCTTCACAAGTCCGCCGGTACGCAAATGCGCTTAGTGAGACAAGTGACGGTACGCATTTCAGATGTTTGCCACGCATGCGTACCTGCATACCAGTTATGTGCACCGCTGATTATAAGACAGATAAAAAATAAAGAAAAAAATCATTACAAACAACTAATAAACAAACAGAAAGAGTTATATCAATAATATCACCCATAAAACAATGAAACATGAACAGTGTTTACAAAAATTACCTCAAATTAAAAGCCAAATTAAAAAGATAGGTCTTTCATTTACTTTTGAAAACTCCAATGGAGTTTGATGTTCAAAGATCCAGATTGTGAAATACTTTAGGTTCTTCCAAAGGAAAGGCATTGGAGGATCTGACCGTGTAGGTGTGCAAAATGAAAGGCAGCCCTGATGTATGTGGGGTCCAGGTTCTGGAAAGCCTTGTAAATCATTAAAGCACTTTCAAATCAGTTCTGAAAGACAACGGTAACCAGTGCAGGGGGAAAATGTGATACCTGTTTTTTGTGTTTGTTAAAATCCTGGCCGCAGCGTTCTGAATTAATTGCAATTTCTATAAATATTTTTGGGGGGAGAATAGTAATTTATTTATTTATATAATTTATTATTTTATTTATTTTGTCTCCGTTTGGAAGTGCAACACTAAAATGTTCCAAACAAAGACTTTAAATGTAAAAATGTAATCATTATTACGTTTATTTACTAAGTCCACAACATGATTTACACTGATTCCATACACATTCACAGATCTCTTGTGGCAGGCAGTTATTTCTTAGTGAGTGTTTGTGTATCATAAACATAGTGTCCAGCATTTACTGTTGAAGGTCTACTTCAGACACAAACAGCTGTCTCATGAACCCCCCTTACTCACATAAACGCTTCATCTCACACATTCCTTTTTAATCCCAGAACATTGAATTAAAGTTCTGCCTGAAGTTGACCTAAAACAAGTCTGACTCTTTCTTGAATTATTATTTCTTGACAGTTTTTCCTTTTCTTAATCTGTGCAAGTCATAGGACAGTTTAGACCAGGGGTTCCCAACCCCCGGTACCGGGCCGCGGACCGGGGGTTGGGAACCCCTGGTTTAGACAACCATTAGCAAACAGATAGCGTAGATCTGTCTTGTACATGTATTGTTTTGTTTGAAAGATAAAGCCGGTTTGTATGTTTATTTCCCTTCTTACAAAGTAGACACAGTACACATTGTTCAGTTAACAAATTGTGTTTAACACCCCAGCCCTACTCGTCCTGTGGGGACTGCTCATGTCTGTCCCAGTGTCCACACACCTGTGGAGCAGAAACGCTTGGTCAACACATTTCTAGGTCAATATTTGATGACAGATTAAACAATATAAAGACATTACGAGGAATGGGCACAGCATCGTCCTCTTGCTGAGGCCGGATGAACATAAGCCAAAAAGACACCTTCTAATGAAAACTATTTATGAAATTGTGGTTGAATATGAAAGCTGTAGCCCTCGTCAAGATATGTGACTGTGACTCAGAGCGGGGGGGGGCTTCATGCTCCTGGAGATGAACATGTGGAGGGTCTGCTCAGTGATTGCCCATCAGCTCCTGCTGTGTGTTCCTCCCTGCTGACCAGCATGCAGCCACCTGATGTTCTTTTAATGGACACACACATTAGGATGCTTCTGTCTCTCATTGCTCTCATTTAGTGACTCTTTATTTCCTCTCAGGCTGATCTCCTGCCTTTCTCTTTTCCTTGTATTACTTTATATGTTAGTTCTTCTCTCTAGTGTTATTTACAATTACAGACATAAGCCAGAATTACACACACGTACAAACAGGACCTAAGTGCAGTGGCGACTGGTCATTAGGGGCATGTGGGGCCCCATGTGGGGCCCCACCTAGTGTCAGCAGAAAGTATTACAAATAATGATTACAAAGAAATGCAAAAAAAGAAATAAAAAATATCTAAAATATATTTTAAGATCATGTTTAATCATCTGATTCGTCTGTACATTGCTGTTTTAGTCTGTGTTCTTCTAATAGTGTCTACAGTGTGCCTATTGAGCCGTTTTGAACCATGTGGGACAAAACCCGATCATGCCCCTCCCTCTCACTGTCTAAGTGAATGGTGACTGTAAAACAGTGACCACCAACTGGCGGCCCGCGGGCCACATCCGGCCCGCCAGACATTCTCATCCGGCCCGCACGACGGGGGTGACTGGCGTTGGCGGAGTGGTTAGTGCGTTCGCCCCCACTCATTTTTTTTGTTACAACGTCTCGTGAGTAATGTGCAGTACCGGAGTCCAACAGAGAGGCAGCAGCTGCGGGACAGTAGACTGCGTACTGCGAAACCTTCCCTGCCTTGAAGAAGAAGTGATCCTTCGTTGTGAAGAGTTTGCTTTATGCGCTCCGCAGACCTGCAGTAGCCCCGCTGCGACAGAGTCCAACAGAGAGGCAGTGGCGTTTTCTCCTGGAGGCCAAGGGAAGCCAGGCTTCCCCTGTTTTTTCGGATTGTAGTTATAATTTCAATAAATAAATAAAAACACTTTGTTTAGTTTCGGTAATTCTTCTTTGCTTTGTGTTGCTGCCGGCCCATCTCTCCCCCATTCTCATTGAGTATTTTACAAAGAGGGAAACAGCGCCCCTCTAGATGTTATGGTGAAAAAGGAGATTGCACTCGCTGTTGCGAGAGGAGGCCAGCCGAAATTGGCTTCCCTTGGTGAGGAAAAATGGAGGGATTGACCAATCAGACGAGGCTCACGTCATGCCCCTGCCAACCTGTGATTAGTTGGGCCCAGCGCCCAGCGCTCTGGTTGGGCCCATGCCAAGGGAAGCCAGAGGCGGCTGGCTTCCCTTGCCTCACAATCCAATCAAATCGCATCAACTTAGTGGTGCAGTGACGCGTCCTAAAACCCGGAAGTAAGCTGCGCTCGGGTTCCCTCGACAAAAAAGCAATGGGATTTCTCCATAGGATTTTGGAAAATAGCTGGAAATAAGGTCTGTGGAAAACGAACCTGTTAGATAAACACACGTTTTGTTCAGCTGGATAATATCCACATGTCTACCCTACTTTTATAATTTTCGAATCATAAATCGAATCGATAGATAGATAGTGTCACTGCACCACTCTCACCGCCGTTAGAAAGTAGCAAGCAACTGAAGCAAGTGCAATTATGGAGGGTGGAGATTTGGAGTATTTAATCAAAAATGATTGTACTAAACTTCAGCTACAGCAGCAACTAAAAATTAAATCTGATGACAGGCCAATGCCCAAACTGGAGCTGTGTACAGAGAGGAAAAAAGGAGCGAATCGGACGTAAACGTTATGCTCTCCTGATTTAGTTTGTGAATTAATGCTTATTAGAGTTTGGGCTGGAGAGTGCGTGCGGACCTGTCGGTTAGATAACAGGCGTGTGTAAGTCCTGCATCTGTATGATACAAATGTGTGTAAAATGATACCGGGCGCTGTAATCACTCATCTGGTTATGTTATTACATTGACCACCACACACACCCCACCCCCCCGACCCAAAAAAAGGACGTATTATTGGCTTCCCCTATTTTTTTCCCCACGCCACGCTACTGCAGAGAGGCAGGAGCTGCCGGACAGTAGCCTAGAAGTGATCCTTCGTTAGCGTGAAGAGTCTGCTAAGCTTTATGCGCTCCGCAGTACCTGAGCGTGCTCCACTAGCACCCCCCCCCCCGGTCAACAACTTCAAAATTCTGGGCTATATAAAAATCGCTGGACCGCGAAAGTGTCTATTGGATACATTTTGGCCCTTGGACAAATGTAGTTGGTGATCCCTGCTGTAAAAACTACACTGCGCATGCTCAGAGTATTTTTCTATTTAATGTGTGTGGCAAAAAAAGAATGACCATAGGGCACTGAGGCTGAGCTGCCATCCCCACCATACGTCATCTCACATAATTCAGAGCTGATTGGCTGTAAGTACGTGTGCCGCGAAAAGTGTAGTGTGTGAAGTGGAGACGAGAGAGGTGCAGTGACGCGTCCTAAAACCCGGAAGTAAGCTGCGCATGGGTTCCCTCGACAAAAAAACAATGAGATTTCTCCATAGGATTTTAGAAAATAGCTCGAAATAAGATCTGTGGGAAACGTACCTGTTAGATAAATGCACGTTTTGTTCAGCCGGATAATATCCACATGTCTACCCTACTTTTATCATTTTCCAATCATACATCTATCGATCATAAATCTATCGATTTAGATTTATGATTCGACTTTTGAAACTACAAGAAGATAAGGAGGACTTTTACAAAAAAGTAAGAGATTTTTGTCCAGAAGGATAGCATGGACTTCATGTTCAAGTCAAGGTAAGACCACCATTTTATTGAAAATGGGATCTTACTAAGAGAGAACAATCCAATATTTAAATGATAAAATTACAGTTTTTGGGTATCCTTTTGTTGAACTGTCTGTTTAAAATTAATCGAAGCATCAGACTAAAAAAGCTTTTGAAAATAATATTATATTTTGATTTAGGTCCAAATATAATATTTGTAAACCTGAAGAGTCAGTGCCAGAGCCTCAGCAGCCATGAACCTCACTGCACGTCACTGCAGAAGCTTATATATAGACATCTACGTTTTTTGTGCCCCACCACTTTTGTACATATAAAAACGCCACTGCCTATGTGTCAGTGTTCTGGCGCCTGGGAGCAGTTGGGGGTTTGGTGCCTTGCTCAAGGACACCTCAGCATTGCCCAGGTGATATTGGGCTGTATAGATAAAATGTGATTGATTGATTAATTAATGACTGTGATTCGGATCCAAAATATAAATGTATATTCTTCTTTGGCCCATGCTACACATCTCCACCAAGTTTCATGAAAACAGCCCTAGGAGGCCACCTGGCAATTTTGGTCCAATCTGGACTTGAACCGGCAACCCTTCAGTTCCCAAGTGCCTACAGACTGAGCTACTTACATCTTGTTAGAGTTGTTTATCATTTGGATTTGAACCATTCTGGTTCCTATTTCGGTTCTGCTTATGGATTCCGGTTCTTATCGGTTTAATTTGATTCCTGTTTTTAACCCGAGGGTCAAAATAAGTCACATGACAATTTCACAGAAAAAAAAATGTATTTTAAAAAAAACATTAGTCAAATTACTATTCCTGTTTACAAATCACTTCATACACATTAACACTAAATGTTCATTTGGTTTGCTGTTATTGAATAAAATGTTTTAAGAATACTGTGCATTGCTTTTGCATTCACAAGTTAGTTCAAGTTAGTTCAAAGTGGTGCAATTGGAGAAAATAACAATTTCCCCGTTCTCCTCGGCTGGCCTAAGTATGACCTACACTAAATATCCAACAGCTGCCCAATTGCTTCAGTGTTTGTAAAAGCTAAATAAATCATCATTTATTCCAAAAAGTAACGTTCTATACCCTGCTTCACGTCGACATACAGAACCTGTTTTCATTACCAACCCTACACCCGGTGATTCATCGCTCTGTGGTTCCATGTGTTCTTCACTTATGAACAGTTGTGTTTCTGCCTTATCTTGTAGCTTTCCACTCGATGTGTTCAGCCTCCTGTTTGTAAATGACATTCCTCTCTGTGTCTGTTCCTTCTGCTTCAGCGCCTCTGCCTCTCTGAGTGCGTGCTGATGAGATGAGCTTTATTATTGTGAAACGGCAGAATGTTCCTCTGCAGGGGGGGGGCAGACAGCTTATCAATCTGCTTCCATTTAATGTACTCGCTAAACTCAAACAGCCTCGCAGAGAGAGGGTGTGTGTGTGTGTGTGTGTGTGTGTGTGGTGTGTGTGTAGTCATATCTTCAGAGTGCGGCTGCGGCTCACAATAGTCAATGATGCGATGAATGTGTTGCTTTATGAGCGAGCCAGAGTTACAAGAAGAAAGTTATTAAGTTGATTCTGCGGCTGTTGTGTTTGAGGACCACAATAAAACTGATTTCAGTGACTCTACATTTGTGACTGTTGCTAGATATTTATTTCCTTATTGACTTCCTTTCATTTTACAACCTACAAGGACACCTCCAATGCATTTCTTCAAGTACCTAAAGTATTTCACAATCTTGGATCTTTGAACAGCAAACTCCATTGAAGTTTTTTAAAGTCAATTAAAGACCTTTTTAGTTATTTGGCTTTTCATTTCCTACAACGGCAGAGTTGCAGCTCTTTAGATCAGGGGTTCCCAACCCCCGGGCCGCGGACCGGGGGCCGCGAAATAGCTGTGAGTTTATCATAATATTTGCAGAATTATAAATATATAAAAATATTTTATCATAATGTTTTTTTCAAAAAGTGTTAATTTTCGCACCTATACGAGTCACATTATTTCATCCAGTAGCCTAGTTAAACTTTCACCAGAAAACCTAAGGTCTCAGCCTCTTGTGCGCACGAGAAAGTTACCGGTGCGCGGACATGTCGGCCAGGGGTGTAGTAGAGCTATTTGTTTAAGCACCGGATTGGCAAAACAGGAGAGGTAAACCAGTCTGCCTTGATCTATGAATTCATGTCCGGGACTCTCACAGTATCTGCTGCCCACAGCTGTTTTATAGAAGGAAAACCTCTTCACTTCATGAAATGGCTGCAGCATCAGGAGGCAGCGGGACGTGTACTCCGCCTCTGAGAAGTGCAGCACCAGCGCGCCGAGAGCTGTGCCTTTTTACGCACCGCCTTCGCTGTGTTTACCTTCTTCAGAACAGCTTAAGAGTGACTGCAGGCTGCTACGTGTTAACCACACACACCTCTACACACACACACACACACCTCTACACACACACACACACACACCTCTAAACACACACACACACACCTCTACACACACACACACACACCTCTACACACACACACACACCTCTACACACACACACCTCTACACATATCGAACTGCCCGATTATTCCCCCTATTACTCGTTTTATGAAGGAGATGTCCGGTCACCAAGGCGCATGATGTGTGTGCGGAACGAACGACACTATCATAATGTCTTCTGACAACAAATGCCAGTGTCACACACACACACACACACACACACACACACACACACACACACACACACACACACACACACACACACACCCTGGCGACCGGACATCTCCTTCATAATGCACCTTCTCCTCGTTTTCCCAGCATTCACTGGATTATCCGTAAATCATACAATAAAAACCAAAACGTGGATTTATCTGTTTTCCCGTTTTGGTTTAAAAACTGAATAACGTCGTTTTTTTGTTTTTTCCGAAAAACACCGGTTCTTTTTTTTTTTTTTTACGTTGTTAATATGTTTTGGATGCATATTGTTCTAGTATTTGTTCAGGCTGTTACATCCAATTAGTCTCTGTTGCTACCTGCTGGTGGTGAGTAAATATTAAAATCAGTTAAAATTGACAACCGGTCCATGATTTTCTTTTTATGTATCTGCCGGTCCTTGGCACAATAAAGGTTGGGAACCCCTGCTCTAGATGACACGTGCTTTTAGTGGACAGGCCTTTCCTCACATTCCCAGTGTTTTTTTTATAATAACTCATTACCTTTTAGTAATAAGCCTCACTTTTTCTGATCCGGAGGTGTGAAGCATGGGCCGTAAAAAAGAACCTGTTACATTTTGGAGCGGATCCAAATCTCAGTCAGTCAATCAATAAATTGTATTTATACATCCTAATGTCACAAACTACTCCTGTGTCTCAGGGGGGTCAACAGTGTGAACAGCCTCTGACCCCCTCTGTGCTGAGACCCTCGCAGCATACAAAGCAGCCCCAGACTGAACATCAAATCATGTTAGAAACCTCTGGGAGTGAACAGGACACACAGACGTTACACACATTAGGTGTGTGTAGATAGATATATTAAAAAGATCATTTTCAACATAGTCACCGAAAAGAATCCTTTGCTGTGAAGCCCATACAATGACCTCCTGAGACAAAGTTAGTTGCATAAAGTCCCCCTGTGTGTCACATTATCTCATATAAGCCCCAATCAGTAGTGTGTTGTTCCACAAAAAAAAAGAAGGTTGCATCTACAAAGTGGTCGATATGTTGTGAACTTCAACAAATATTACAAATCCATTTAAATGACAGGTTATTATGCAATAAACCAGGGACAATGGCAAGGGGGTGAATCCTTTTGCAAGGCACTGTATACTGGAGATTGAGGAATGACTTCCTAACCCGGGACATGGGAGAATCTGATGGGCAGTGAATGCAACATGAGCCTTGGTGGTCTATGCTCTCCTGTTAAAACTGTTGCATTTTTCAGATGATGTGGATACATTTCTAACTGGGGGAATACAATCTTTGAAAATGACATGTCTAACAAATGATCTGTAGCCGAGCGCAGAGTGCACACAGCAGGGTGAGATCGGACCTCCACCTGCTGTGGTTCCTCTGGATGTGTAACAGTCCCTCTGGTGTGTGCAGATGTGTCGGGGGAGGGCAGTCAGAGTGGAGCTCAGTTCCAGGGCCGTCCCAGTGAGGTGTGGTCCCAGTGGCAGAACCAGCACCACAGCCAGCAGGCGGGGGAGCAGCACACACACCCCAACCCCAGCCAGACAGAGGTGTTCCAGGTAACACACACAGACACACACACACACACACACACCCCAACCCCAGCCAGACAGAGGTGTTCCAGGTAACACACACACACACACACACACTCCAACCCCAGCCAGACAGAGGTGTTCCAGGTAACACACACACACACACACACACACACACACACACACACACTCCAACCCCAGCCAGACAGAGGTGTTCCAGGTAACACACACACACACACACACACACTCCAACCCCAGCCAGACAGAGGTGTTCCAGGTAACACACACACACACACACACACACACACACTCCAACCCCAGCCAGACAGAGGTGTTCCAGGTAACACACACACACACACACCCACAGACACACACACACACATAAATAAGTTATAAAAGCACAGCATGTTGTGTAAGTGAACCTGACCATGTCCCTTTAATGTTTGCCTCTACTCAGCTGTGTGATGTCTCTGTGTCTCTGCAGGACATGTTACCCATGGCCGGAGACCCCACCCAGGGAACAGCCAACTACAACATAGAGGACTTCGCTGACCTCGGCATGTTCCCCCCCTTCTCTGAGTAACACCCCCTTTCCCATCCCCACCCTCAGAACTGGACTGATGTCTCATCGTTGTCTCATGTTTCTTTATTGCTGGATCCACACGGCTGATGTGCAGCACAGTGAATGTCTGCATCTCTTTTCAAACACACTTCACTTATCAAGCCTGCAGTCTGTATCTATGACCATACACATACCTCATCTCTGCAGGCAGGTGGGGGGGCACATCCGTCATCCTGCATCACTCCCTGTGTGTGAGGCTGCTGAACACATGCTGAGGAGCTCCTGCAGTCCAGAGGTCAGAACTTTAAATATAGCTGTACTCGTCAGAGACTAGTTTATTACTATTTTACTTCCTATTTTTCAGATTTGACAAAGCAAAAATTCCAAAAAGATGATCATGAAATCCTTTCAGTCAGCGGTTCATGTCTGCAAGCCTCTGCACCAAGAACCAAAATGTACGAGTGTTCCAACAAATAGCCTGCACCCACCGATGTAGACGAGTCTCCACTGCTGTCTGCATCCACATCTGTTCGGAGTATATCATGTTTTCAGGATTCAATAATAACTCAAACATTTGAAAAAACGAATTTATAAGTCATTCCTCCCTTATGCTGTGTGCTGTGCAGTCACTGACAGAGTGGTGCCAAGCATTAACACCAGTGCGGTCACCATGACACTCAGAGTCCCTCAGCATGTCACTACATACGTCTAACTGATGGTGTTCATGTAGAGCGGACACTTGCACAGCAACTTTACATTCCATTTCAAAAAGGCTAAATAAAAGCATCAATCACTGCTTTTCTGTGGAGGAATTTAGAACTCAAGAGAAGTTGCACAAATCTTGCTCAACTGTGTGTGAGGAAACAACATTGGCGTACTCTGCAAATTGAGAACTGTTCTTAAAGAGGCTCATTCTGCTTCCCTTCCTGCAGTGTGTTCTAAAGGTTTGTGTGCATGTTAATGGTCTGCAAAGGCTAAAATCCCTCAGACAGAGGGTGAAAAGAGTTGCTGCAGCACAAGGCAGTATGAGAAAAATAAAGAGCTTTAGAACATTAAAGCATGGAGACATGTCCCAGTAGAGACACTACATACTGATATACACCCGAAAAGAGCAGAATATGTCCTCTTTAAAAGAAGAGTTCAAGAGAAGTACTGCAGCTCTACGCCATGCTTAAAGAGCGGAGTATGCATCATCACAGTTAGTCAAGTGTTTGTGTCGGCACTCTCTTTACTTCTAAGCAGGATTGTGTTACAGTGCTAAGCTAGCATGTTAATACACACACAAAACACACTTAGTCACACATCTGAGCTGCTGAGGTCATCATTCATAGCTCCCATGTCAAATCACATGCATAATGTGACACAGTGTTACTGAGCGATGTCATCAGAGCCAAAATCATGTTGGAATTCAGTCATAAATAACTATCGTGTGCACATACTGTATAAAACCAACGACAGAGAAACAGTCAGCAGCATCAGCCTGCTGAAAACTAAGTGCAGCCTCCCACAGACCAACAGGCCCCCCCCACCTCCTCTGCTGATGGCTGCACTGATTGTACAGTCAGTTCTGATGTATTGCCAATCCCTGCACTCAGTGGCGTAACAAGGTTGTGATTGGCCCCGGTGCAAATATTGTTCTGGGGCCCCCATCGCCCCAAACATAAGCGCACGCTGATGTGCTCACACACGCACGGACATACACAACCAATCAGAAGCGCCACATGTATAGTCTATCAACAACAGCCTGCCCTGGCCTCAGACCACCACAGCCTGACAACGGCACAGCGAACTAAGAAGAGGATTAAACCTGTTTCCTTGATGTTTGTCTCTGGGGAATGGGCCGGTAGGCCTACATAGACCGGTTGCTATAATATAGCTTTTGATCTTGGCGTCGGGGGTCTCAATAGCGCCATAGAGTCCCCTATCGATTGGGGCCCTTGGGGGAACTGTTGGACCACCGCCGGGCACAGCCAAATCCAGCCTCTCCTCCTGCTGGCTGGAGAAGAAGGTTGCACAGCCACGGCCACGGATACAGCTTCACTTGTGGAGCTAGATGGCAATGATGGTGGTGAGGCAGGTGAGCTATCGTTAGCCTCCGGCTGCCGCTGCACGTCAACATTGCTAACGTTAGCGCTTGATTTCGAGGACGATGTATGACAACAAAAAACGGTCTAATTTCGTCAGTTTAGCTGTTACATCTTGTTCTCTCTTGTCCTTTCTCTTTTGAGCGCTGCTCTTGTGCTTTGGTTTGCTGTACATTATAAATGCAAGCTATTATATTTGTTATAATGCTACGGAACTTGCTGCTGCTAGCTACAGTACAGTACAGGTTGATTAAACGGTTCGCTCGTCACGCAAGGTATCACATGACATGAAAGGGAGCAAGGTCATTGGACGGACAAATTACAAATTAATTTAGGTTGCTTGGTTACTTTGAAGACTGCGTGAACCGGTCAATGCCATTGGGGCCCCAAAAAAAGGGCTCTGGGCCCCAGTGCGTTGCACCGGCTGCACCGGCGATAGTTACGCCACTGCCTGCACTACATGTTGCCACACACACACACACAGATGTATGTGATGTTTAAGACGTTGGCCTCCACCTGCCTGCAGCCTCTTCACACCATCGCTGCCAAACAGCAGCAGGGGGGGGTCTCCACCTGCTGCTGTCCTCACTCTCCACCCACCTTACTGTGTAAACTGTATGTAGTTATGTCCAGAACTCTAGAGAACCCAACGCCAGTATAGAAGATTCTGTGTATAAATGAAAATCTACATTGAAAAATAATAATAAAAACTCATTGCAGGCCGTTGCTAAGATAAGGCTTAAAGTGCACTTCATGAAGCTAACTGCTAATCTGACCAGCCTGCTTTAAAGGGAAGAACCGCCATACCGTGGGAGCGAAGCGCAGCGTCTCACCGTGAGTTTGTCCTTCAGCTGGCTACTTGACTTTATTACTTTATAATCTTTTCAACTATTAAGAGACTTAATAATACTTTCTAGCGGGGAGCTTTTACCGTACGGATTGTATAATGTCTCTGAGTGACGGATGGAGAACATGAACAGACATCAGAGCCCTTTTGCTAAAGATCTCAGATTGATGTGTTTTGTAAATAATGTGATTTTTATGTCGACTCGTGTTACTTTCACACAGTACGTGTTTTTTGTGTAGGTTTTAATGATTGTGTGCAATGTGAGTACATATTTAACTATCGGTATTTAGTTAGTCTGTTAATTGTACATTGAGTTCTAGACCTGTGTAAATGTGACCCAATATTTTTGTGTAACAAATTGTGCTTGTGACATTAAATTCATATTGGTTACATGGCTTCTATTCAAAGTTTATTCTTCAATAACTTAGTCATGCTTCACCTTCAGATCTGTTTTTGTTGTGCTTCATTTTCACCGACAAAACATGTACCAATAATTGTGATGGTTTGTTACTGATTAAACTAACATTATGAAAAGCTGCTACATTTAGCTCCAATTTGACCAAATGAAACAGTACAATTATTGTTAAAGATGAATGCCTAGTAGTAAGGCATTTACAGTGAGCCCTTTGTCATTTCAAAGTTAATTTTACCCATAATACTTGGTGTATTCTTACTCTAACTCTAGAGGAAGTGTCAAGAGTTGAACATCAAAGGTACAACATATTTTTGGGAGTACTTATGCACATGTTGTAATTTATTTAAGGCGGTATCTTTGAATTTATTAGTTTTACTCACAGTTGTGCTGACAAGTCTGGATTCTGATGATGGCTTCATGTTATGCTACTTGTAGTTAACTAAAAATAAAATGAGATTCTTCCCACACACATTCAACAAAGAAAATATTCCCTTACAATAGTCAACAAATCGGAACAAAAGAGGCAAAACTCAAACCAACTGATAAAAACATTTAGATCGTCTCTTTATGTTTCACGTAATATCATTGAACTATAAAACCGGTGTCTTCCACATAGGAAGCCCATATCATGTGTCTCTTGAAGGCACTGTGGGAATTGTAGTATTTTATATTTCCTGGCTACAGAGGTTGCCACTAGGTGACAATAATATTTGACTTTTCCCCAAAAAGAAACTTGCTCTAACAGTATGGCTTATTTTACCCAAACCCAGGGACGTGCACAGGTACGGGCTAATGTTGCCTGGGCATCGGCCCGTTTTCCTCTTTGGCTGACCTGCCCCTCTGGAGAGAGCGAAAGTCTTTTTTTTCTGTTGTGGCCGAATCAACATGATGAGCCCCAGTGGTGTAGTGGGGACTTTTTTACTGGGTGGACGCTATTTTAATTAGGTCATCCCAAACAATAACACAAGTGCGCACGCGCGCAGTGCACTCACAAAACGGGCAGACAGGTCTACAGAAACTACCGGTGTGCTTAGTCCTACTAGTGTGTTACTGTACTGCAAAAAGCAGACGGCGCTGCGCTCAACACACACACAGACTCAAAACCATGGACACACCGGCACATAAGTTACATAAACAATTTATAGGCGTAAGTTGCATAAATGCTTGAGCTACAGTATTGCAACTAAGCAGACAGCGCTGCTTCTCTCTCTCTCTCTCTCTCTCTCTCTCTCTCTCTCTCTCTCTCTCTCTCTCTCTCTCTCTCTCTCTCTCTATCTCCACTTTCAAAATCTATTTAAAACTCATAACAAACAAACAACATTCCCCTAGTTGTCCTGAAATGTACTTATTAAATAAACGAAACGGGACTTGCAACTGATAACACTGGCAATGATTTTATATTTATTAGACTATTAAAAAAAAAAAAATCATGCTTCAAAAAAGTGGGGGCTCCAAATAAGCATGGGAGCCTGCAGTCGCAGGACACCTCCACTCTCAGGACAGGAAGTGCATGCACGCTAAGAATTACAAAATAAAATCGCCACTATCAGTACAGCGCCACTTTCCAAACAGGAAATGCACGCAAATACAAAATAAAATCGTACTGACACTTATTATATACATGGGTCATTCCTAGCATTCGGTGCCATTTCAGCTAGGGCAGTGGTTCTCAACCTGTGGTACGCGTACCACTGGTGGTACGCCAGCTCCCGCTAGTGGTACGCGGAGGAATCTGACATAATTATTTTTTCTTTTTTTTTTTAAATAATTTTTTTTTCTTTTTCTTTTCTTTTTACATTTTATTTAACCTTTATTTAACCAGATGAAAACATTGAGACAAAATCTCATTTACAATGCTGACCTGGCCAAGAAGGCAGCAACGTTACACGTTCTTACACATAACACAGACATATCAAATACAGGGAACACAACTAAGTAAACAAAAAGACGAAAAGCAGTCACTACATTGTGCACATTTGGGACAGAAAGGTACACTACTTATTACTGCAAGAGCAGCTGGTGGTAAGGACCTCAGACAACTTCAATTTAAAACATTTAAAACCAAGCTTTTAAAAAATAAGCATTAGACCTTTTAAATACAAAATATATGATATAATGTGGTGGGGACCTAAATGGCACCGAATGCTAGGAATGACCCACATATGTATGTTCCAGCCGGGAACCTCCACCCCGCTGCGGGACCCATGGTGATGACAAATCTTCAGAACTGGTAAGTGTAATTTCAAATCCACATTTGGACATTGCCTTACCAGGGTAACACTTTACAATAAGGTACACAAAATGTGCCTAGTTACTGAGTAGTGAATAAGGAACGACTAGATAATGGTTAGTTAATGAGGAGTTCCTGAGTGACTGCGATTGAAGAACTGATGGTTACTGGTTAACAGACTGGGGGGTACTGTATTAATGAATTCAAAACTGTGTCTCAGGGCTTCTTAACATTTAATAACCTATGAATGTGTCATACCCACCTAACGGGAAGAAACTCAGCTAACTGAAGATATGAACCATTTTTACCGAAACAAAACACAAGTCTCACAAGAAGCGTCTAAAAAAAAATGCTAAAGCACTTAGCACAGAACTCACGGTAGAAATACTTTATTACTTATCGGATCTGCACAAACAAGATATCAGATAGCAAGCTGAGATTCCACAGATTCTAGGGGTATTAGTATCATCACTGAGCGATCAAAACTCGCGGCAGGGGAAGCTAACCCAGACATCACACAACGTAGCTTTACGGAGCAAAAACGGGACATTGTCTTTGCTGTTGTTCTGATCAAAAGTTGTGTTCAATGGCATTAAAACGATAAAAACGCTGTTGAAGGTTAATCCATAGGTTAATCCAATGTGTCTGTGTCACTTTGAAATGATTACTGATAATCCATCATTCAATTTTTGTCAAAAATGGAGATTTCATATTAGCTGTTATCAGGGTTGGGTTGTAACGGAATACATGTAACGGCGTTACGTAATCAGAATACAAAAATCAAGTAACTGTATTCAGCTCGCGTTACATTTGAAAAACGAGTAATCTGATTACAGTTACTTTCGTAAACCTGAAGTGAATACATTTTGGATTACTTATTGGAATTATTGGTGGAAAGATGTCCTCACAACATTTAATATTCATTACTAAAGGTACAGCCGAATTATCACAGCGCACAAAACTGAAGTTACCTACTGTAACTCCAGCTTCTATGAGTATTGGCGTAGCCCTCTAAGGCTATCGCTATTGGGTAATCCCCTGCGCACACGCGCAGCACTGAAACACTTGTAGTCCACGCCCACCCGCAGGTGGGCACCACCCTCGGGCTCCCTTCCGGTATAAATAGGAAGGAGGCCCGACAATCTGCTCCCACACAAAAAAACTTTTCTTCAGCTATTCGTGGAGCCAGTGGGGCCCAGAACTTAGAGGGCTATGCCAATACTCATAGAAGCTGGAGTTACAGTAGGTAACTTCATTTCTATTTCGTATATGGCTTCGCCCTCTAAGGCTATCGCTATTGGGTTAAGGGCGAAGCAAGATGTAGTCTGCGCCCCACTGGGTCCCCCCGGTACTGGAAGCACAGACACACCTGCTCAGATAATAACCCATGCCTATTGCGCCATGCGAATGGCGCATCACAGTCCCTGGAATATAGCATAACATGAATATTTACCATGAGGGGACGCAGGCTGGGAACAATACATACCCGCCGCTGTGATAAGTAGAGACGAAGGTCACACTTTGCCCAGCGACAAAAAGAGGGGGAACACGGGCAACTCTCTGCGTGCAGACAGGAGGCGCACCGCTGGAACCCTGACCATCACTCACTCTGACAAGACACTCGTACAAAATGTGTCAGAGGAAACAAGGAAACATCCCTCTCATAAGAGGGGAAAGGGGCCGCTCTTCGTGTGCCGAGAGGCAGGAGAGAGGCGCACAGCTGGATCCCTGACGTCACTCACTCTGACAGGACACTCAGCACAGGGTGTGTCAGAGAGGAATGGGAGACATCCCTCAAATAAAATTGAATAAATGAACAGGGGGAAGACCAAGATGCAGCAGTGCAAATGTCTTCCACTGACATTCCTCCGTGCAAAGCCGTGGAGGAGGAAATTCCTCTGGTGGAGTGCGCACTGATGTTCTCCGGGGGATCCGCCCCAGAGGAGACATATGCCTGTGACACAGCCTCACACAGCCAGTGTGACAGCCGTTGTGCAGACAGAGGCTGCCCGATCGAGCTCTCTCTGTAATGCACAAACAGGCGCTGAGAACGGCGCAAGGCAGCCGTGCGCGCCACATAGCAGGCCAGCGCGCGCACCGGACAGAGGAGATGAGACGTGGCTTCTTCCTCCGACCTGTGAGGAGGGGGAAAGAAGCCATCCAGGGTGATCACTCTTGATTTAAAGAGCTTGTGATGACCTTTGGCATAAAAGCCGGGTTAGGGCGTAAAACAGCTGAACTGCCATCTCCTTGGATCCGGAGGCATGACGGAGCCACAGAGAGAGCAGACAAATCACTCACCCTTTTCGCTGATGTTAGAGCCAAAAGTAGTACTACTTTGGCTGATAACAGTTTAAGGGGAACCTGAGCTAAAGGTTCAAATGGGGCTTTGCTTAGTGCGCGTAACACTAAAGCCAAATCCCACTGAGGCGCCAGTGCGCGTGACACAGGTCTGAGTCTCCGTACTCCTCGCAGAAAACGTTTCGTCAGGGGGTGACTAAACACCGTCCCGACCCCGAAACCTACGTGACAAGATGATATGGCAGCAGCATATACCTTGATTGTGTGAAGGCCAAATTCCTGTCCAGCAACAGCTGGAGGAATGACAGCACGTGAGGCAGGGGGCACGTAATGGGTCCAGGCTTTTCGCCACACACCAACGCTGGAAAGCTGTCCACTTGGCTGTGTAGGACGCTCTGGTAGACGCTGCCCTGGCTCCTGAATGGTACGTACAACATCTTGAGAGAGGCCCAGCCCCTCTAAATGTTCCCGTTCAGGGGCCATGCCCATAGGTGCTGGCCTATCACAGGGTGACTGCTGATCGCTCCCTCCACCTGCGAGAGAGCGTCCCCCGCCACGGAATTTTCCACGGTTTGCCTGACAGCGTACGCTGTAGGCATGGAAACCAGGAAGCGCCCGTGCGCTCCGGGGCAATTAGGATCATGACAGTCGCTCCTCCTGCACTCGGTCCAGGCACCGAGGAATCAGCGGGACTGGTGGAACGCGTACAACAGTCCCCTGGGCCACGGTCGATGTGCGAACGCGTCCACCCCCAGGGGGGGGTGGTCCTGCGCTTTCAGGGAGAACCAGAGGGCGCATGCGCGTTCCCGCGTGCGGCGAACAGATCCACCTCTGCTCTCCCGAACCGGCTCCATACCTGGGAGACCAGCTCGGGATGGAGGCTCCAGTCCCCCTGGCGAGGACCTCCTCTGGACATGAGGTCTGCCCCTTTGTTCAGTCGCCGGGAACATACATTGCTCTGATGGAGAGCAAGTGTGCGTGCGCCCAGATCAACAGCGGCCTGGCTGTGTTCAAAGCTGCGCTGAGCGTACTCCGCCCTGGCGATTGATGTAGGCTGCCGCGGCTTTGTTGTCTGTGCGAATCAACACATGCTGATTCCGCAGCAACGGGGCAAAATGCTGGATTACTCTCCGTACGGAGAGCAATTCCAGCACGTTTATGTGGAGGGACATGTGAGCCGGCCACTGTCCCCCCACTGCCTGCGACATACACGTTCCTCCCCACCCTGAGAGAGATGCGTCTGTGAACACCGAGATGTGTGACGTAACTCTGCCCAGGGGCACACCCGCTGACAGCACGTGGGGACTTTTCCAATAGGTTAAGTCTGAACCCACGGAAGGGGGGATGGCCACCATGCGCCTCTTCTGTCGCACGGGGTCGATGCGCAGGCGAATAAACCGCCTCTGGAGTATCAGCCCTCGACATTAACGATTGCCCGATGGCCCGAGGCAATCTAGTATTTAGCTTGGGCAATGAAGCCTCACCTGCTGGTTGCCCGATCGGGCAATCTATTATGGCAATTGTGGAGACGTGTCTTGTGGAGACGTGTCTTGTGGAGACGTGTCAGTGCCTGACAGCGGTCAAATCGGTTGGAAAACGATGAAAAAGTTACCAAAAGTCGTTCTTCATGGACGTCATAGTTTGACATAGTAACGGTATTTTAAAAATACTAAACTGTCGGCAACTATAGATGCCGTTTTCGCGGGCTTCAGCCGCGCCTTGTGTAAATGTGACCTGAGCGAAGGCTCGCAGGCAGGTTAGCTGCTGCGCACGGGTAATATGTTTTGTTCACCTGAGTGGAGTCCTGCAGGCACATCGCCTTGTCTTTTTTTGTTTATTAACACTGACAGTGTTAGCGTTATGTGTTTATATTGACTATGTTGAATTTCTCCTTGAAATACAGTAATTGACTGTGACATAGACGGATAACTTAAATAGAGAAATGTGATATGTTTGTAAAGTACAGCTATTTGAATGTAACTGTGTACTTTGAATTTTGAATGAGAAGCAATCCAGACATTGACACTTTCTTGAAAGACTGTTAGTCGTTGAATGCAGGGCATGCAAGCGAGCAAACACAAACAAGAACTCATGCAAACAAACAAGTGAAATGAAGAATAAAATTGAAATTGTACAATATAATATTGTGGTGGTTCATCTTATAATTCAGTCTAGAAAATGCACCAGACAGCATCTAAGACCTGCAAAAATCTAAATTTTGTCCGCGCGCATTTTTCAGGGCAATCTCTATTGGTCTCAGGGCCATCTGTAAATTAGCTTAGATGGCCCACAGGGCCATCTCCCAAAATCCTTAATGTCATGCACTGAGTATCCTCATGTGAAGGAGACCCAGGGGGATCACCACGTGACCAGCTGCCATCATGCCCAGCAGCTGCATCACGGAGAGGGCTGTCACCACGCTGCGAGGTGTGACACGTCGGAGAAGAGCTGTCAGTGCCTCCACTCTCTGCTGTGAGAGTCGCGCTCTCATGCGGGCTGAGTTCAATTCCACACCCAGGTAAACAATACTCTGGGAGGGAAGAGGGCGGCTCTTCTTCCAGTTTATTATGAAACCCAGCTTTGACAGATGTGATACGAGCTGTACCGTCTGTAAAGCAACTTCCTCCCTGGAGCGAGCCAGCAACAGCAGGTCGTCCAGGTAAAATAGTACTCTCATCCCTCCTCTGTGTAGCGGCTGCAGTGCCGTCTCTACACACTTTGAAAAGGTGCGAGGAGCCAGGGAATAACCGAACGGCAGACGGTTGTACTGGTACGATATTCCCTGGAATGAGAAACGCAGGAATTTCCTGTGTTTCGGGATGATGGGTACGTGGAAGTAAGCATCCTTCAGGTCTATAGAGGTGAACCAGTCTCCCTGGTGAACACACTCCAGCACCTGTTTGATCGTCAGCATGTGAAAAGGCCTTTTCATTATTGCCTTGTTGAAAACTGACAGATCGAGGATGGGTCTCATTCCCCCTGTCTTCTTCGGGATAAGAAAATAGTGGGAGTAATACCCCTGATTTTCTTCCCCTTGAGGAACCCTGGAAATAGCCTCTTTCAACAGGAGTTCCCGCAGCTCTGACTGGAGCGCAAGACACTGTTCCTGGGATGACAGGAGTGTTTCCTGTATCCCCTTGAACTGTGGGGGGGAGAGGCGAACTGCAGGGTGTACCCTCTGCTGATCAACCTGCTCATCCATCTGTCCATCAGACACACACGCTGCCACTCTGAGAAACACTCTGAGAGCGGGCGCACGTGCTCGAGATGTGTTGTGGTCGTCATGGTGACGAGCCACGTCAGAGCCCTCGCCGCCGCTGCCCGTGAGGCAACCCAAGGTGGGCCTGGAGCGAAAGGGCTGTGAGGGAGCCTCCACACGCTGCGTTTCACTCCGGCTCTCATCATGAGGCGCGTACACGCTCAGGGGATGAGTGGAGATGTGTGCAGTGACGTCCACATGAGGCGTCATAACTGCTCTCATGGGCTTATTATGACCGTATGTAGGAGGCGTATTTCGGACAGAGGCATGCCGCGAGCTCTGCGGTTTATTAACCGATAGGTTAAAACCAGCAGACTTCTGCAGCGATCCCTGCTGCCTACTAATCAACATATTGGTGGCAGCTGGCTTAGTTAGTGAACTCCGCAGTTTATTAACCGATAGATTAAAAACTGCAGGTTTTTTCAACGAGCCCTGCTGGCTACTAACCGATACGTTATAGGCAGCTGGTAGAGTGGGGGATATGTGAGAAACACTTGATACTGATGCCTCAGACACAAAGTTGGAAAATAAACTCATTTTATTTTTCTCACAACCCCCCCCAACACGTCAGAAGCGGCTTTGCTTCCTCGGAGGCTCTCGCGGAGCAGACCAGGAGCGGGAGTGCCTCCCTCCCCGTTGGCTCACCGCCGGAAGACCCCTCTGCCTCTGGGGTGGCGGGGGAGCGGCGACGCGGGGCGGGGCCCCTGCCGCCGCCGACGGGCGAGCCTGACGCCGCGGCTGCTGTTGCCTCTCTTGTGTGCGTCTCTCCGCCTGCCGCTGTGGCCGGGTTGGACGCTGCGGCTGCTGCGGCTGCTGCGGCTGCTGCGGCGGGCGTTGGTGCCGCTGTGGCCGCCCCGCAGGCTGGAGCCAGCTAACGTGCTGGCGGATGTCGTCCGCCTGTTCTGCAGCCGCCTTCATGGACTCCACCATGGCGTGGAACTGGGATCCGAACAGCCCGTCCGGGCTGATTGGAGCGTCCAGCAGCACCTTCCTGGCCGTCTCCGTAACAGACGCCTGCTGCAGCCAGAGGTGGCGCTGAATCTGCGTCACCCACGCGGCGATTCTTGCCTGGGAGACAGCAACGGACGCGCACAGTGTGAGCGCCGTGCTGGCCGCCTTGCTGATCTCCTCCGCGTCCTCCGCGGCCAAGGTGGTGGACCGCTCCACCAGCGTCACCACCGAGTTGGAGAGCAGCGCGATGTTGTTCGCCGCCGCCGCCCGCCTGAAAGGCACACTGGTGCACCCGGTCGGCCTGGCGGGCGACATACTGGTCCCTGGGGGAGGCCAACGTAGGGCGCCGTCCGGCGATCATGTTGGCCTGCCTCACCCCAAAAAACGCCGTCAGGCTCGGCTCCAGAGAAGGGGTGGCTGGGAAACCAGCATCTGTGAACCCCTCCACCTTGGTGAGGGGGACAAATGTGGCCACCGGAGCCTTCAGGGTCCTCGGGTTCGCCGCCGCCCCCTCCTGGTACCTCCTGATGGCGGGAAAGCGTGGCCAGATCGGATCACTCCTGACCGTCTGCACCCGCGAAAAAACTCCGGCCATGTCGTCCGGAGCACACCTCTCCTGAGCTAGGGGAACGGGGAGACCTCTGCAGGCGGCCGCCTTGCCTATGATCTCCGGCAGTTCCCCCAGGATGCCACCTATCGCCGGCAGCGCCGTGATGACGGAGAAGGGGACCGCGTGCTCTGCCGTCCAGTCGGCACCCTGCTCCGACTCTGTCTCCCCCGTCCGGGGGAGAGGAGGGAGGGGAGAACCGCACGGTGAACCGTGGAGGGAGGTGGGGAAGGAGTCGTCCGACTCCTGCTCGGCACTCGGCTCCAGGGACATGAGGCTGCCGCCCATGGGCTCGAAAGCCTGGACGGGCCAATCGTCCTCCTCGGCCGCAGCAGCGAGAGCGTCCGCTCTGCGCTTCCTGTCGTCCGAGGGGAGACGGGCACAGTGGGTGCATGCGACCCGCTGGCTGAGAGCCGTGTACGCGTGCTCTGCCCCCAGGTAGGATTCGCATGACGCGTGCTGGTCGTAGCTCATGATATATCCTGAGCCACATGAGGGACAATCTCTCACACAGTTGGCACTCATGTTACTCAAAGTCTCTCTCGTGCTTCAGTATTACGGGGTGCTGAAGAAAAAGAGGGAGCAGATTGTCGGGCCTCCTTCCTATTTATACCGGAAGGGAGCCCGAGGGTGGGGCCCACCTTGCGGGTGGGCGTGGACTACAAGTGTTTCAGTGCTGCCCCGTGTACGCAGGGGATTACCCAATAGCGATAGCCTTAGAGGGCGAAGCCATATACGAAATAGAACCTATTACCGCCGCAGATGGACCAAAAAGCGTTTGAAAAAATTTGCGGGTCCGCTCAGTGAAACAATAACAACGAAACATGGACGAACAAAAGTCTGCGTTTAAATCGTGTGTGTGTGTGTGTGTGTGTGTGTGTGTGTGTAGAGGGTGTGTGTGGTTAAAACACATTAGCCTGCGGTCGCTCTTTAGCCTTTCTAATGATTCTGAAGGTAAACACAGTGAAGGCGGTGTGTGAAAGGCGGTGTGTGAAAGGCGGTGTGTGAAAGGCACTGCGCGCTCCTCTTCTCAGAGGCTGAGTTAACCCTCCCGCTGCCTCCTGGCGCTGCAGAGATTTCATGAAGAGAAGGAGGTTTTCCTTCTATAAAACAGCTGCGGGCAGCAGATAATGTGAGTGTCACGGACATGAATTCATAGATCAAGGCAGACTGGTGCACACACTCTCCTGTTTTGCCAATCCGGTGTGTAACCCACTGGATAAACCAAGGTTACAAGGTTCTTGTATTTTGTTTGTTAATAATAATTTGTTATTTTATAGTATATTTTAGTTTAATGGTCAACATTTAAGAACAAAGCTCATTGGTTCATAACGCAATCATGATTGCAGTTGGACTAAAATCCGCCAAGTCCCGCCTCCTCACTCAGGTTAGTGAGGGCACGTTGAAGACGTGTGTGTTACCTCATTCACACCAACGCAACTCCGGTTCAAGCTCCGTGCTAGAGCTTTTCAGGTTCAGAACCGGTTCTTCGGTTTAGCTCCGACTGGTGCTGCGTCATCGTTTGCGTCATGACGTAACCGTTTGCGTGCCTGCTTCATAAAGCCAAACCGCGCGGAAACCCCTCACATCTCACACCGACAACAACAACAATGGCCGATTGTGTTGAAGCGCTACTCGTTTTGGTTTTGGTAAAAACCAGCGGTTGCCATCTCTTTCTGCAATTGTTGGAGAATTGCTTTGGACCGCGTGCTCCCCTCCAGCTTCCTCTGTACCTCTTCGGAAGACCAGATTCCCAGTAGGTAGCTGGTCTCTTCAGTGGACCACTGCTGCTTGTTAAGTTTCTCCATCGTTGTGTACAAACTGGATAAAATGCGGGCTTTTTGTTGTTGTTGTTCAGGAGTTGATCCCGCCCTTGCCCCCGCCTCGACGTAAGCGTGACATATGCGGTGCTTTTGCTCTAGCCGGAGAATTTTTTGGTGCTTGAAACGAACCGGATTCCGGAGCTAAGAGGCTGCTCCGCTGCGGTGTGAACAGGAAAACCCGGTGCTTTTCAAGCTCCAGCTCCGAACCGGCCCTGAAACACCGTTGGTGTGAATGAGGTATGTGAGGGAGCAGCGTCACGCTGGAAGAACGGAGACACTTTTGATCATTATATGCACAAAACAGCGCAAATTAAGAGTTTTACCGGGACGGCGGTGGGCCAATCTCTGGGGCTGTCGTTGGAGGTTGGAGCTGCCTTGGAAAGCGGGAGTTTTGATTGTTATTTTATTTTCCTCGGTGAGTGAAGCAACATGATACATGCTACATGCTAGTTGCTGCCTGCATGCTTCGGCCATCGTGGTGTGTTAGCCACCTAGCTCTTTTGAGAGTTCAGTTAAAGTTAGCAAATATGAGTTATGGTTGATAGAGTTACAGTAGTAGCTATATGTTGTGTATTACTATACAGTGCTAACAAGCACTAGACATTTATTTAGTTTACTACAATGTTGTGAGCATTAATGTTTAAACTGTAAATGCTTATCTTGATCTACATTTCATGATTTCATGGTTATTGAAGTCAGTGTGTTTTTAGTAGTGCAAATGCAAATGCAATGAATCTTTTATTTACAATGCAACAGTTTTCCATATTATGGTATCTAAATGTGTTGTATATTTGCATTGATAATTTAGCACTGCACAGTTATGATATTTGATGCACATGTGTTGAAGATACATTTGCAATGTTTTAAGCCGTGTTATATTACACAGGCTGGGTTTTTATGATACCCTTGGATAAGAAGATTCTGGATTTTCTGGATTCTGGATTGTGGACTCTGGATTTTCTCCCTGACGAGGGGGATGGCGAGCTACCAATGATAACCTGAGCACATCATCTTTCCGCTACCAGTGGTAGGATTTTGAGAGGACCTTACAGGAACTGAACAAAGAACTATTTTCTTTTGAGGGTTTATTTTATTTTATTTGGGGTGCACCCAAGTGTCAAGCGCTTTAAAAACAATTGGAATTATTTAGAATAATGTTGTTTATTCCTGTGCCAATATATATATATATTTTTCTTTATAAAATCTCAGTAGTCACTTCATTCACTCTGGTGTTCGACTTCATTTATTACCCATCCTTTAAGAACCTGGAATACTGGTCCAGTTTTCACACACCTGACAGACTGGTTAAAGGGGGTTAAACAAATATAGCTCTACACCCCTGGCCGAAATGTCCTTAAAATGAAGTCCGAGTTCGACATTTTAATTCATGTCCTGCCAACACTGGCAGGACAGAAGGCGACACGCCCGTTCTAAGCCGTGTCCCTCACTCCTCACATCCCGAGCTGCATCCCCAAAGAGTTTATTATGTTGTTACATCGTCTCAGATGTTATGTTTCAGTTGTGCTCTTGATAAGCCATTAAAACAGTAAAAACACGTTCAGTTTCCTTTTGCTTTTTGTGTCTCCTGTACACCAAAACATACCCATCTGTTATGGAAAAAGAAAGTAATCCAAAAGTAATCTAAAAGTAATCTGATTACGTTACTTTTTTAAGACACGTGATTGTATTCGGATTACTTTCAGAGCCATGTATTCAGTAATCAGTAACTGATTACATTTACAAAGTAACCCTCCCAACCCTGGCTGTTATTAGCACAGTCAGACCTGCGTGACTGTAGGATAGCGGGAGATAAGGAAACATTTGGGAGAAAGAGTGGACGTTATTCCTCCTCTGTTACTCTGTTAGCATTGACCTGGTGAGTCAGCGAAAATTAGCATAACGTAGCCTGCTAACATATCGTTTTTTTTATCACTGTATGATATATATCCTTAAAATAGTTTGAATTGTTGAATGAGGTTATGAATGGTAGAATAGATGGCAAAACCAGTCAGGAGATGAATGGAATATGAATGTTGTAATGTTAATCTCGTTAGCGGCTAAGCTAATGCGGCTAAGCTAGATGTGACGCACTTTGTTACCACTGTCACAAAGGAAGCCTTGTGAGCTAATGTTGATTTATTTGAACTGTATGTTGATTGATTGAGATGAGATTGTAACTGTTCTGCACACGTGTGCAGTCTGGTTTTTTGTTGAGGGACAAAGTTCTCTCTGACGTCCTGGAGCGGAGTCCGTCTACCACCCGGAGCACCATCGCTGTGGTGGAATCAGGGGCATCGCCTGGACCTGGAAACATTTGGGGCTTAACCCACAGGTGCGGCGGCCGTGGCGCTACAGTGGCATTTTTTACTGCAACACTCCCCACATGCACATACACACTGTACCCGCGACTGTTACAATAATAATACATTACATTTATAAAGCGCTTTTCCTGGTGCTCAAAGCGCTTACAAGCAAGTAAAACAAAATAACAACAAAAGTAGAAAGTGCTAAGCTAGGTGGAATAAGGGCAAGAAGTTAGTTGATTAGGAGTTGAAGGCAAGAGTGAAAAGGTGAGTTTTGAGGGATTGTTTGAATGATGTGAGAGTGTTGGCGGATCTGACGTGGCTGGGGAGGGAGTTCCAGAGTGTGGGGGAGGCTGCTGCGAAGGCCCTGTCACCCCAGGTCCGGAGCTTTGTCCTGATGGGCTGCAGTAGGTTAGCTTCAGCAGACCTGAGGCGACGGGTGGGGGTGTGTCGTTGGATGAGGTCACAGAGGTAGGGGGGGCAAGGTTGTTGAGGGCTTTGAAAGTGAAAAGTAATATTTTAAAGTCAATGCGGTGTTTGATGGGGAGCCAGTGGAGGTCATGGAGCAGGGGCGGACTGGCCATCGGGACGTTCGGGACGAATCCCGATGGGCTGGTACCGAAGTGGGCCGGTCGGACGATGTGGGCCGGTCGGATAAGTCACTAGCACCCCCCCCCCCCCCCGTCGACAATTTACTAGCGGTATTTATTTGCGGTACCGAGGTGGGCCGGCGGTACCGAAGTGGGCCGGTCGAGAGTCCCGGGCTGATTTGTAGTCCCATTCCGCCCCTGTCATGGAGGATAGGGGTGATGTGGTCGGAGCGTCGGGTGGAGGTGAGCAAGCGGGCAGCTGAGTTTTGGACATATTGAAGTTTTTTTAGTATGAATGCTGCAGGTGATCCAAAAAGTGTGCTGTTGCAGTAATCCAGTCGGGATGTTATAAAGGCATGGATCAGAGTTTCAGCAGCGGTCAATGAGAGGGAGGGTCTGATGCGGGCGATGTTCTTTAAATGGAAGAAAGCGTTTTTTGTGACCTGGTTGACGTGAGGGAGGAAAGTGAGGGTGGGGTCGAGGATGATGCCAAGGTTACGGATGTGAGTGGAGGGGTTGACAATGGAGCCATCGATGGTAGAGAAAAATCTTAGGATGAGCGGGTAAGTGAGTTTGGGCCAATGATTATAAGTTCCGATTTGTCACAGTTAAGTTTTAGAAAATTGTTTTGCATCGAAATTTTAATGTCAGTGAGGCAGGTGCTGAGCTGGGAGTGTGTGGTTGGAGAAATTGATTTTGTTGAGAGGTAGAGCTGTGTGTCATCAGCATAACAGTGGAACTGGAGTTGGTGTTGACGGAGGATTTGTCCAATTGGGAGGATGTAGATGATGAACAGAAGGGGACCAAGTACAGAACCCTGAGGGATGCCATGATTGACGGGGGCTGTGGGGGATTTGGAGTTGTTAATGGAGATGAATTGATGTCTGTCAGAGAGATAGGATTTAAACCAGGAGAGGGCAGTACCGGTAATGCCAATGGAAGACTGGAGGCGGTTGATGAGGATGGAATGGTTGATCGTGTCAAATGCGGCTGTTAGGTCAAGGAGAATGAGAATTGAGAGGGAACCAGAGTCAGCAGAGAGGAGAATGTCGTTGGTCACCTTGAGTAGGGCAGATTCTGTGCTGTGGCGAGTACGGAAACCAGATTGAAAAGGTTCATGAAGGTTATTGCAGTCCAGATGGGATTTTAGTTGGGAGGCAACAGTTCGCTCCAGAATTGTTGACAGGAATGGGAGGTTAGAGATGGGCCGGTAGTTATTGAGGGAATCAGGGTAGAGACCAGGTTTTTTGAGTATGGGAGTGACAGCAGCGAGTTTCAGAGCAGGGGGGACAAGTCCAGTGGACAGAGAGGAGTTAATGACTGTGGTGATAAGATGAGTGAGTTGGGGGAGGCAGGCCTTGACAAGGGTGGAGGGCATGGGGTCCAGGATGGAAGTTGAGGTATTCATGCCGGTGACTTGGGCAACTATGTCCAGTGAGGTAATTTGTCTGAAGGCTGTAAAAGGGTGCCTGGAAGGAGGAGGGTAGGCAGGTTCCGGAAAAGGATGGGTGGTGGACGAGACGGAGGAGTTGGCTATGTTGCTGTGTATTATTTCAATTTTGCTTTGGAGGAATGAGAGGAAGGATTCACACTTTGAGGTGGTGAAGGAGTTGGAGATACTATCCATGGGGTTGAGGAGCTTGTTAATAGTTGAAAAAAGGGACTTTGGGTTATTGCTGCCAGATTGTATTACAGAGGAGTAGTGGAAGGAGCGTGCACTGTTGAGGGCATCTTTGTACTGCTGTTGGTGCAGTCTATAAATGTCTTTATGGATAGTGAGACCAGTTCGTTTAGCATGTCTTTCGAGCTGGCGACCTTTCGTTTTGAGGCAACGGAGATGATCGGTGTACCAGGGGGCCGAGTGAGTGAAAGAGACATACTTGGTTTTTATTGGAGCGAGTTGGTTGAGACAGGAGGAGAGAGCATTGTTGTAGGTGTTGACCAGGTCAGTAGGGGAAACATTCTGGGTGACGGTGGAGTCAGGGATGGTGTCAGCCAGTAGGGAGGAGAGGGAGGAGGGGTGTATGGACTTGATATTCCGGAATTGTATGGTGCGCTTCTGCTTGATGAGGGGGGTTGGGGTTAGGATGTCCATGATGAGGGCCAGGTGATCGGAGATGGTGAGGTCATAGGTGGTCAGGTTGCTGATGGCGATGCCAGTGGTGCAGATCAGGTCCAGTGTGTGACCTTTTTTATGGGTGGGAAAATCAACATGTTGTGTGATATTGAAACAGTTGAGTATGTCCAGGAGTTCTGTAGCGGTATTGGAGTCGTTTGAGTCGACATGAATATTGAAATCACCAAGTAATAATACAGATCGAGAGATGGAGCAGAGTTGTGTGAGGAATTCAGCAAGATCCGAGGGGAAAGCAGGGTTTGATTTGGGGGGACGGTAAATGACTGCTGTAACCAGGGGTTTTGGACCAGACAGTTTAAATGCAAGGTGTTCAAATGAGGAGGGGCAAGGGATGTTTATTGCAATTGTTTTTATATTATTTCTTAGAATTGTGGCAATTCCACCTCCACGCCCGTGGTGGCGTGGTTTTTCAATATATGTGCATCCTGGGGGTGTTGTCTGGTTGAGGGAGAAGTATTCCTGTGGTTTATGCCAAGTTTCTGTGATACAGAAAAAGTCCAGATTATTGTCAGTGATGAATTCATTGAGAATGAGACCCTTGTGGTTTAGAGACCGGGTGTTAAACAGAGCAAGTTTAAGATGAGGTTGAGTTTGATCAGGCTGGGGTGCTTTGGGAAGGGGGCGTAGGCAGGCAGAGTGCACGTGTTGGTTGTTGTGATGATGAAATGGAGGGGGTGTGTCAGTGCGCGCAGCAGACCAGATGGATGAGATGGAATGACCGGACCGGGAGTAGACAAACTTTCGTCCGGAGCTTCGGTGAATGTATTTGGGTCGTTGTAGCAGTCCATGTTCACTGATGGCGGAGATCATCGTCGGGCATGGTGGAGTGGATGTGTGCTTTAGCTGGAGTAGTTCCGCGATGGAGTATGACAATGAAGGCTCGATAATCAGCTCACGGCATATAGGTGTAAGCAGGGGTAAAGTGCTATTTTTATAGGTGGGGAGTGGACCTAACATCCTCTAGGGGGGTCCTCACCTCCTCTAGGGGGGTCCGGGGGCATGCTCCCCCGGGAAGATTATTTTTTAAATATTGATGTTAAAAGCATCAATCTGGTGCACTTTGAGAGCAAAATGAAGAGATCTATGGATACATCTCTCAACACCCATATGAAGCAGAACGGTAAACAGATTTACTTTTTCTTATATTTTACAAATCACTCCCCTTTTAAACTGTATTCTTGTTTTACTGTCATATAGTATTTCATAACTGTTTTTCATTCTCTCTGGCTGTCCATCTCATAATGTTCACATTATAGCTGTCAGTAGGAATATCATTCAGAAGAATTATAATTTCATGCAAAAATCTGTCACAAAAAGAGGTTGCACATTTAAATTCAGGTGTTGTTATGGCAACGTCAGTGGCCAAACAGCCACATTTACAGCTGCAAATACGTTCAAACATGCTGTCGACACGTAAAGCAGTGGCAACTATGCCACCATTTCAGCTGACTTTTTCTCAGAAATACTGTCACATAACATCCATATATTTCAGTGCTAGGTTGATGCTTAGCTAAGCTAACTATGAAACACTTTAACTGACAGGACTCAGGATCAACTGTGTACTGTAAGGTAGCTTCTAGCTTCATGTCGAACAGTAAGTCAACATTTTCCAGAGAGCTTTCTTTGAAATTACCAGGTAACTGTGCGGTTTCCCCACAGTCTCCAGACCTGGGACTTGTATGTTGACCAAGCCCGCTCAATGTTTTGGGTGTGGGCTCCTGGATTTGGGTCCACAAATGACTGGCTGTGGTTTACAGAGAAATGGCCAAAGCCACTTTCTGCGAGTGCAGTCATGTACACCCTCCACATGTCCGTTATCACCGTGGTCCCTTGGCGAACGTTATTTGTGACAAGAGGAATTAAGTGGCGCCTAAAGCCCCGAATGCCCAGGCCAGGCAACGCCACTGGGGTGGAATCCTCCTGTTTCTGTGGATTTATAAAAGTTGATATCGTGGCGCGCCACTGGACGCGGTAAAAATGTAAATCTGTATTTTATTATTAATGTTCAAGCACTCTGCCTATGCAAATGGTGATCACAACCAGCAGTGTATGGCTATGAGGATTGTTTGTTCAAAATGATATGTTTGAGGGCTCCACCCAAAATGTAAAAAGGACATTGCTTTTTTTATTGAGATCTCAGGGTTTTGTTTTACTTGGGCCTAATGTTTACAGTATATTACAAAAAAAATGTTACTAACTACCCCTATTCATACATTCAACACAAAATGAAAATATTAAATGGCCTTACCTTTACTTGTAAATGAAGTCCATTCGCCTATCCTTCTGGACAAAGATGTCTGTGACTTTGTTGTAGAAGTCCTCTTTATTGTGTTTCTGTTTTAAAAGTCTCTCTGTTTCTATAGAGATGATCGCCAGAGATGAAAGTCGTCTTTGGTCAGTCCGATTCCGACTATGTTTTGAGTCGTTTCAAAGCAGAGAACGACCTTTCGACAGACGCTGTTGTAGCAGGTATTGTGAGTACCACCTGGAGTAACTTTGTCGCCTCAGGAACCGTCTGCATCAGATCATTCTGGTCCAAAAAGCTGAGGAGTTGTCCGGGTGATTTGCATTCATTCCTCACCGTTTGTGAGCTATACAGTCCGATAAGGTCAGTCTTCAGTCTAACAAAGTCAAAGTGCCTTGCATATTTTGATAGGCTCTGCAGTTTGGTGTCATCAGAATGTTGTGACATTTCATTGAATTTTGTGCAATCGACCAAACCAAGGAAAGCTAGCTCACCGAAATGATCAAACCGCTTTCAGTTGAACACTGATATTTTCCAGAATGCTATGAAACATTCTTTTCTTCTCATCTCTGATCGGATGTTTACTTCGGACATTGTCTGTCAAGGCCAAGTGTGACGCATTTCTGCTCGAACCCATCATAGAAACTGTCAAACTCTTTTCTCTGGCGTTCCACAACTCCCATTGTGTCGCGGACTCGCGCACAGCAGAATCGAATGTCCATGACTTTATTCTGCAGCACACGAAAGAGTGCATCGGTTTCACTGAAAATGCCCTCATATGCCATTATGAAGAAGCAGGTTGATGCTTTTGAAAGCCAGAGATCATATCCAGCGGTCATCATCAGGGTGTCATTGTCCCAAACATCGGGATTTTCGCTCATGATCCCGAAGATCGCCCTCTTCAGTGCGGCAGAGGTTATGGCTGTGGCTTGCACTAAATTAGTGCCAGCCAGTTGATGTGAGGGCTACGTGAGGCAGAGCTCGTCCCTGCCTCACTTCTCATCGCTCCCCGTAGTTGTAGCGGAGCTCGGCAAATTTGCAGATTTTCACTATAAAAAGCGACTGGAATCATACATAAATCACATTTACAACACAGATCAGTGGAGACATTTTATTATTATTATTTTTTTTTTTTCGTTACATTGGAGTACAGGTGAGGCTCTGCCTCCCCTGCTTCCCCTGACTGCACGTCGCTGTTGTAAAGTGATATGTCGATGCTGATACTGTTTTACTTTTACTTAAGAAAAATGTTTAATGTTTGAAATTAGTTTTTTTACACTGTAGAATTAGTACTATTACTTAAATAAGTATTCTGAGTACTTCCAGCCGTGCTGTCTGCAGTCCGGAGCGGGCCGTCCTCAGGTCTGCTGCAGGCTTCACAATGCTGCTCTGTACATTCAATGCTTGATCTTCAAAACTCACTAAAGCAGGGGTGTTTGTCACTGAGGGCCGCATATAGATAACCCTACGAAGGGCTTTGCCCCCCACTAGATGTTAGGTATATTGCCTCATAAGTTAGGTTATGTTAACTTATGAGGCAAAATTAGCTAAATCAATCAAATGTAGGTCAATTATGCTTGATACTTGAATATGCATGAGAAAAAAAACAGCCTACATCACAGCTCTCCATAGGGTTTCATTTATTTTGTTACAAACAGTGTTGCATCCCATCCCTTAAAAACAGAAGCCTCAGATTGCTTATAATAAGGGGAAATATGAAGGGTATATTTCAAACGTGTTATGTAAAAAAGTTTTATCAACTAAGATTTGCTAGACATTTTTCACAACTCTAATTGGCTGAATTTATTGAAAAGGGGGCTTATTAACACATGAATACTGTCTAATCTATTTTTACATATATATTTAAGAAGGACAATATAAGACAAGCACAAGTTTCCTGTGTAGGCCGTATTCCACTATACTCTTAGAATTGGCTGCGGGCCAATTCAAAATGGACCACAGGTTGCAGTTGGTTTGGAAACCCCCACAATAAAAAGACTTCTACAGTCTCTCCTGAGTGCGTGACACATAAAAGGAAGTGTAGCCTTATTCTTTCAGTAGCTCTCTGTGACCTTAACAAGGCCCGTTAATGAATCTGTCCTTTAATATATACAGAGCATGAACAGCACAGACACAGTTCTGACAGGAAGAGGACAGAGTTTGGTCTGAACAGTTATTGGATTTTATATTTTCACTTTAGACTTCACCTGCACATTATCAGCAATGTTCTAGAAGCAGCTTGACTCATAAATCATATATAAGTATGAGTCCTGCAGCCCTTCAGCAGCCCACTCAGCCTGCATCAGCTCCTCATAAGCCAGGAAAACTTTTCCTAAAGCTGTCGTGAGTGTGTGGAATGCCAAAGCTCAGATCTGTTTTTCTCACCAACACAAACTGGCATCCTCTCCTGCTTGGCACTCTCACACCTTTCTTCAGTCTTGAACAAACTGGATGGTGAGTTAACATAAAATAGTTTCCCGCATTCCTTCCTGACATGACATCCACTCCGATTAGCCTCTTAAATTCCCCTCTGACATCTGCAAAAAGCTCTGCAGCATTCGTGATGGACTCGCACGGAACATTTGGTTCCCGGGATGTTTTCATTCTGCGTCTACATGCTCCACGTCTCCTGGCTGATTGTCGTAAGCTAAAGGTATTTATTTGACAACTCGAGTGTTGTAGATAGCATTGGAGAGGCATCTGGTCTTTATACAGCGCCATGCCTCGGGCCCCAAACCATCACACAGATGCTCTGCTGTGCTGTGTGTCAGAGTGTGTGTGTGTGTGTGAGATAGTGTTCAATTTGCATAAGCCACTAAGATGTTATGCAGTGTGTGTGTGTGTGTGTGTGTGTGTGTGTATTGTGGTTGGCAGAGCATAGCTGCATGCTTGTCTGCAGTCAGTGTGTCTCCATGCTGACAGCTCTATCTTAAATCACGCTGCTGTGAATCTCCTCCTAACAACCGCATTCAAACCACAGGGAGAGAAAAACAACCCACTGCCAGTTCACCTGCAGACACACACGCACGCACACACACGTGCGCACACGCACATGCGCACACACACACGCACACACACACGCACACACACTACACAACCTGATTCATCTCACCCCGCTCCATCTTCCCTTCATATTCCCATCATGCCCAGGCAGCGCTCCGTGTCCTGTGGGATGACAGCTGAGTGTAATGTGTCTGACCACAGGCCTCATGTAGAAACGCTGAGTATGCTCAATAGAAGGTGAGCGCCAATTTGTTCTGTAATTATTAGACATTACTTACATGTTGTGAAAAGTATTCTCATAAATAATAAGGTTAACAGAAGGACAAATTCAGTTTACACCATGACTTTACAGAGTGAACTGTCTGACAGGTCAGGCCTATCTCAGCTAACCTTTAGCTATATTTTTTTGGTATATATATTTTTTTTACCTTTCAATGTCAGACACACAATACGTAGCAATGTCTGCTTTTACCAAATGTAATTGGCATCTATGACTGCACTCATGTTGTTTCTAGCACACCAAGTGAGAATAATTTGCAATCATTAATCCAAAGCATTCTTCATTTGATTAAAATCCTGGACACAATAGCTAGCTAATGAACTCATTGCAATTAAAATAAATTGCAATACATCTTTACTAGACTTTTTTTTTTTTAACAGTTCAGTCTTGAGCTATTGCCTAAATGGCTTCCAGTTAGTCGTACTGCTAACAAGCTAGCACACAACAGAAGGCTTCTTCTTCAAGGTTTAGGAAAACAGACTGCAGTGCTTAGAGAATCTGCCTGCTATCAGAATCAGAAATACTTAAAGGGGACCTATCATGCAAAATGCACTTTGTGATGTCTTTTATACATACATATGTGTCCCCGGTGTTCCAGGGAACTCACAAAGTGTCAGAAAACACAACCCTCTCTCTTTTCCTCCATACCCAAATCTCTAAAAACGGGGCTGCAACGGATTTGATACGGGTGGATTTTTTATTTGCACCTTTTTGACGTAATGTAGGTGCACTCCGCCTGATTGGTCAACTCTCCACCAATCAGGGGAATGAGAGGTTGGGCCATGTTGACTCTCCACTCGTAATCACAGCAAGCATGATAACATAACGCTCGTGCCGGGGCCGTGTCACGCCCCCCTCTTCCGCATGGGGGCGTGGTCAGCTGAATCAGACCTTGCAAAGACAGAGCTGGAGTGAGGCAAAATGAGGCATGGCTAAAATGCATGATCTGTTTCGTATTTTGAACATTAAAACGTATTAATATACCTTATATATATATACCTTATATATTATTTAAATATAGCATGATAGGTCCCCTTTAAATTAAGGGAATTTGGGAAATAGATTTTCGTGACAGCTGTTTCATTTAGGAATACAATAAAGGGAGGGAGACCTTCAGGTAATTCAGGTGGTCTGAGAAAAAAACTAGACTCCAGCAATTTATCTTTGCCTTTGTTTTCAGGATTAAAATAATCTAGGCCATAACAGGAGACTTTGGCTAATCAGAGATCAGTTCAGAGAGGGCATTCCTATTGGCTGTTTTATTTCTGTGTGTTTTAAATGCAAATACATGTATGTCCTATCCTATCTTATGGTGAATGCAGGACACAACAGAGTAACATCCTGCAGGAAAAGTTAAAATTACAGAATTGGCAACCTAAAAAAGTAAGACTGATATAAAATCGGTGAAGCGTTGGAGATGGAGAGAAAACGTTGTTGATAGTTTAGCCTGATGGAGCTGAGAATGGCTGCCTCTTCCAATTCAATTGCCTATTCCAGAAACTACCCACCGTGGAGATTCTGTCCTATCTCCCTCACCTAAATGCTCATGTGGAGAGACTGTTGGTGTCATTAAAACCAACTCAGGAATGGTATGCCTCGTCAGACCATGAGCTCCCTTTTTATTCATTTCATATGGTTTGGCTGGTTGGATATTGCAGGTATTTGCCACTTGAGCTCATTCATTAAAGTCATGTCGCCCTGCACCACCCAGCACCACCCAGCACCGCCTCACAGGGAGAACATTGAGGGTTTGGATCAGGATGCATTTGGTTTCAGAACCCTCAATAAATCATATCATAATTAAAAACAGGCTTACAATACTGTTTAATAGTTGTTTTCCACATACAATATATTTGACTTAGTGTAGTGAGAAAGGCTTTGACAAAAAAATTAAAAAGTAGGATATAAACATATATACCCTGTGTTTAAAGTTAGGATAGAGAATTTAATAATTTAATTATAGAGAGATTTGCAAAGAATGAAAACACTCCAGTAAAGTACATGTATAGATTTCATTGTTTGACCCTGGGATCAGTGTGTGACCAGACGCACACTCACACCATCGTCCCTTCTGGTCACAAATACACATATCCTGAGATCAGAGCAAACCCAAATGATATTCCTAAATGAAAACATAAAAAACAATTGCACTCTACTGTCCTCTGTGAGTCTGTCCTGGTCTAACCTGTCGCTTTCCCCCCGATTATGCTAAGTCATCATATTACATGTAAACCTATATAGACTGAGATCATACAGTTTGGAATTTGGGTTCAGCATCTTGCCCAAGGACTCTTTGACATGTTGACTCTTTGACATGTTGACTCTTTGACATGTTGACTGCAGGGGCCGAGATGGACCCTTCAATTGGAAGACATTTTTATCCTGACTCTCTTTTGTACTATGCATGTGTACAAAAATGACTTCAAGTTTCCATTTTATTTCGCCGCTAAAATGACCATGGACTTTTGTTTTTGTCTCAATTTTTCTGTGATTTTATTTTGTCCACATTATGTTTATTGTTTACTGTGATGCACCCCTTATTGGCCTTTTGGGGATATTTGTCTAAGTTCAGTCCATGAGTATAAGCCATTGGCTGGAGGGTGGTGGTTGTTAGGGAAACAAGACGTAGAGGTAGGCTAGATGGATTATATTCATGAGATTATTAGTTTGTATTTATGTAAAATTATTTCAATTTCTCATTTTACAACTGAGTTTTTCATGTGTTTTTGCCACCATGAGTGGTCAGATCAACGCGCCTCCACATTAGTCGTCCATTTAGTCAGCTGTTTATTTAAAGCAAGGAAAAGGATTCATAACCTTATGGCGTATCATAGGTCAACCCAGTCTCACGGCATTTCGTGTTATAGTCACGACATTTAATCTATTGATTCGTGTTCACCAACGCGATTTTCCCCTTTTTTTCGTGTCACACAGAACGATTTTAAAAGCAATGTATTTCTATTGGTAGTGTGTTTCGTGCCTGCAACACGTCCTTTTGTCCGGTCAGGTCTTGGAAGACCGGAAGCTGTGGGGTTCATAAAAACATCTTCTTACTCAATATCAAGCGGCGATTCTTTTTTTATTTTAAATCTCATAATGTCGGACTTTTTTTGTTCTGTGAGGAAAAGAAATGGGTCTCAGAGCCTCAGAATAGTGAGAAATCTGTATTTTTTAATCTTTTTTTCCTTCTAATTTGTTATTCTTTTCTAAATAACACACTGTTATTTACTCAACAATAACACACAATTATCCTTGTTTTTATTTATTTGTTTAATTCCATAATCTCGGGCTTTTTTGGCGTCCGTCAGGAACTGAATTTCAAAATAAAAATAACCGGAAACAGACGTAGGCCTATAAGGGACATTTCGAGCATCATCGAGTTTAGGATGGCCGAAGACACTACACTACCCATAATCCCCAGCTATCGTTTAGGACTACAGTCCCCGTGATTAATCTTCAAGCTCTGGGATTGGAGTGGCTGTGCGCCAAGGTTACGCCGAGCGTCAAACAGCTCTTTGAAATGGAACGAAACCCACAATTAGAAGCTGCCAGTATTAAACACATTGGTGTTATCAAATGTAAAACATATAATTAATAAATGGGTGAAAATTGCTTGTGTACATAATGCGCAGCATTAATATATATGCACATGACAGCTCATTGTTACTTTGTAATTCTACTCCACTACAATTCAGAGGTTAACCTGGTATTTTTACTCCACTACATTTATTTTAGTTACTTTGCAGATTCTGATTAATGATGTGAAATATAAACAACCCTTAAATCAGACTTTAGTTACACCTGAGTAAAATTCAGGGAAGGTGATTGTCAAGTGCCAACAATCAGGAGAGATATTTGATAGTTCATGCTTGAGAAGACTAAACATTTATCTGCAGTTCCCTATAAAGTATATTCATTACTCGTTATTCTCTAATAGTTATTTAAAGACTGTATATAATGGCTATTTTGCACATCCCCTTCAAGATTTCAAGATTTTCTAAGGTTTATTGACATATGTATCATATACACAACTACGGTGTAGTTAAACTGTTTTATTGTAGAGATCACTTACAGTATCTTCTTGGTTTTTTATATTCTATATTTCTATCATTGACCTTCTACTTTCCCCCTATGAAAGTATGTACTCTTAATATGTTTTTCATCAAATATAACACATAAAAACAATAATTCAATAACGTGCTTTAACCACTAGGCGGTGCACACAAGGTACACACAGCCATAATAACTTTTTATTATTAGTGTTGGACACTTATGTATGTATAACATATAAAGATGTTCATGTTTTCACATCATTTTTACAGCATATTGCTATATTATTTCAGACTCAGTATTTACATTCTTATATTCAAAGAAAATCAGTAATATCCTTTTATATCAGCTGTGCACCGTTATGGTGTAAATATAACCTATCTACGAATTAGATCAAATGTAAAAGTCAGCCGAATTAGTGTTGATACTGCAAGGAGACGTATTGTGTGAAGAGAAATGGAAGATGTTGTTTAATTTCTGATATATTTATGATCCACGTCACATATTCAGTTTCGGCGGCATTTCTTCCAGTTTGTCCAGAAGTCTTCTAATCAGGGCTCTATAAATAAAGAACTACGGCAGATGTGTAATATGTAATGCAGCCGAACCGTGTATTACAATGCCGTTATGTGATGACTTCCAAAGAGAAAAGCAAGCACACTCGGAATAAAGTATTATTTTATTTTAAAAGAAAATGTTTTTCGGATTTCATATCGCATAAACACCATATCCCAGCGTGCATTGCGGCTAAAACATCCAATCAACGAGCTTAAACCATAGCTGAGGATCTTGGGGAATCAGTTCAGTGGCTGTGAATCGCAATGATTCTCGAAATGTCCCTTATAGGCCTACGTCTGTTTCCGGTGACTTTATTTTGAAATTCAGTTCCTGAGGAACGGCTAAAAAGCCCGAGATTATGGAATTAAACAAATAAATAAAAACAAGGATAATTGTGTGTTATTGATGAGTAAATAACAGTGTGTTATTTAGAAAAGAATAACAAATTAGAAGGAGAAAAAGATTTAAAAAATACAGATTTCAGTATTTTGAGGCTCTGAGCCCATTTCTTTTCCTCACTGATGGCAAAAAAAGTCCGACATTATACGATTTAAAATAAAAACAATAATCGTGGCTTGATATTGAGTAAGGGGATGTTTTCATGAACCCCACAGCTTCCGGTCTACCAAGACCCGACCGGACAAAAAGACGTGTTGCAGGCACGAAACACACTACCAATAGAAATACATTGCTTTTAAAATCGTTCTGTGTGACACGAAAAAAAGGGGAAGATCGTGTTGGTGAACACGAATCAATAGATTAAATGTCGTGACTATAACACGAAATGCTGTGAGACTGGGTTGCATAGGTAGCTTGTGTTTCATGGAGGTGAAAAGTGTTTGCCCTTCCACTCTTATGGCGCTTTTCCACTGCAGCTTTTTTTTGCTTTGCCACTACAGACGTTACTCAATCTCGTTGCGGATGAAAAAATACAGCAGGGAGCTCGACGGCGCAACACGGAACGAAGCCTGGACTTGGCAACGGCTGCAGGATGGTACGTTTTTGCTAACGCTCTGTTCTTTGCTTGAAAGCGCTGTGTCGCTATCTATTGTAAAGCTCATTTCTAACAAACAAACCTATTTTATCCTTACATTTATGTTCGACAACGCATGCTTTTATGGAGCCCCGAAGAGCTACGGTTAGCACAGATAGCATTAGCTAGAGCTATTGTTTGCTAACACCATATGCACCATTGTTTACGTCCAGTTTTCTGGAGTTGTTGTTGCTATTTAGTATTGTGCTGCAGTAGTTTGTGGAATTAACAAGTCATGTATGCTGTTCTAGATGCCGTTGTGACTAGCGAGGAGGAGTCCCGTACAACGAGTGATGGAAGTGCTCCAGAGCACCATTAGCCTTGAGCACCAGCAACGCAGACAGCCAGCATGTGGTTCTAGGTACGAAATAGGCATGGCAAAACGAACTGGAATACGTGTGGAAATGCTCTGTTACAAGTAAAGTAACGTACCAAAAGTAAAAGTACACTCTAAAAAAAAATACACCGGCTCTACTTAAATAAATTGAGGTAACAATTTGCGTCGATACTTTTTAACAGTTTATTTTAAAATGTTCTTTACACAATGACCTTTTTATAACAAATGTTCTCAAATATGAAAAAAAAGTAAATTAAAATAATGGCATGAACCTGCTTCCAACGTTTTTAACATCTCTTTTAGGTAGTTCAGGTTGAGTGCGTATATTAGCCCCATGAGCATGGCACAGGCTCTTGGGGCATCCGAGAGTTGAAGGACTTCTGTTCCTTCAATCACTATTCTTGCATCTGCACCCCTGGTCAAGACAGTCTTCAGCACCTCATTGCTAACTTCCACTTCACCATCCTGGAATAAGTAGATTAGAAAATAAATTTCAGTGTTTTTGGTGCAATCAGATTTGAAAACATTGCATTGTGTTTCAGGTTAACACAAGTTACAGTATGATTTAAGCATCTTCTTTACTTACTTTTTTTCCTTGAAGAGATCCTCCTTTTCACTAGAGATGGGTGAGTCCTGATTCATCCGGATCATTAACCCGGATCCTAGTAATGAGCTGGTCGTGACGAGTCTCCCCTCTCGATTAACCCGAGTCCTTTGAGTCCTACACCTGGTGACGTACAAATTAAAACTATAAATTGCGTCACTCGCTACTCTCCTTATAACATGTAAAATCACATTACAACGTACCCCAGTCCATCTGCCTAGCCTTTAGCAAGTAGGATAGCTGCCAGAAGTTATCGTTTGGCTCAGGGGGGTGGACGCGGATCAGTGAAACTTCCTGCAGACTCGTGCGGACTCAGAGCCGTAACCGTAGCAGATCCAGAGATCCAGAGATCCAGGCAGACTCATCATGGACGAGTCAACAGCAGACTCAGATTCGCAAATCCTGACTCACTGAATCATGGGAACTTCCTTCACTTCCTGCAGACTCATGGGGACTCAGAGCCGTAACCGTATAGCAGATCCAGAGATCCAGACTCGTCATGCACGAGCATAGCCGCGGGAACTGGGAAGTCATTTTACTTAGGGGGTGCGGACAAAAGTGGGGAGAGATTTCAACAACAGTAACATGAAGTTTTTCAAATGTACACCACTCGCAGCCCCGCCTCCAGCACCCCTACTTCCCGCGGCTATTGTGCACCAGTCAACAGCAGACTCAGAGATTCGCAAATCCTGACTCACCGTGCAAAACATAGCAGACTCGTGCGGACTCAGAGCCGTAACCGTATAGCAGCAGATCCAGAGATCCAACAGACTCGTCGTCATGCACGAGTCAACAGCAGATTCAGATTCGCCAAATCGCAAAATAACCCTTTTTTTTTGTGATCAACATTTTTTATTAAAGCAAAAGACACTGTGTAGCGGAGGTTAATGTAACGTTAGTTTAATATGCTCTTGAAATGCAACAACTTTTCGGTTTCACCGGTAGGATTTCTACGCTCTTGGTGATGCTGACTCATATGACTCAAAGGACTCGTATGATCCGGATCTCTTCAATGACTGACTCAGAAGACTCCGAGTCTGTAAAAGGATCCGGATTTGCCATCTTTACTTTTCACGAAGACACACCACCAAGCAACGGATAGCAACCTCTTTTATTCTTTCCACCGAATCATCCTTAAAGGAGAACATTTTAATGTTGAGAAAGAAAAACAAAGGCTTGTTTGCAAAAACTGAACATGCCGAGCATTGTCAGTTGCAGTTCATATTTATTTTAAATCAGTTTTTATCAAATGTAACGTTAATTCTAACAAGGAAAACAATATATATATATATATATATATACATACTGTATTACAAATAATGAAATTTGACTGCAACTGTGAAACAAATGATACAGGAGGATACAAACAGCTAGCTAATCCGTATGCTATGCATGCTACAGTAGCTTGTAACAAGTAGCTAGTGACTACCTTACAGCTTGTGTTACACTGTATATGCAGTAAGCAGCTGTTGTAAATGAAGCTGAACAAAAATGGCTACTTACCAGGTAACTTGATAGATTATTAGGTTAAAATCCTGTTGTTCCACTGCTATCAAGTGTTCCACTTCCAGGATGAATGCAGATGCGGTCTAGCAAAGTCCAGGCAAGTCCAGGCGTGTGTTCAGTTTTGAAACTATACCGTTGAAACTCAATAGATATGAGTTACTCTAACTTAATATATCCCTATAGTTGAGTGAACGCAGAAATGTGTTTTCAAAATCATTACATTTGTAAGTAACGTTTTTTTTGCTCTTCTTCAGTTTGACCGACTTATTAAAATGAGTTGTAGACTAACTAAAATAAGTTGAGGTAAAAAACTAAATGTTCTATGTTGAAAAAGTATTTTTTTTAAAGTGGAATCTACTAACCCCATGAATCGTTTTTTAGAGTGTAGTAAGAATCACTATTAATGTTGCAGCTAGTAAAATTATGTGTGACATCCTAATATATTCTTGTAATATTGTTCATTGTTAAGTGTTGTGCAGCAGACACATGGACCTGCACTGCTTTCTACTTATTTTGGACTGCTTTGTTTTTTATTTTTCCACTTTAAACTGGTCTCATATTTATTCATACTTATATTCATTTGTAATTATCCGTTTACTTCATGACTGTATATTTGTACATAGCATACATATGTATACATATCAACATCATTATCAACAGGCTGGACATAATGTAATTCACTTTCACAATCATTGTAAACATCTAGGGCCAGAACTGTCTTTAGTTCATCCTTACTGTTGTTCTGTTTATACTTATATATTTTATTCTTATATCCTTATGTGACCTGTACCCAGTGGCGACTGGTCATTAGGGGCAGGTGGGGCACAGCCCCACCTAGTGTCAGCAGAAAGTATTAAAGATAATGATTACAAAAAAATGCAAAGAAATGCAAAAAAAGAAATAAAATGTTTTCTAAAATATATTTTAAGATCATGTTTAATCATCTGATTCGTCTGTACATTGCTGTTTTAGTCTGTGTTCTTCTAATAGTGTCTACAGTGTGCCTATTGAGCCGTTTTGAGCCATGTGGGACAAAACCCGATCATGCCCCTCCCTCTCACTGTCTAAGCGAATGGTGACTGTAAAAACTACACTGCGCATGCTCAGAGTATTTTTCTATTTAATGTGTGTGGCAAAAAAAGAATGACCATAAGGGCACTGAGGCTGAGCTGCCATCCCCACCATACGTCATCTCACATAATTCAGAGCTGATTGGCTGTAAGTACGTGTGCCGCGAAAAGTGTAGTGTGTGAAGAGGAGACGAGAGAGGTGCAGTGACGCGTCCTAAAACCCGGAAGTAAGCTGCGCACGGGTTCCCTCGACAAAAAAACAATGAGATTTCTCCATAGGATTTTAGAAAATAGCTCGAAATAAGATCTGTGGGAAACGTACCTGTTAGATAAATGCATGTTTTGTTCAGCCGGATAATATCCACATGTCTACCCTACTTTTATCATTTTCCAATCATAAATCTATCGATTAGACTTATGATTCGACTTTTGAAACTACAAGAAGATAAGGAGGACTTTTACAAAAAAGTAAGAGATTTTTGTCCAGAAGGATAGCATGGACTTCATGTTCAAGTCAAGGTAAGACCACCATTTTATTGAAAATGGGATCTTACTAAGAGAGAACAATCCAATATTTAAATGATAAAATTACAGTTTTTGGGTATCCTTTTGTTGAACTGTCTGTTTAAAATTAATCGAAGCATCAGACTAAAAAAGCTTTTGAAAATAATATTATATTTTGATTTAGGTCCAAATATAATATTTGTAAACCTGAAGAGTCAGTGCCAGAGCCTCAGCAGCCATGAACCTCACTGCAGAAGCTTATATATAGACATCTAAGTGTTTTGTGCCCCACCACTTTTGTACATATAAAAACGCCACTGCCTGTACCTGTCCTGTGTTTTTCATTCTTATTGCTGTTGCTGCTATAACACCTGAATTTCCCTATGGGGATTAAAAAAGGTTTATCTTATCTTTTTGTCTTCCAGGCAAGAGGAAAGGAGGAGAGGAGCACCTCAGTCCTGAGGGAGATGCAGAGTGCCGATCTGGCCCAGCAGGAGCTGAACCGGGCCCAGCAGGAGCTGAACCGGGCCCAGCAGGAGCTGAACCGGGCCCAGCAGGAGCTGAACCGGGCCCAGCAGGAGCTGAACCGGGCCCAGCAGGAACGGCACCTGCAGCCGGCCTTAGTGGCCTTTTACACTTGCATTTATATATATAGTTTTGCTGTGTTTTACACTTTTGTATTTATGTTTATAGTTTGCTTTGTTATTTGCACTTGTTTGAGGATGAAACTGTTTGTTTGTAACAAGTATCTTTATCGTGATTTCCTCTGTGTGAATACTTAGTAGATCTAAACAAACAAAACAGACCACAAACAACTTTCTTCATTTATTAGAAAGATTTTCTTTTCATGATCTGTTATTTTCTCAAATGTTCTTATTATGGGGCAGTCCTTACAGGTGCTTGAAATTCAAATATTTACTAAATAGTCAATTCTGATAACATTTAAAAAAAAAAATCATTTGACAAACATGTATATGTGAAAGAGTAAAACATATTTATTTATGTTCAATACAATTTACATTCAGTACAATGAATGTGTTGCTATTAAATGAGCGCATCAGACCCTCTCGTATGTCCCTGCCCTCCTCCTCTGCACCTTGTGCCACTGCTACCCCAGGCTCTGCTGCTGCTGCTGCATCCCATTCATCATCATAGGCCTCTCCATGACATTTGTTGCAAAGATAGGTGTAGGTTTCCTCAGACGTCCTGAAGTTCTGCACCCACTGAGTGTGTGAAAGATGGAATAATCACACCCCACCACTCGGTAGCTCGGTTGAACGTCCAAACACAAGGTCTGCAGCGGCAACTTTGCAAATGGTATAACTTCTGAAATACACATAAAAAAGCATACATATTTTAATATGTAAAAGTGATAGCTAAAATTAATTAAATACTTTAAACACTGGTCGTATAGTGAGCGTGACCCTTAACACATTGCTAGTTAGCGAACGTTGGCTTACATTACATGTTACTTGTTAGACGCTTTTATCCAAAGCGACTTACATACTCAGTACTGTGGGCAATCCCCACAGGAGCACTTTGGGGTGAAGTGTCTCAGGGACACAACGACATGCTGACTGCAGTGGGGTTTGAACCTGTGACCCCCTGATCCCAACACCAACTCACATCCCACTGCACCACACGCTTACCAAGTAGCGTTGTCGTTTTGTAGTGATCAGTCGTCTTGTCGGCTCTGCTGCGTTGTATGATTGCCCAAACTCTCCTGTTAGCTTCTTCTGTATTTCGTCTTGCTATACGCAGCCTTTTCCGAAACAACGTTTGCCTCCTTGCTGTGATAAAAATCAAGAACCAAGTAAACGATCGTCTCCATATCCTCCATTGTTGTGGTGTTTTGTGAGTTGTGTCGCATTGAAGATGACGTACAGCCGATCGCCCCGCCTACACTGCGTTACTATAGTTACTACTCCAGTTACTAAACTGTAATGGAAACGCAGCATAAAGTGAGCCTGGCCTACCAAGGCCTAACCATACCGTACTAAGCCGTGCTAGGTCCTGCAGTGGAAAAGCGCCATTAGTGAACAACTGTTCACCTGTCCTACATTAAAGGGCCAATACCCCGCCTACAGCTTCGACACTATTATTCATCGATAATCTAGGTAATAGCAGCATGAATCACTACAATAATTAACATCAACACAGGGTCATCCAACATATAATCAGCATAATAAAATGATACTACAAAAAATGCATTAGATCTCATCAGAAGTAAAGATTAGGCAAATGGCTTCAACACCACTTTGAACACAAGCCAAGGGCCAACTATTTTTTATTATATTGGAAAGACAGAAGAGATCTCTACAACTGATATCTCCAACACTCTGCAACTCACACCAAAACTATAGGGATTCATAAATAGCACTACATGTAAGAGGGAAAATAACCATCATCCTGGCACAATGTGAACGTATAAAAATAAGGTTAAAAAATTGAGGTAATTACAGATGCTGGACCTTTGGTTGTTGGGTCGGTAGGGTGTGGACTATTGGAAGGGGGAACCTCTGAGTAGACCCTCATTGTTGCTTTCTAATCAAAACTCTTATTAGATTCACAACAGAAGAACAAAGGTCTTCCTCTGTTTGATGCAGAGCTGCTGTCTTCTCTCACAGTTACTCAGTTATGATCCTCCCTCCCCTGCTGCTGATCTAAGACACTATGATGACAGAGGAACATTGTCATTGATGTGTGTGTGTGTGTGTGTGTGTTTGTGTGTGTGTGTGTGTGTGACTGCTGTGAACCAAACAGTCAGTAATCCTTGCTCTACGATGATCATAAACTGCTGAGTGCTGATCTGCCATATATGCAAAGATGCTTTTATTGCAGCTGACATGGGTTTAATCTCATTATGCCAATACGGCTGGGGTTATAGCACTAGAAGCTCATCTACTCTGACATTGTTGTACTGAGTGATGCAGAAACAGATGTCAGGTGTGTGTCACACATCTGACATGATGATGGAGGTGGACAACATTAAACACTTTAAAGGACAAAACCAAACCCCAGGAAGAGCCCAGGGCTCGTACGTGTAAACCTACCTGGTAATAAACCTGATTCTGATTCTGAAAGTTCAGGAGGATTGTACTTCTTTATTTACCTCTATGACATAGTGACATCACTATGTAACACTCACGCTTCCAGGGGCAAGGGACGGGACATCTCTAAGCGGTTGACCAATCACAGAGCCGGCCAGCTAACCTATCAGAGCAGACTGGGCTCTGGTTTCAGACAGAGGGTGAAAAGAGGTGCTGCAGCACAGGCAGTATGAGAAAAATAAAGAGCCTTTTGAACATGAAAGCATGGAGACATGTCACAGTAGAGACACTACATGCTGATATACACCTGAACATCAGCAGGAGAGGACTCTTTAAAGTAGAGACACTACATACTGATATACACCTGAACATCAGCAGGAGAGGACTCTTTAAAGTAGAGACACTACATACTGATATACACCTGAACATCAGCAGGAGAGGACTCTTTAAAGTAGAGACACTACATACTGATATACACCTGAACATCAGCAGGAGAGGACTCTTTAAAGTAGAGACACTACATACTGATATACATCTGAACATCAGCAGGAGAGGACTCTTTAAAGTAGAGACACTACATACTGATATAGACCTGAACATCAGCAGGAGAGGACTCTTTAAAGTAGAGACACTACATACTGATATACACCTGAACATCAGCAGGAGAGGACTCTTTAAAGTAGAGACACTACATACTGATATACACCTGAACATCAGCAGGAGAGGACTCTTTAAAGTAGAGACACTACATACAGATATACACCTGATCATCAGCAGGAGAGGACTCTTTAAAGTAGAGACACTACATACTGATATACACCTGAACATCAGCAGGAGAGGACTCTTTAAAGTAGAGACACTACATACTGATATACACCTGAACATCAGCAGGAGAGGACTCTTTAAAGTAGAGACACTACATACTGATATACACCTGAACATCAGCAGGAGAGGACTCTTTAAAGTAAAGACTCTACATACTGATATACACCTGAACATCAGCAGGAGAGGACTCTTTAAAGTAGAGACACTAGATACTGATATACACCTGAACATCAGCAGAATAGAGCCACTTTCAAATCAACAAGTGTTAAGAGTCCCTTTACTCAATGAAAAACTATAGGTGATAGTGGTGTAGTTTACTGAACATTTCTTTGTTGTGTACATTATGATCCAAAAGGAAGTTCATTGTGGGTGTTAAATCGTGAATAATTTGTTCTATACAAAAGAATATTAGCAATATATTACAGGTCTTACAACATAAAAAAAAAAATCATCTTTAGTAATGTTAATTTTTACTTACATTATTGATGCATCCACAGTAGCTACACCTGCATGGCTGGAAAGTATACTGACTAACTAGGAAGTTAATAAGGAAAATCATATATTCGTTTCCTTCTAAATAAACTGTGTCTGACAGCAGCATGTCTGTGTAGAGGCTCTGCTCCAGACTGTGGTACACAATATATTTGCAAGGGTGAGACATAGGTTAGGTGTCAGACTCATAAATATTCTACTAATGCTTGGAAAAAAATAGCTTTACCCTATCTTCGCCAAATATCAGACATATGGTGTCGAGCAATTGGCAATTTATTCTTCTCTACTTGTTTTGAAGCTTGGCACAAACTCCATCTCTGCAGTCTGTTACATTAGAACACATTAGACTGCAGTGATTGCCCCCCAGGCTATGACAAATGGAGAGGACTCCTGTTTCCATATGGACAGTAGTGACTGTGTAGATCTCTTCTCCCTCTCAGATGGCTTTGACATGCTTCAACAGTCTAACGACACATGCATCGCACCAAGGGCGGGGGGTGGTGGAGGGCGGGCTACGGTGTCCGTTTCCAGTAAAGGTGCGAATGGCCCACTGAAGGCCCAAGGGCAAGGATCATATGCAGTCCTGACCTGGATGTAGGAAGAACCAGATCCCTTCACAGCACAGTAGGCCAATAAACCAGTGTCTGGAAGAGGACTCTGGCAGCCACTGGCAGCCAGTGAAAGGAGTGGAGGAGTGGTGTATTGTGGGAGAACTTAGAGATGTTAGAAACCAGTGAAGCTGCTGCATTCTGAATGATCTGCAGAGGTTGGATGCCACTTGCAGGTAGAGCAGTCAAGATGGAGTTGCAGTTGTCAGGACGTGAGAGGACAAGAGCCTGGACCAGAACCTGCATTGCCTATTGTGCAACATATGTGTACTTAGCAACACTACAATTTGACAAAACGTCAACGATCCCTAAACGTCACATATGCAGTAGACCATTGTGAGGTCCAGCATTGCAACCTGTGAGAAAATACAGCTACTCATATTCAAAGAATACATGTATTAATCAGAGCACTCATAAGACCTTATTATCACTAACAGAGCATTACCTCTGGGCTGCTGTGGCGCAGTGGACTAGTGCGTTGGTGTTCGGATCAGGTGAGCACAGGTTCAAACCCCACTGCAGTCAGCATGTCATTGTGTCCCTGGGCTAGACACTTCACCCCAAATTGCTCCTGTGGGGATTGCCCGTAGTATTGAGTATGCAAGTGGCTTTGGATAAAAGCGTCTAACATGTAATAATTACCTATGTTTTGAGTTTAAAAGATTATCTAATTTAGAATCCGCAGAAAATGTACTACTTCTGATGTTCTGTCAAGTGCTGTGTGCCTCGGGCTAGCTTAAGCTTTTTACCTCTTTATTTACATGTGATGGCTTCGCTTTCACATTGTTTTTATAATAGCATTACCTATCCCCAGGCCTCACCCATCTCCTATGCCAGCCCTCCTTAAGTGAAACTGAGTCGCTGTCACTTGAGGAAAGGGGTGCACATGGATGTGGCGGGGGATGAACTGTTGTAATATATTTTGTTAGAATTGGGTGAATTCTCGCCCTGACTTGTATGACTGGCACCACAGTATGCATGTAAAGTATGAACTAACACATTTTTTTCTTCAGAAAGTATGGCATACTTAACAAAAAAGTAGTGATTATTTGATACATCAGAGTTTATTTCACAATACAAATAATACACAACTTATGTGTATTCTTAACGTTATTAACCTTAAACGCAACGAGAATCTACACCACCACTCATTAAAAGAAAAAAAGTTTGTGATGTCATAAGAGGGTGCATTATGTCTTTATTTGCCGCAACCACACCTCCAGTACTCCGAGTGAGAGATCCTGACCTCCCTAAACATCACATGGTGAAATTATAACCTTATTCATAGTAAAATATGTGACTGCATACTGTCTGCATAGGTCTTCCTACTGCACATTGACCATCTTCATTATACAACAGAAGTGACATGTCAAATACAGACACAATCCTGTTGATGGGGACTGAGGTATAATTTTGCCGACTGACGTCTCCCACAAACGAGAGACATTTCCAACAGCTCTGTATTTCACTGTGCCGACACTGAACAAACACTTCCTCAAAAGGCAACAGGTCACAGTAAGCTTTAAAACAGAAGAGCATCTATTATTTGTCTCCCAAAATGTTGACAAAAGTATAACATATTTAAAAATGTTACCTTTTAGGTATTTGACAATCACCAAATTATGTTATACTTAGGGTTGTCAATCGGTTCAAATATGTAATCGCATGGTTGTCAATACATCATAAAAATATATTTGAGGTCCATTCCTTCATCTACAACAAACAATACTACATGTACTATTTGTTAGAAAAACATGAACAAGTCCAACAATGTCTTCTGTGATTTTTTTTATCCATTTATCTATGTTGATACACATTATGCATACTTTGAAATCCTTTGACTGATGTGTGTTTGAGTATATTTTATTAAACTTAATATATATATATATATATATATATTGTATTTTAAGAAAGGATTGGATTACAAGGAGTACATAACAAAATAAATACTTAGATACATTAAATAACTAAATAACAATCCACAAATCAGGAAAAGAGAAGAAAGAAAAAGAGAGAGAAACAAATATATAGGGTAAAAAACAAGGTATAGTTTACACATAATGGACACTACATTAATATTGTAATGCCTAAACACACTGCTGATCTATCTATCTATCAATCAATCAATCTATCTATCTATCTAATACTCATACATTATTTGTGAAATCTTACCACCTGATCAATATAAAGGTTTTGTGATCTATAACTCACCCTTTTTTCTAATCTTGCATCAAAGATATGAACTTGGTTTCTGATTCTCATTGTTATTTTATTTTTTTCCATTCCATAAATCTCCTTTACTAGATACTTCCATTGTGAGTTAATGAAGCTATTAAGTAATTCTATTTTAAACAAATCCTTGTTATTTGTTTAATAATTGCTATTCTTAAAACAAGAAATAAGTACGATTTTTCTTTTAATTCCCTCTGGTGTTTTCCCAATTAATAAAGTTTGTGGGTTTTTGTTTAGAGACATTTCTCTTATGTTTCCCAGAAGCCACACAAAACATTTCAAGACCAGAATATATGACAATGGTTTGCCTTCTGCCCACTGTATTCTGTACAGCATTTTGAAGTAGACTTAATAGTATGAAAAGATGCAATTAAGTATTCTAAAATAACATCCATCGACAATACCAAACCAATCCGGATATCCGGTTGTAACGGAAGGCCGGCTTCTCTCCATCCCAGAGAAATGGCCGTTCTCATTCTTACAAACACACTAGCAACATATCTTGACGTTTAGCAGCTAATGTGTTCCAGGGACTGAACTTCTCTACCGAGACTCGCCGCTTCACCGTGTTGTGCTGTACAATACCGTGAATGTAAATGTTGAGTTTTAGGTAAAGTATTTTCCTCAGGAAGGCTAGTTCTGCTGTTATCTACCTGCCAGCCTGCTAGCGTTAGCCCGTTAGCTGCCGAGCCACTGGTCATCCTACTCTGCTCGGTATAGTCTGTTAATGGGAAATAAATAGGACCTGAACCACAAGAGGACCGCCTTCCCGTTTTAATAGGAGAGTTAAATCACCGGGTAACCCCGAGCCTAAATGCCCGAACAAGGTCCCAGGATGAATGGCTTTTCTCTTGGCGAGCTGTGCTGGTTGTTCTGCTGTCCGCCCTGTCCGAGTCGCATCGCGGCCAAGCTAGCTTTTCTCCCCCCGGAGCCCACGTACTCGGTGCACACGGACACTGAAGGGGCAACTAGCTTACATCTAACTGAGCGGGCGGACTGGCAGTATTCTCAGCGGGAGCTCGATGCGGTGGAGGTGTTTACCACCAGAAGCAGCCGGGGTAACCGGGTCGGGTGCATGTTTGTGCGGTGCGCCCCGAACAGTCGCTACACGCTGCTGTTCTCCCATGGCAACGCCGTGGACCTCGGGCAGATGTGCAGCTTTTACATCGGCCTCGGCTCCAGGATCAACTGCAACGTGTTCTCCTACGATTACTCAGGCTACGGAGTCAGTACAGGGAAGCCTTCTGAGAAGAACCTGTATGCGGACATCGAGGCGGCCTGGCAGGTCCTGAGGAACAAGTGAGTATGAACCATGAGTGTGTGGTGCACGAGCAAATCTCCTCCTTTAGCGTTCATGCAATACGCTTCCCCCTTTACATGCTTATATTGATGAAGATATAAACTAAACTAGGCTCAGATCCCATCCAAACAGTCAACCACTTTACATAGTGATGTTGATAGGTTTTCAATGTAGTGACTCCCAGGGTCATGTGGTCAAATTTGGCCTATATGACAAATTGTGGTTTGCACACACTTTCAGGGCTTACATTTAGCACAGACTAATTGCTAGGAAGCTTTATATCTCTGTGGCAAAAAGTCTAAATCATCCATCACTATGTATCTCTCAAAATCTATGTGGCAGCTGCATAGGCGTCATTTGCGCTGGGGATGCTAGGGACTTGTCACCGCCACAAGTATAACTTATAAATGTTCTGAAAAATAGCGTGCACAAAGAAATGTAATAAACAAGAACACTGGTTTAATGTCAAGATGTGCAATTTGGACATGTAAGTAAACTTTCAATAGAAAATGTAGTAAAATAAACATTGCTCCCGCTGTGCAGCAGCAGGGCCAGGCACACACTTAAAAAAATAAATAATGTAAACAAAAAATAACTCCTTACTCTACTGACTCTTAGAGGTCCTCAAACAAAATGTTGTTGGCCTGTTTCCCCAATTAAGTGTTGTCTTTTTGCTTTATTTTCCAGAATGCGTAGTTAAAAAAACCTCCCTTCAGTAGCAGTCTGTGCCTGTGGCAGGGGAGAGACACCTGTTAGGCACCGATGGCAGTTCACTGCTGAGCTGATATGGTCACAGTGGTACCTTGTTCACAGTTGAGGGACATCTATGGCTTGCTGCTATCTGCCATTAGGCGCTTTCACACCGGAGTACTTTTCCCAAGAACTAGGCCGATAGTTCTTGGGATTTTGGTTTCACACCAAAAAGATCTGGAACTAAAACCTAGTTCGCGCGAACCTTTTCACCCCCAGATAGCCCCTGCTAGAGAGGTGGTTCTTTCCTGGGGAGGAAATGGTTCGTGGGTGTGTCGGCCACACTAACAATTTCTGATCGGCTGGGCGAATTGCAAACCATTTCCCTTAAAACTCAAAAGTTTTGTGAAGCCGCCATTTTTATTTGCTCGCATTAGCCCAGCGCACCAATGGAGAGAGACTAACTTATGGCAACACAAAAGAAAACATGGGAGCGGTGGAGTGATGAGGAGGTGTCGGCGCTTCTGGCGATTTACTCGGAAGGCTTCAGTAGAAGCTGCTGGGAAGAGTCCCAGCAGTTGCTAGTTCTAGCTAATGGCAACGGGGGTGTGGTGGAAAAAGTATAGCGCAGCATTATGCAGCATTAAGCATTTGTTTACATGAGGCGTCAACATTTCCCCTTCAGGAGGATAAATCTCTTTCTCCAGATTAAATGTCAGACATTAGAAAGGAAGTGACTGTGCATGTAGCGTATTGACTCTTCTTGTCTGTCACATAAGTGGCGCAACTGATGCGGTATTGTGCTAAGGGGGAATTATTTTGACCGGAGAGATTTAGATTTGTCGGTCTTCAGCATATTTTACCGGTCATAGTCCGGTAATTACCGGCTAACGGAAACTCTGAGTTCCGGGACTAAAGAGTTCGGCGGGACTAAGTACCGGGAAGTAAGTACCGCAAAGTACTTGGTGTGAAAGCGGCTATTGTCAGTAAGAGATCTACTGTCATGTAGTGCATTATGCAGGTGCTAACCAGCTAGTTGGAATGCCCCCTGCAGAGGCTGCAGAATGGAAGTGTCCTGCATCTGTCCTGCCTGAGCACAAGCACACCGACGAGCAGAGAGGGACATTAAGCTTTGGCTTTCATGATACAGGTGAACATGTTTCATTCTCTGGCCCTTCCTGCTAACAACCCTAATTTCCAGCAGCCTTTTTGTTTTTGCCTTCCTCAATCAGTTCAAGATGATGCCATCAGGTGGTCCTTATTAACCAGCAAAGTAGGACATATAATGTGACAAGGGTGTATTTAGCAGTTGTGTCTAAGTGGTCATCAGTCACAGGTATAAAACATCATGTAAACCGGACCAAAGCAGTTTCTAATACAAATGCACTGTGGATGCTTATAGAAAAGAATTATATATCAAAATAATTGTTTTTACAAGTATGAATGTTATTGCTAAGTTAAATAATAGCAGTGTATAAAAGCAGCTGAAAAGTAAAACACTGGTAGATGTTTATTGCAATTTGCAATTTCAGCAATATCTGCTGCCTTAAGTTAAACGCAAGAGAAAAAAAAAAACCCATCTCGGCGGCTTGTATCCGCGATCTCGTTCTTTCGGTCATGACCCATCCTTCATGCCCATAGGTGAGGGTAGGAACGAAAATGGCCCGGTAGACAGAGAGCTTTGCCTTCTGGCTCAGCTCTCTTTTCGTCACAACGGTGCGGTAAAGCGACTGCAGTACCGCTCCCGCTGCTCCGATTCTCCGGCCCATCTCACGCTCCATTGTTCCCTCACTCGAGAACAAGACCCTGAGATACTTGAACTCCTTCACTTGGGGTAAGGACTCATTCCCTACTTGGAGTGGACAGTCCATCGGTTTCCTGCTGAGAACCATGGCCTCAGATTTGGAGCTCTGTTTTTCCTACCTTTTTTTTATTACATTTTTTTTCCTGTAAAGAAACTAATCTGAGGGATCATAATTTAATAAATAAATAGTATCTCTAAAATGTATCCTAAACTTGACTGATGGGGTATATGAGTGTGAAATTTGACTTGGTGAGTCATGCTTTGTGGTGGGACTTTTTTGCTGTGTAATCACCACAATATACAATCAATTTGTTTAACAATAAGAATTTAAAGTCTTTCATAGATCTAGCCTCTTGATTTGGCTCTTTAAGTGCAACAGATTCATTAATTCAAAGCAACATAATGTAAGATTCTGGATTGACATCAGCACTGCTCCCTGCCAGCGTTCCCTCCTGCCCCGGGTCTACATCACTTCTCCTCCCATCATTCCAAAGCTCCTGTCCCAGCAGTTCAAACCCCAACATTCCCCCTGTGACTGGAGCTCCAGCGCCTGGCAGCACAGCTAACTGAGCTAAAAGCTAACTGGCTGACCGCACATACTGTTAGCAGCAGTTAGCGGTTTAGCATTGCTCTAGCAACAAGTAAAAGCTTTCTGTCCATCAGGGAAACTCCATAAATCACATAATAGCAGCATCCGGAGGTCATCAGAAGAAAAGCCATAGAATATGAGCTGTTTTCACCAAAATCAATTTTGTCCCATTAAAGCCTTGAGCACTTCTCCTATGAGAAGTTTTGTCTCTGCAGAGTGTGGTTGTATTCGGCTTGCACTATGTTACTTTTCCATTAGAAACAGTTGTGGATAGTACCTGGTACTTTTTCAGTGCCACCAAAGCTGAGCTGAGCCGATACTAAAAGGTTCTCTGGAGAGCAACCTGCCCAAGCGTAGAACACTGTTAATCATTAGGCTGTCCTTTGGGGAGCTAAGCACCTAAGGAGGGGGTTTATGTTTATTCAATTTGTTCATAATTACACATTGTGGAAAATCATTAGGACTGTGCCCTTAAACAGCTATTTGTTTTCATAGTGGTAGTCCCATTGCTCAGCCTTCAGGGCTCTGCTGAAATACAGCATCTAGAAAGACTTTGGAGTAAAGATCTGTTGCTCAGTTCGCTTGACATTTTGATCATTGCTCATTGTATTTGTTGTTTATGAAATTACATTTTCCCCATCAGGCTTTAAATAATCCCTTTTTTGTGTTGTAATGCCAGACTGTTCCCTGTAACCCCCAATCGTTTCTAAATGACCACAGTTACAGAGCGTCACTGTGAAACAAAGTGATTTGGGTTGCAACGGCATAACAAGAGAGATTGTCTTCGAAGAAGAAAGTGGGGTTATCTTTTTCCCTATCACCATTTAGGTTGACAAAAGATAGCTTGTTGGGACAATTCTCATGACTTTTTTTTATCAGTGTTACACATGCCTCTTTACATCACTGTGAATGTGGACTTTGTGTTTTGATTGAAAAGCAGCCCAGACTAAGCTTCCTCTGCTTTTATTAGGAGATAAAAATAAAGCATTGATTCTGTCCATGCTGGCCATGGCTCTGTGTCTGCTAGTGTTGTTCTGCTAGTGTTGGCCGAACAGGGAGTGTCACCCTGCATTGATGATGTGATCATTCCCAAATGACCTACACCAAGATTCCCGTGCAATTAGGTATGAGGCTGGTATGCCGGCAGACCCTGAGGTAGACAGACGGGATGGAAATAATTGGACGGCTTCTTACAGTCCTGCAACAGCCACTTTTATCCAGATTTTTTACCTTGTTCACAGCTTACATGCTGTTTTCCATGAATCCAATTAAATAGAATCCAAAGATTTGAAAGCATTCAACAGAGCATCTTTGGCGTGTCAGTGTTTAGTTTACTGACTCTTCCCTTTTTCTTTTTGGGATTATTGATGTTGGTGATAATGTGCCATTACTGATTTTATTTTTAGGCAGGGTTGTTTTAAAATCAATTTGCACTTGGCTTCACGTCTCAGAATATGCTGTTTCATCCTTCACAATGTGGCCTCTGGCAGTCCACCTGAATGCCTCAGGCATTAGTCTGGGCATAGCCACCACCTAGAACTATTCACTCAATCCAAAGTGAGTTGTAATGCTAATGTCACTTCTTTTCTAAAGCCTTTTTATGCAATGCCCCACAAGGCTGAATTGAAGCAGCACGATACTGGCCAACCACTGATAATACGTTTCACAATTGAGCCCTTCTCCTGTTCAACTACACTTGAGGCTTTTTTCTATTAATATCAATACATCTGTGTACAGAGCATTGAAAGATGTTGCTGTTTGTTTCTGTTTTTGAAACATGACTAAAATCATTTCTCAAATTACGCAAACATTAGACTGTTTTGACAGATGGTATTGTTCCCCAAAACACACGTGACCTATTATCTTGATCGCATACCCCCTCTTAAGTTTTGAATCCGGCCGCAGTGTCTGCAGTGTGTCCGGGTTAGTTTAGCAAGCTACCTTTTTCAAGACTTATTTGTCGCTATTGAGTGTAGCTTGGCATTTTAACTTTAAAGTTGTGTAACACACACATGACTATTCTCTCCGACCAATCAGTGTTATTCAGAGTTTTAACCTTTGAAAGCACAGTGCAGTATTTGTTGGTGAATACATGCTACAAGATCCTATTAGGGTCTCTGTGTCTTTACCACTTGCTGATAAAAATGAGCCACAAGGCCAGCTCCAACAACGGCTCAGGCTCACCTAAGGTGGGCTGACCTTTTTAAGAGCAAACCAGTTATATTGCATTGACAAGCTGCTCACCAGGGCTTCTGCTCATCTGATGTTTTAAAGAAAATCTGCTTTATTCCAGTCTTGCTGAAGCATCCCCAGATCATCACTTAACTCCACTATATCTCTTAGTAGGTATAGAGACTGTAGCTTGTAAACCTCTCTATTGTCTGTTTGACTGTTAGAGGAGCAGGTGTTGAAAGAGCTATAAAAGTTTAATCCGAGAACATTTCGTTACTCTAGTCCGTTACAGTCTTCTACAGTCCAGTCTTTCTGCCTCAGCCTGGCACTAGTTTGTTTCTCTTCTGTGAACTCCTTTTTTCTCCAGCTTTGCTCGACTTAAGCCCTGCACTTCCACTCAGGTGCCTTTTATATTAGTGCTGTCAATTGTTAAAAAAAAAGTACATTTAATCACATCTTTAAAATACCATGTTTAACTTGTATTTTTGGGAATACAAAACATATGCACATGTGGTGTTTTAATGCAGAAATGCATGACAAACTGGTAAGAGAAATCAGAGAGTTTTTAAAATAAATTATAACATGCTTTTTGTATTATTGGCACACTTGGCTAAAGGAGAGCTGCCTTGAATCCCCTTTGAGTTAGTGTGCTACACAATGCTTGTAGTATTCATACTGCGAGCACTATCTGCTCTCCCACTCCTGTTCAACTTAAAGGGGGCCCATTATGCAAAATGCACTTTTTGATGTCTTTTATACATCAATATGTGTCCCCGGTGTGTAAGAGCCTTACAAAGTTTCAGAAAATACAACCAACAACTCTCTCTTTTCCTCCTTACCCAGATCTCTAAAAAAAAAAAAAAATTGGGAGTGCAAACGAGCAGATCCAGGATTTGGCTCCTATGACGTCATTGGCAAAATGTGGCACACGTGACACGTCCCAACCTATCGTCTCCGTATACAGTCATCTAGCTGAATCCCCTCACACAGCTGTGTGTCTGTGTATTCAGCAGGATGTCTGTGGGAGGCACTTAGAGTAAAGTTGTTATATATAATACATATGATGGCACTATTCTAGCGGTAAACACTTAAGAAAGAACATGTCAAGCTATGTGCTGTATCAGAAACAATGCGCGGCGTGTTTTGGGAGTAATATGCTGTGTGTTTACATTAGCAAGCATGCTAACCCTCAGAGCTAACGCTGTACTGGAGAGAATATGTGTAACGTAATGTCCTTGTGGTAAACCCTGCGAGAGAGAAAGGTTTAGCTCCATACCGTTTCAGAAATAATGCTTGAAGTGGTTTGGAACATAATATGGCATTTAATCACGGCAGCGTTTAGCTGAGCTTCTCCCGGTAGAAAACTCTCTTAGCAGGTGAAAGCTGCATGACGCTACAAAGGGGCGTGGCTAGCAGCATCTGTTCCATTTAAAGCTACGGTCACAGAAACAGCCTTTTTGGAACAGGGCTGCAATAGAGGGGTATGAGCAATATGAGGCATGCTACAATGGGTGATCTGTTTGGTATTTTTAGCAAAAAACTTCACAGACATGTTTTGTATAGATATGGCCCTACAATATATTTTTCAAATATAGCATAATAGGTCCCCTTTAAGAAACTAGAGCATGCTTTAGCAAAATGCCTTGCCCTTTCTTCGTTTTCACCGCTCCTAAAGATAGAGTGCATATTTGTTATTTATTTAGTTCTGCTGTTAGTAATCGTTCTTACTGATGATCAGTGGTCTCCAGTCGTTCCAATACATGTTCTTTGTACGGATTTCTCTGCATATTATTTATTTTCACTGCCATGCAATTCATGGTTAACAGCCAAGCTTGAAGGGAAGAACTCACGGTCAAACTTGGAAATGTGATTTAAAAACAAACAAACATTATTTCCTTGTCATGTATGTATGCATGAGCCCTTTTTTACAGTAGCATAGCCCTGTTATGGCTATAATCATAAAACGTTTGTAGGGACTCTCTGGCCCTAACAGTGTGCGGCATCAAAGTCCATGTTTTGTGACTCAGCTGGCAGCCAGCTACTTTGTCCATCCGTGTGGGGTCATAATCTTCTATCAGGATGACTGCTCAGTTTAGTTGCTGCTTATCAGAGGCACGATTTGTCTAGGCCAACAGATTAGTCACACCCTAGCTGTTATCTGAAGAGCTCTTTTGATGGCATCGCTTCATACGACACATCCAGCCATTCAACCAGGCGTTTGTTGTACAAGCTTTTGACATGGTTGTCCGTTAAGCTAGGGTCCAATTTTTCTGTGTGTGTGCAGATGTGTGTGTCTGTGCTGTGGCAGAGGGCTGCTGATGTTCTGCTAGGCCTCTGCACTCCCAGCCCTGTCAGGATGGGAGGTTTGCTCAAATCTTCCTCTCTAGATTGGGAGTTCTGGCAAGGAACATCCCGTCCCAGGTTCTCCCTCTCTCTGCCTGACAGGCCTGTTTTCTGTCAGTGCTGATTTTCACCCTGCAGTCCTTAAGAGGAGAAGTCGGGAGAAACCATGCCCATGTCCAGGTCATATATCAAATGGTTCTGTATTGTGCAACACACATTCTATACATGACCCTACCGGACCACAGTTTTTTCCAAGTGCGCTCTAAAGAATTGAAGTAGTCATTCATCTTTAGATGTTTGGGTTATCAAGTTGCTGCTGAACACTGCACTACACAGATTTACACAGTTTTGTAGGAATGCTGGTGGATCTAGGGCTGCCTAAATGATAAGCAATGTGGGAATACAGCGGTGGTTAGAGCAGCGATATGTTGTCAATATATTGTTTCATAGAAACATAACCCATGTGCAGCAAGATCATTTATGATAAAGTGCTCCCCTGCCAGAAAAAAAAGCCTTTTGGACACACACTCTAAGGCTGCAGATATTTGGGGGCCATGGGGGTTGCCATAGATTATAGAGATCGTTCAGTCAGGCCGTCTAGACTAACGTATCCAGCTATAAGGTTTCCCACAGGAAACTGCTGGGTAGACCTCAGACCCTTTACGGTAAAATAATGCTCTATAAATAAATAATAAACACAATGTTTATATTGATATAAAACCTAATCATTTGCACCTGACCCCACCCCAACACACCTCACACACGCATGTATGCACAAACACCAAAAGGCTTAAAGATGCCATGTCTATGATTTTCAGAAAGGTCTAGGTGCTATATAAATACTGTGAAAATCTTAAAGACGCTTTCTCTGTGGAGAGCGCACACCTTTTTCTTTTTTGAAACTTTGCCTTTGCACAATTCACTGTCAGGACGTCCATAAGGCTGTCATGTCTGAACTGTACAAAATATAGGTTGAAAGTGCCACTACAGCGTTGTTACAGTCGTCAGAATACAGATACAAAGGACCGGAAACACTCACCAATCAGAGCAGACATGGATTTTTCCTTGAGGTTGTCTTAAAGAGAGAGGGTGAATACAGGTTGATCAGACAACAATATGAGTTAAAGTTAAATTATAGCATATAAACATGTTTAATTAAAACTGGAAATATAAGTTATAAACCTGAAAATAAGCATCTCTTTAAACATATACTTAGTATTCCCGGTTTAAATGCATGTTTTGTTCTTGTCTTTGTTCGTTTTAAATGTTTTTTCTTTTTCTATATTAAATCAATGAACTAATTGTTCTGGCTTGTCCGTGTGCTGTGTACAGGTATGATGTAGCTCCGGAGAACATCATCTTGTACGGTCAGAGTATTGGGACGGTGCCCACCATCGACCTGGCTGCCCGCTATGAATGTGCTGCTGTCATCCTCCACTCACCACTCATGTCAGGGCTCCGGGTGGCCTTCCCTGACACACGCAAGACGTACTGCTTTGATGCCTTCCCCAGGTGAGTCTCACACACACGCCAGTATACATGCACACGGTAGCAGCGGCAACATTAGCAGTTAACAAACAAACGTACCTTAAATCCTGCCGTCACGGTTGGAAACGCGACCAAAGTATGTTCCTACGTCAGAGAACAGTCTTACTGGTAAGCAGTGTTATTTGGGCACCTGATTTTCTTTAGTTTTAACTGTACAGGTACAATACAATTGAATATCGTGGAAAAGTTAATTCATTTCAGTAATCCCATATTTCTGTATTAAAAATCATTTTAATTATCGGATATTTTGTAATATTCAAATGTTCTTAGATACTGAATTTGGGTTTTTCATATGCTGTAAGCTGTAATGATCAAGATTAAAACAAATAAAGGCTTATATGTTTAAAAATAAAGGCTTATATGTTTAATTTACTTAAACTCATATACTGTCCGTCACGGACTGACGGACAACTTCTCACTTCAAAACATTTTTAAGAAATCTAGACAGCAAAATAATTAAACAAACGATTGCCTGTTTTTCCTGGCCAAGGACAGGTTCCTTGAACACAACACGAGCGTAAGGTGTCATCACGTGGTGTAGTGCTGACAGAGAGCACCGGAACGCCGCTCCAGCACTTCAAATATTGCAGTACCCATAAGGAGCTGTGCACATGCCGCAGTTTTTGCGTGGCTGTGTCTTTAGTTGTAAGCCCAGTGGCGATCTGTTGTTATTAGCATCTGGTTAGCTAGCTATGCTAACAAATATAAAGAGCTTTTTCTATGACCAGGTGGAAGAGAGCTCTCTCCTGACAGACTGAGAGGCTCAAATAAACTCAGCTCACCGAGGTTAAGGCACACCTTGATATGATCATTATAGTTATAAAAAAATAAGAGACTAAATGAAAAACAGGTATAAAATACTATATGACAGTAACTAAAAAGTTGTTATAATAAACAAGAATAAAGTTTAAAAGGGGAGTGATTTGTAAAATATCCATAAAGAAAAATAAATCTGCTTACAGTTCTGTTTCATATGGGTGTTGAGAGATGTATCCATAGATCTCTTCATGCTGCTCTCAAAGTGCACCAGATTGATGCTTTTAACTTCAACATTTAAAAACAAATCTTCCGGGGGAGCATGCCCCCGGACCCCCCTAGAGGATGTTAGGTCCCCCCCCCACTTAAATGATGTCCACATGGATAGGAAACTAAATACATTTGCACACATCTTGTGTCCATATCTTTCTGTTTTGGTGGTCATGCCACACCGTGCACGTGCATGCATGCGTGAGTCATGGTGAGATATCTGGATTAAGAGGTTGCTTTTTCTTTGCACAGCATGAAAGAAAGGCCAAATGAATGGGCTGTGATTTTAGTCTTTTTAAGCAGATGTCAATCATTTGTACGGGCCCTCGGAGGATGTTCAATGTAAAAATTGAAATGGCCCTTGAGAGGAAAAAGGTTCCCCACCCCTGCTGTAAATAATAATAAAAACCCTTGATCTATAACTTAACATCTCTGTCTCCTATTGATCTGAGTATATTATAAAGAATAGCCAGTTAATTGAAGCATTATAGCACAGGCCTTTGTCAGATGGTATATTACGCTGTTTTTTTTCTGCTTCGAATTCTCTCTTTTTTCACCATACGTGTGTTTGCATCCCTGTATTTACAAATATCACAGCCTTAGTATAAACATACAGAAGTAATTTGTCAACTTTTTAATCTTCTTCTCTTTCATGTAACGTCAGAGGTCCAACTCGGTGTCGTGTAGCCATGCCCGCATCTCTGGTCCTAAGTCGAAGAGGCTGGCTTCCGAGGGTGGTCTATATAAAGGGCAGGTGGTTATTATATGTTCGGCAGTCTGTTCAGGGTCACCGCACTCGCATGCAGCACTGTCTGCCAGGCCCCACTTCTTCATTGATGTTTTGAAGCAACCGACCCCAGTTCGTAGACGGTTTAGTGTGGTCCATTGCCGGCGTGGTAGGTCGTCTCCTCCTATGGCGCCATCTCCTGAGTCCCAGATGTAGCGATGGATGCGGGAGGGCCCGGCTAGCTGGAGAGGTCCTCAAAGGTGGAATTGAGAATCTCTTGTGCTGCCTTGTTGAAGGGGAGGCGGGACTTGAGCCTACTTAGAGGCGCTGCTCTCGTTGTCGTGTTATGCAAGATGTGCCAGTCATGCTTTTGGGCTTTCCTGGCCAGGGCGAGGGTGGCTGCCTCCCGTCGGAGGCCAGCTGGAGCTATTCCCGCGAGGACTGGCAAGAGGGACACAGGGGTAGTCTTCAAGCATCCAGTTATAATCCTGAGGGCGTTGTTGATGACCACGTCAACCTTACTTGCGTGAGGGCTTCTGCTCCAGGCTGGGGCGCAGTATTCCGCTGCAGAGAAGACCAGGGCTTGGTTCGATAATCGCAGCGTCTTAGCTCGCAGGTTGTTCCAGCAAGGCGGGGGATCAGCGCGACCCTTGATGTTACCTTGGCCTTGACTTCTTCAAGGTGTTGTTTGAAGGACAGTGTCCGATCCAGACGCACACCGAGGTACTTCGGGGCTCGCTGGACCTCCAGATGTTTATTGTTGACACGCACCTCAAGTTCCCTCCTAGCTTCTCTGGTGCTAAGATGGTATGCCGCTGCTACTGTCTTTCCGATGTTGAGCTGTAGACGCCACCTTTGAAAGTATGCTACCAGGGTGCCCATGTCGTCGTTAAGGCCATCTTCCATTGCCTTCCATGTTGGTCGTCTCAGCATGATGGCTAGATCGTCTGCATAGCCGTACTTTCTGGATGTTGTGTCAGGTAGGTCATGTACATAAATGTTGAACAGCATCGTGGGTGACGAACTCTGGGTGGATGTTGTCGCGGCCCGGAGATTTACCCGGCCTGAGCTTACTTATGGCCTCACTGAGTTCATCTGCTGTAAAGTCTCCCGAGAGGTTGGAGTCGACACTGTCCGCTCCCAAGATGGAAGACACCTCGCGCGATGTCAGTCGGGCGAAGTCTTTGTCTGCGTCCGGGAAGCGGCCATTCTTCAGGAGCTGGGATGCGATGGCATCTGCTGTGACTGGGCACCTGGGGAGCGTTGTATTTCTGCCTGTAAGCTGGTTGATGGTCTGCCACGCCTTACGACTAGAGTGGGTGAAGTCGATTGATTCGACGACTTCTGTCCATCTGGTCCTGCGGGTGACGTCCAGCCTCTGGAGCAGTGCTGTTGCAGTCACGGCCACCTCTTCTCTGGAGCTAGCCCTCTGGTGGTCACACAGAAGACGGCTGCACTCCTCGTCCCAACCCGGGATGTAGTTCCTGTTATAGCCACTCGGAATGGTCTTCTTTGCTGCACCCAGGATGACCCCGCAGTAGGCTGCGTAGGCCGCGTCCGCATCTGCTGCCTCTGGGTCTGGCAGACCAGCTGACCTTCTTGCCGTCTCCTCAACAAACGACTCTCAGTTGGCCTTTCGAAAGTTCCATCGTTTGACAGGCTTCCCTGGTACCGGTTGCACCAGTGCTGGAATTTTAATGATGGCCGGTCGGTGATGTGAGCGGGGAAACCTGTCCAGGACGTGTCTCTCCGGTTTCGGGTCGTTACTGCGGCAGATGGCGAAGGCCAGGTCCGGGTTGGTGGAGGTGCTCCAGCATGCAGAGAAGAAGGTTGAAGGCTCCTTGGGGTCGTACAGTAGCAGGGCATCAGTGTTGGAGGCCCATTCGCTCAGTGCCACTCCGTTGTGTGTTTGTAACCCCAGTCTGTTTGCTGACAGTTGAAGTCCCCTGCATAGATGGCGGGTGCAGTTGCTGACGGGAGTGACGTCGCAGACAGCTCTGATGGTGGGGGCTTGTATACGTTGATGACTGATGTTTCCTGGATTTTAGTAACCAGTCACTCGATGTTAGAGCCTGGTGGGGATTGGCTACTGGTTGACCAGCTTATTTCAGTCCTGACGAAGGTTGCCACACCGTGTTGCTTGCTGTGGATGGACCCAGCGAGATGGAACCCAGGGATCTTAAGGAAGTTATCGGATGTGCAGTGTGTCTCCTGCAGGAGCACAGCCGCTGCCCCGTTGGAATCAGCCAGGTGACGCACGACCTCGAGTTTGGCGGTGGTTAGGCCCTCGACATTGAGTTGAAGCACTGCCAGGCCTCGGTTATCGACGGTCGGGATGACTGCCCGTCCGCCGTTCCTTGGCCTACCAGCTCGACGTTTGGTTTGCGACATTCATTTCGCAAGTTGGTCTTGCACCATTTCTTGCTACTCACGGAGGCCACGTGAAGGCTGTCGTCTTCTCCACCTTTTAAACTCTTTAATAATGCTTCATTCCAATAATTATTTTTAAATAAAAAAAAAGTTTTGTTTTTTTTGTCATTATTTTCCAAAAAGGAGCCTGTTTTATAATGGTAATAATAACCTTTAGCCTTGACCAAAGGTATTCAATGAAAATTCAGAGAAGTGGTCTGCTTAGAAAAGACTTTGTCAAGCCTAATGTCTAATCTGCGTTATGATTCAGTGCAGTATGTAAATAGTTCCAGATTTTGTATTAACACCTCTGTCAACGAGGCTATCAAATCAAATACAGTTCAATTCAGTAAAATGTATTTTCAGCTTTCATTATGAACTGGAGTGATACATGAATAATAAGTAGCCTATTATAATATTAATATTTTTTATTTCATTGGTAAGCCTGGAAAATATTTGGTTTGAATAATGTACAAAGTGGAGAAATCTACCTCATAACCGTCGAGCCAATCATGGTCAAGATGTACAATTCTACCCATTTGAGCTTTGTCTCATAGTGGCGCAACAATACCTCCTATAATAGTTGCTAAGAAAAGGAACGACCCCCCTGGAAGAATGAACATGTGTTATGAAAAGTTCTCTTTTTGGTGTCTTAATTTCTCTTTTCAGAGCATGCTATGTGCATGTGTGCCGAGTCGCAATACTTTGGTAGTAGCGTTAAGAACATTTATAATGTATGCTATTCATACATGGGTCACTAAACCAGTGCCGTAAAGGCTAGAAAAGCTGCAGCAGGTAACATGGAATGCTCCTGAATATTGACTCATTCTCAATCATTTATCGGCCATAGGTCCTAGTCCTACTACGACAGCCACCACAATATTTTATGTGAGTGTCCTCGGCCCTCCTGGCCCCCCTACCTGCCATTTGTCTAGTTCTCTGCTCTGGCGCCACTGTACAGCTGATACTCGAACCCTATTCCCTCAATAAGAGCTGGTGAGTTCTTTCAGGTCTGTTCCAAACATAAAGTAATCGGTACACTACTAACAACTTTTATTCTATTATTTTCCACTGCTCTGTGCTAATCACACTAATAATTGGCTCTCTGTGCATACTGTAGATGGGCTACTACTGTGTGTTATTGATTCACAGTGTGTAGACATTTTGACAGGCAAAGTGTTCAAACAGCAGTCTTATTTTACTTTTTTGCCAACGACATGGCAATTTCGCACTCAATTATTGTCATAAACATGGTCTTATCAGTGCTTATCACCGTGCATTAGCAAACAAGCTTTCATTCTAACAGAGTGACTGCTTGATGACTAACTCTCATCCACAATATTAAGTGCTGCTTTCTACTTGTAGGCCTACATTTATTATACTTATTCTTATTTTTGTGGCTGACTGTTTAGGATTGTGATAGACATATTTCTGCACAAACCAATAATCTTAAAATATTAATGCAACAACGATGATTCTGTCAGAACCAACTAAGACTTAAACAGCATGTTACAGCTCAACAAAAAGCGGCCTATCTAAACTGAAGTTGAATGTGGAAATACTCCACTCTTATCTGACATACTCCATCCTAACCATATGTCATGTCATCTAAATGATAAGTGAAGTTATGATTGCTTGTCTTGTATCTCTACTTGCACACAGCTCCATATGGTGTCAGTAGGGCCAACTCTTATAGTGTGTCTTATCTTTCTTTTATTGAAACCAAGCACAAAATGAACTAAGCACACATAAAGCATGTATATTGTCATATTTGGGATCATGCTCTAAACCGGTGGCGTCAGCACAAGCCTCTGTCCTCGCCTTACCAGGATCTGTCTACTGCAGAGCCCAGAGATTCATTATTTCATTATTAGTGTTGTTGTCGAAGTATCATGCCGACTCACTGCGCTCATAATAAGGTCACACAAGGGATCAGTGCTTGTGTGACCAAATTATGAACAGTCAGACGATGTTAAAATCGAATGAGTCTGCAGTGATTAGCAGTCTGCAGTGTAGCATGGTAAGGAATATTAAGTGTAGTTTTCTGGGAAGTGTTGTAAGATTGTGTATTTGTGCGTATGATCTACAGGTGTTTGTGTTGTGTGGTTAAGCAGTTCATCTTTGACAGGTCTAGAAATGTCTGATTATAATCCTGATGCCAACTCTAAACTAGGATCTGAAATGGAAGTAGATGCTGGTTTAATGCCGGCTAAGAGCTGATAGTCAGCCCACAGGACTCTGATTACACATGCTTCTCACAAGAATAAAACAGCTGATAAACTCTGTAAGCACAACTCTCCTGGCTATAGATACGTATACATCTGCATATTCATATTTAGTGGTAGCAGTAAATAGAAAAATAAAGAGCTGGGGAATCTGTTCAGCTGAGCAGCTGTTTCGAGCAGAGGGGCTAACGTTAGTTAGTGTGGGGAGATTAATGTAACCTGAAGACAGTTGCTCAATACTTCAAGTGGATTTAAATGAATGTCCTGTAATGTAGCGGAACATTTGCAGCTGTTAATACCGAATACAGCAGATCCACAATTTAAAATAAGGTGTTTTGTGATTTAGATTTTATCATTCAAGTATTGTGTTAAAGGGATCCGTTTCTTTAACTTCTAGTTAGCCTAATATCTGATTTTTATGTTGAATATGTTATGTCAGTGGTTAAAATGTTTTCTAATTGTAAAATGTCATATTTCATTGATAAGGAATTGTTAAAGCAGCCACCTATTGGGTAAATAAATGGTTTAGATTTCAATTCCTAATTAAATTGTATAATTTTAGTGATTCAAAGCTGCTTCTAATCCAAGATTGAGGTACCATTGGCTATTTTTAATTGTACAGGACCTGTGTATGGATTTTGACTGGCATGAGAATAAGCAAAGAAATGATCTATGTACACTTATTTGCCAGTTTATTAGGGAACACATGGCTAAAATGTGTGTCATTTAAACAGTCCTGCAATAAAGCCTATTTTCATAAAGGTTATAATGTGAAGAACAAACTATATTATCCAAAATCATCAAGATTAATAAACACCCTTCTATAACAATACATTTATGTACCTAATCATTAATAATTGTAATGATTTAAGAGGTGAGATTTATAAAAAAGGTTGTGCTCTATGAACACATAGATCTACAAATCTAATCTGCTGTCCCCACTCTGAACCACCGACTCATACACATGCAGATGAACCACTCTGACCGCACAGTCGGACATTTAGCGAACACTGTATACATAGAATATTATGTAGAGATCTCTCCCCCCCCCGGTCAACAACTTCAAAATTCTAGGCTATATAAAAATCGCTGGCCCGCGAAAGTGTCTGTTGGATACATTTTGGCCCTTGGACAAATGTAGTTGGTGATCCCTGATCTAAACAGTTGCAAACACTTAGCATGCTAAATGAGAAGGCTCTGTTTTTAAATGTAGTTGGAACAGAGGACTTAATAACACACAGTCAAAATGTAATCTCTGCATTTAACGTTATTTAAAGTGGGCGAAGTCTCCAAACTGGTCTGGTCAGAACCTGAACAGACCACCCATCCAAGCTAAGTCCCTGCCATAAATGTTGTCAGACATGACGTTTTTGGAATTAAGAGTTTGAAATGACGAATGGGGGCATGCCCTTGCAAATTAAAAAGATACATTTTTTTAATTAGTACACTCAAATTGTTTTAGTCATGCCACGTTTTCCCTGGAAGTTGTCTTGTTTTCCGTTTCTGTAATCATAATGGAGTGTGAGTGGGGGGGATGAGATGTCCTCTGCAGAGAGCAGCAGGAGCACAGCAGTGACAGCAGCAGCTCTCTAATGAAGCGTGATGCTGGGGTTTGGCCCACTTCTTGTTTTCTGTTCAGCCCATATCAGATGCAGAGTTGTTCATGGTTGTTATTCACGGTTGCTACATATTTTTGAGTTAACACTCTGAGATTCTTTCCAAGGTGAACGGGCAGTGAAGCTAGTCAGACGAGCTAGTAAGAGCTAGTCTACACTGTTTCTGGGAACATATGTCAAGGTCCAAAACAAGGATAACTAAATGATTTGTCTCCAGGTTGCAGTTTCAGAAAAAGTCCTGGCACAACTGGAAATCTTAGTTTCAGATGCATAGAATTAAAAACTCCGTCCTCACTCTATACACATGACCTGAAGAAGGTCTGAGCACTAAACTTTATTTGTTTTATCTTTGTCAAGATGTAGCTTGCAATACATTTTCTAAACATGAATTTTGCCCAAGGGCCAGAATTCCGCACGAAAATTATTCTCTGTCTTTCATTGCATTTGCTTTAAAGGTACGGTAGGTAAGAATGGAGAAACCAGCTCGAGTAAGCCAGAATTTGAAAGTACACAACGGAAAAAATCTGCCCCTTCCTTCAGACTTCCTTACAGAGCCCCTCCTCCAACACACACGAACGCGCACATGACCAATGAGGCCACAAGATAAGTTTGTGCACGAGATGGAAGGCTGACAGGCAGGTAGGCCATCCAATTATCTGCCGCGGGCCGGGGCAGTGGAGCTAGTGGAGCGCTTACACTGTAGGTGCACCGCGTTTGGGGGTGCGGGTGCTAGTGGAGCCTCGCAGATGGGGGTACTGCAGCCCCCTCGGCATCCCCTCCTTCCCGCGTCCATTCGCTGTCTAGCAGACCCCACGCAGCAAGCAGGAAATGAACCCAGCTCACACTGTCCGCTCCTCGCAGCAGCGAGCCGCGCAACGTCCCGCCAACACGGCACCCAGACCCCACGCAGCATTCTCATCTGTTTGTCATTACTGGTGTCATTTTCTGGTTGCTAACGCCGTTGTAACACATAATCACTGATGTTCCGCTGTAACGGTGGTGATCTATTCAGAACAGAGTGGGCGAGCTGACCAATCAGAGCACAGTGGGCTCATAGGGAGGGGGGGGCAGGAGCTCCAACAAGCCGTTTAGGACAGAGTGAATACACTTACTATACAGAGATGCTGTATGAGAAACCAATGTGATTTTGGAAAATTGCACAATATAAATCTATTTTAGTATACCTCAAGAATTATGATCAGTAGAAATGGCCATGACATGGGACCATTAATACAATCAGTACAGTGTCTGTTTCCACAGCACTGATTGTTTGAATAATTCAGCGATCCTGGATATAACTTCCAGAATCATTTAATGTTCTCCAGCCTCCCTTGTATAGGTTGGCTTTTAATGTTAAACAAAGTATTTGCTGTTGCATCAATTAGGCAAAACTAGTATTTAATACATGACAAACATAATTCCTGGTAAAAAAATAGTGGACCAGAACACCAGAGTGTTGTTACTGCACTGGTTATTGAATAAGAGTTGTGGAGTTGTAGTTATCAAGTCATTATCATTTCCTAGCTACTGACCTTTTTGTTCATGCTTCTCTCACTTTCAGCTGTGTCTTTTGCAGTTTTACTTAGTCATGTAGAAATAATAATACTGTGACGCAGTATTGTTTGAGATTAAAAAAACTACAATGACAATAGCTGGTCTACTTCAAAGGTCAGCCCAGCTCTGGTAATTTAACCATTGTGGTTGTTGCAAGCTTCAAGGCTAAATAACCCCTTTTAAACAGGCTGTGACCAGCTGACACAACAGCAGCTCCAGTCTAAGGTGAGCGGAGTTTAGAGGAAAATGTGCTGCTGCAAAGAGTTGGAGGAGTGGCTTGAGTCTACCTCTAAAGTCCGCTCATCTTAGACTGGAGCCGCTGTTGTGTCAGCTGCTCACAGCCTGTTTAAAGCTAAGGGGGTTAGTTAGCCTTGAAGATGGCAACAACAACAAAACAGGTGAGTGCTGTACGTGAATGAGGAAAAACAGGGAATGAAGGCACACTGAAACGGTTTAAAGTCTTAATTTAATACAAACTGGCACATTTTTTATATTTACTCTTTTGACTCTATTTGGCTAAATGTTTTCCAATCTTCTTTATTTTTTATTTCCTACCTATTTAGGGTTAAAAAAACATCTTGCAATTCTAATTTTTAAATGTTACAGTATGTCCACTGTAGAGGACGTCAGGACCATTTTAAGTTTGAAAAGACAGCCACAATTAACAGATAGACTATGTAACGTATTATGGTTATAAGTGATATTAATACAATAATACATTCACCTTTTATTTAAAACATGAATAGGTAATTGATCTGAACATTGCTGTTTATTTGGTCACTAAAAAAGTAGTTTGAAGATCTGGAAAGATTCACCAAAAACCAAAGACTTTGTGTCCATGTACTGGGAAAAGTACCTCATTGGACTCCAGTCGGCACGGGCTGTAGGGTCATCTTGACTAGTTCTATGGATGTGTTCTCCATGTGACCATGCTCATAGAAACACTTGGCATTCCTGAGGCAATTCTCATTTTTCATGGCTCCACTTAAAAATAAAAACAACAATAAGACATACGTGCTACTCTTGGCCCACAGAGGGCCATGTCTTTCCAGCTCGTCCCTATCTGTCTCTATGTCTGTATCTGTGCGCTCATGGAGCCTCCTGCATCTTCCCCCCCCCCCCCCCTTCTTCTTGACCCTCTTCTATCCCAGGTGTGAAATCCTCATCTCTCTCATCATCTGAGAGCTCCAAATCTGAATCTCCCTTAACTACAGTATCTGGTGCAGAAAATGTCTGCTTCAGTTCCGTCTCCTGCAACAATATTGAGTCATTAAGTCCATGAAGATGGTCCTGACGTCCACTAGGATGGACATTTATAAAAGAGCTGTTATTTCAAAACTTTAATTATTTAATTGCTTTCAGAACTAATTATATAGTTCCTCACATGTTAATAAAAAAGAACATCTATTATTTTCATGGTAAAAATTACAATTATTCAACAATATTTGACTTCTCCTCCTGCTGCTATAAAATGTTGTTTTTGGTTTTAGATGAAAAGAAAGAGGAACTTCCCAGCATGCAAGTTTAACCAATGACATATCACTGGAAAGACCAGGATGTCCTCTGTACAGTACATCAGAGATTGATAGAGTATAAGGTAGGGGTGTAACGGTTCACATAATTCACGGTTCGGTATGTACCTCTGTTTGGGGGTCACGGTTGGGTACGGGTTCGGTACAACAAGAAAAAGCTAAAAAAGTCCCAAATGCATAATTCCAGGTTGGTTGTTATTTATTTTTGAACAGTTGTGCAAGTTTCAGTATAAAAATAAGGAACTCTAACATTTTGAATAATTCACTTTATTACACAGCTAAAAACAAACCACAAACAGTACCACACACACTCAGATGGCCATATTATCTATAATGGCTGATGTCAAACAAAAAGGTGTCATCAAGCTGTAAAACTAAAAAGAATGTCTTGAAAATATTACAAAATAAATAATAAGAAAGTGTTTCAAGGGCGCATAGCCGTTGAAATATATATGCCAATAGCTTCCGTTATTTCTTTTGGTCTCTCGGCCTTCATGTCTATTGGCTTCTTAAAAACAGCGGGGATAAGCTGTTGAACTGCTGTTGTCTTTCGCCGGGCTCCGGTGACTGGCAAATCTGGGTGATGCCCGCTGTCGAACAACGCCGGTGTTGTGCCGCAGGTGGAAGGCTTGCCGTAGATTGAAGCCCTGTTTGTGGGGACGCGCAAAGGTGACGTCATCGCCTGTATTGAGCGTTCGCCTAGTTTTCTAAGCTTTTTTTCTCTCTTTTGAATGATATATTTCCCATCAGATTAAACAGCAAACGGCTGAATAAATAATGTGCATAATATTGCGAGGTGGCTCGTTTTAAGGACACAATCTTCGTATTGGAACAAACTTCCGTTTTTAAGTGTAGTCCCACTCTGTTATGTTCCTTCTTCCTAGAACAGACAATGAAAGGATAAAATGTCATTTGTCAGTATAGTCCTATTTCTTAAAACCTTCTCTGTTGTTTAAGTGTCTGATACTTGATAACCACGAATAGTAAGCAATGATATAACAGTAATGATATAACATATATGATGTCAGACAATGTGTTATTTTCAATCAGGCCTAAAAGATCATTTGTGCAAACTGGCTTCACTCGCTTTAATTGCTCCTTTGAATGTAATTTTCCTCTGTGGTTTCCTACTCAACACATTTTTGTATTGTAATGCCACTCATATTTTATTTTTATTTTATTTTAAGGTGACATTGAATGTTTTGAAAGGTGCCCTAAAATAAAGTGTATTATTGATCTTATATCTGTGCCTATATCACACTATTAATGTTCCTTATTTTAGAAAAAAAAGGTGTATTCGTAGTGGGACTGCATGTGCCGAACCATGACATCCGAACCGTGACGGTTCGGGACGAATACGGATACCGTTACACCCCTAGTATAAGGAGATGCATGTTAACAAAATGTCCACTACAGTGGACATTTTCAGTGGGCTGGGTCCCAGGAGGATAGGTCAGTTAAAGCTAATATTTGACACAGTGGTTCTCAACTGCTGGGTCGCGACCCCGTTTCGAGTGGGTCGCAGATGTGAGTGAAGAAAAACAAATTGGAAAAAAAACAAATCTTTTTTTTTTTTTTTTTTGTTGAAAAAAGTCAACCTTTTATTTTGAAGGCCCGATTTTCTAACGCTGTGCATGCAGCAGGCGTTGGACTGGAAGTACCGGAGACCATAAACGGTTTTGAAAACTTCTATCACGTAGTGATCATCTTCTCAATAAAACATCTTTGCTGATGTTTTTTCGAGGCTTCTGGCCAATCAGAATCAAGATTGTTGCCGGAAGTCCCCACGTACTGTAGAACTATTCTTTATACATCCATGGGTACAACTTCAGATAAAAATGGACACATAATGAAATATGACCCCCGGTTTGATGATTGACAGGTCACAGAACAATTCACACAGACTCTCTCCTCTTTGCTCTTCTCTCTGTGTGGAGCAGCAAGTTCAGCTGTCAAAGTGAAAAACAAACAATGGCATAAAATATTATTAATATGTCGGATAGTAATAGATTTATTTCTTTTCTTTTCAGAGTGTACCAGAATGCGTAATTTATATGTTAGTATTTCTAAAAATCTCCTGCGGGAGAATCCCCCCAGACCCCCTTCTGGGGTTGGGTTTTCAGCATGGAGCAGGATTGGCTCCAAGTCTGCCTTTTTTTATTTTTATTTTAAAAGCATACTTTAGTTCTGTGAAGGGATTTAAGGGATATATGCACTGTACTTCACTTTCATTAATATTGAATGCTGAAAAGCGTATATATATATATTACAGCGCGATTTTTTTTTTTGTTGAATAGATTTGAGTGGTTCAAAATTTCGGGTTGCGATTTATTGACAAAGGAAAAAGTGGGTCCCGAGGCCTGACCAGCTGAGAACCACTGCTTTAACATATGGGGAGGAATCAAAATAGGTCTTTTTTATTTTCAAGGTGCACTGCCTACACATGCCCCTGTATTTTCTACTCCTCTTCACAAGAGTTTAGCGTTTCCTTTTGTTATAACAAAAATAACAATAAACAGTAGTTTTCTTTCATTTGTCATTCATAAATAAATGAAACAAACTGCAGTTTTTGTATATACAACTATATAACTTTATAAGCTGTGTGATCAAATATTTTGCGGCGAAATGCTTTAGGTAAAAAATGGAAAAGGAAAGGGGGCGAAATGGCTCTCGTGATAATAAAGGTGCAGACCCCTGGCCGAGGCCTATCGGCTGTTCAGTCAGAAACCCTGCTTTAACCAATAGGTTGCTAACAAGACACAACGGGAACCTGGCCTGGGTCTTCAGGAGTTGTATCCTTTTTCTCCAAAACAGCCTAAACTGCAAACACTGCACATACGGTGACTGCTGACTCCGTACTCATCCTCATACTCACACTCTTTCTCTATTTCTCTCACTCTCCATCCCACTTCGCTTCCCTCAATCATAGATACGCTCTGAATCCTGAAGTCAGTCTCTCCAAACCAAATGTTTGCCAGTGTAACAGGGCTAATTTACTCCTGGGTGAGAGATTGCTCCGTGTAGCTGTGAGCTCATATTCATACAAATGTTGGGAGAGCATGTGTGAGAGCCACATCTGCCATAATTCAGTCAGTCTGTATACCCAGCTGTGAAGTAATAGTTTTATTCCATCTGGATTCAAATGAACTCACAATGATTTCCCTGCATTCATCTAGCAGCTAACCTCTATCTGAGCAGAAGGGCACGGCGAGGCTGAGCTGCTCCACCGAGTTATGGGCCAGGATGATTAGTGAGGAAATCGTATGCTCTGCTGAGTACGGAGCTTTGCATAATTCCACCCACAACACATAGCTGATCATCGTAGAGTCACGAACACATCCTTCATGTTGGTGTTTTTCAGTGTTTCGACTCCACAGCTTTTCTTTACATTAAGAATGTAGGATTAAAACATCTTAATTGGAACAAGACAGACTCCAACAAGTTTTCCCAAGCTGCAAATACATGCTAATATTGGTGAGCAAGGGTAGTGCAGTGAAAATGCCTCATCAATTTGAAATTGGACTTGTATGAACAAGTTTCCCAGCATGCTGCACTGTTTTCGCATCATGTAACATTCCATCACATTTTTGTTGACAACATTTTTGAACTCCAAGATCCTACTCCCAATATTCTTCTGTTTCGAAAAACCTTTGCTCTTATACCGCATGTACAATCAAGCTCTGATGGGTAGAAATGAGTTTTGGGCAGAGGTACATTTATCATGATCAGTTCAAATGTGGTGTTTTCACAGTTTAGTCAAATATATGGGAGCAGTTTGGGGTTAATATATTGAATTTGAATTATGCCCATTTAATCTTCCTAGTTTATAATTTAAAGTTAAAAGTACTGCCATTTTATTTAATTTTTTTTAAAGCAAAAGGGCTTTATGAAAATAACAAAGTAAGAAGAGATTCAACATTTTTGTATGTTTTTAAACTGACTTGGAACATATTTTTTTAGGATTGGTTAATAGCTTTATTGAGCCAATAATGAAATGTGGCACTTAAATGCTTTAAATGGAATACGTTTTGAGAGATTAAGTTATTGTATAAAGCTTTAAAAATGTACACTTTTCTGAAAAAGTATGGCCTTTTTTTTCTCTTGTATATTTACTATTGCTCCTTAATAAAGCAGATTTAATTTTTTTCCAATGAATCTATGTAACACTCAGTGGTCTGAACATAGTCCCTTGATCCTCCTCAGCAACAGTCTGTTCTCCTTGGCAACGGTTGCTTAAGGAAAATGAACAGACCTCTGAAACGTCCAAAGGTCCAGACTTGAGTATCCAGTTTAGCCGTGTAATTAAAGATGATCTATTTGTCAGCCCATTGTCACAGATGAATGTTTTGAGTCGTCCCCTGACCCCCTGCTGTCTCTGTCTCCTCTCAGTATCGACAAGGTGTCCAAGGTGGCGTCCCCGGTGTTGGTGATCCACGGGACGGAGGACGAGGTGATCGACTTCTCCCACGGCCTGGCCATGTACGAGCGCTGCCCCCGGGCTGTGGAGCCCCTCTGGGTGGAGGGGGCCGGGCACAACGACATCGAACTGTACGCCCAGTACCTGGAGAGACTCAAGCAGTTCATCTCCTTCGAGCTGCCCTCCTCCTGAGGGGGTGGGGGCTCAGCACTGAGGCCAGGGATCATCTCAACACACTCCTTATCATCTCCCAACTTCTAGCATCGGGCAGGACTGGTTCTCTGTCCCAGAGCCCTTGTGGGGAGGAATGTGTAGGCGATTGGAAAAAGAGGGTTTTAGATTGTTGAGGTGCAGCCAGGAGTCGGGGGCCAGGACAGCCGGGGGGGGGGCTCTGGCTGAACACGGGCTGTCCACCCCCTGGCAGCTGCTTTTCATGTGGACACAGTGTCTGGATTCATTCTGAACTCTCCTTCCCTTCCTCCTCTCACTCCGCCCCCCCTCCTGCTCCACAGCTCCAGTTGGTCACATGTCCATATTTCCCTCTGTTTCTCCTTTTTTTTGACCAAGTCTTTGCAAGCTTGATTTTTGTATTCTTTTATACCAAGTGAAGGAAGCATCAATTTTTGCACCTTGAGACAAATGAAGTTTTTTACTTTTTCTGTATTTTTAAGTTACCATTCAGGGTTTACCAAACAATTGCACTTTTGACGTGCACATATTTTCAGGTAAGGATTTTTTGCTTTTGTGTTTGAATATGAATGTTGATTTTCTTTTGTTTTCTGCATTCCACGTTTTTTTCTTAATTGCAGGTAGAACCTTTTTTCAGTGGGTGTGTACAGAAGCTGTTGACGAGAGTCTTTGTAGTCCTGATGCGTGCTGCTCTCATACAGGAAGACGGTAAACCTAACTTTATAAAACAATCTAGCAATTTCTCTAGCTCAAAGGTGCTCAAACTGTTCTGGGAGAGTCCAGTCTTTGAACATTTGAAGCTCCTGGTTAAATCAGCATACAGACAGCAACTTAAACACAAAGACATTTAGAAAGAGTACAATAATTGTGCAGATGGTGCTTCATGGAAGTCTGCAGTAAAGACGGATATGAATCGAAGTTGTTTATTGAATTACATTTTGATTGGTGGATTATCTAAATGCAAAATGTAATGCTGATTTTACCAGACCACCTAACAATTAAAGTAAAATGCCTCGAAAGGTCATTCAGTGAATGGATGTCATCAGCCTGTGTTGCAGAGTATAGATACTCCTTGCCATCTCAACAAACAGACATATTGGTCCATAGCCCACAGTCTAACTAGCATGAATATTTTGGGGAGGCATTGACATCCTCACTAACTGTACCTTTACTGAAGAGAGAGCAGCAGGCACCGAGCTACCACTCTGTTAACTCCAGATCATGTGCTGATAAGACTTGACAAATGATTCAAACAGAAACACTTGACTCAGTACTGTAGGCTGAAGCTGTTCACCTGCAGACTGAACTGTGATCCTGCTCCATGTGAAGGTGTTCGAGGTCTGGGTGTCTTCACTCATTTCTCACTACTACTACTAAAAAGCCTTATGTTCGTAAACATTTCAGCCAGTCCTGTGAACCACAGCAGGCTCCGTGGTCTTAAAACTGCTGCTATTCATCAGAGGTATCAGTCAATCACTGTGGAAGCCAGACGGTTGAATACTGAGGTGAGAGCAAGGTACTAAAACCAGATTCAGCCTCTGAGCCGTGTGGGCTCTCCTCCACCTCCTCCGTCTGCTGAGCTGTGATGGCGTTATCTTCACCCAGCTGGAACTCCAAAGACCTGACAGAACCACCGTGGGGAAATCTGAAGTGAGCAACGCATGCAATCACCTCCAACCTTTGTATCAATTGTATCTCAATCATTTCTTATTTTCCCCTTGCAAAGTAAAACACTAAACCATTAAGCTGAACACTAAATCATGTTAAACAATCACAATGGAGTAAAAAGAGACACTATCCCGTGCCTGCTGATTAGAGGGATTGTGTTTGAGGGATATTTCAAAGCAACTTGTGTGATCGAGGATTGGTCCGTGTACTGCTGTGAAGTGGTTTGTCATTTGAGTGTCTGTGTTTTTATGATTTTAATGTCGGGCTGATGTTTTTGAATGACGAGCCCCTGATCATCTCTACTGTTCGTCCTGTGGCTCCTCTTTTTTAAGCTGATGAAGACCCCGCTCCAGTCCTGATTATTGTTTTGATACTGACATTTTTACGAGGTTTTTCCAGTCTTAACTGTTGATAGGTTTACACTGTCTCCGGAGCTGGTTTGTACGATACTCCTCTGTAATGATATATCTTCTCTATACATATTAGCCCTCAAGCAGGGCCGTCTAGTATTGTTGCTTTTAACACTGGAATCACCATATGCAAATGAAAGGCAGATGAAGCTTGCAGTATCAGATGTTGGTGATGTGTAAATCAGATGAGCCTTAAACATGTTGTGAAGCAGATTGTCATACATGTGGTAGTTGCAGGAAGGCAGCACAATGGATGTTTTAATGATTATAATGGAATAAAGAATGCATGAAAGTGTATGTCTGACCTTGTTTTTTGCTACGTTGAAGGCCTCGCTTCACACAAGAAACGGTGAACACTGAACAGTTTTGAGATGGCTAACTATTTAGATAGCTACATATCTTTGTAGGAAAGGGAGAAAATATACTCTTCATATTTTAGATGGAGCAACCCCTTTTTAAAAGATCATCATCTTGAGTATTAGGTGCATTTTATAATACTCCCTAATCTGTAATAATACATTGCAAAAGAGCGTTTTACCGATTGTTTCTAATCTATACGCAACGCAAGTTATGACTAACTGGCTACATCAGCACAATTTGACGCCCACAGAAACTGAGCAGTATCTGATCAGGAAGGCCTTTTCCATAAAAACTGAATGAAAATACTTTTAAATGTCAATATCATGTACTCCACTGTACGATTGGACTGGGTGACTCAGCTTTTATAGTTAAATATTATATTATTAAGAAATGTATCAATATATGTGGGTTGCATTCCATTAATAATTTTGACCAATCCAGTAGTGGATAGGCTTTAAATTAATCTATTCAAGCCCTTTCAATGAATGTGGATCCTTTGCATTTAGTTTAGGTTTTGTTGAAATGCGCGTACGCAAGGTCTGAGGCGGCAGTTAATGAACTCAGAGTACAAAAATAAACAAAAATGTCTCTTTAATTGATCACATAAAAGAAGCTTTGTCCTGCAGGGGCAGAATTATGCCCTAACTTCAGTCTTCAAATGAAAAAGAACTGTTATATCTAGGGTCTGAGTCTCTTCAGACATTCTGTATCCTCACCTGAAGTCGTTCTGATGAGCCAACTTTTACGCCCCATCCACACGGAGACGAAACCGATTTCGAACCGAAGTCGATTTCAAAAAAGTCTTCCGTCCACACGGAAACGGCTCAAGAAACGTGTCTGTCCCATGGCTGTATAATAAGAACTTGATACAGCTTCGGAGGCAGGGTATCGTTCTTTCCTATGAGAGCTGCTCATTGCCGCATGAAGGCAAAATTGCCCAATTCTTGAGAGAGCGAAACGTCACAGATTACCCGTCATGCCTGGCTGTCAGAGCAGAAGAACCCGTATATGCAGTCATAGAGCATGCGCCCCTTAAACCCCGCCCCCCGAGCGCCCACTCTCGCCTCACTAGAATGAATGGAGAGAGAAAATAAATCTAGATTCGGCTTTTAGTACATTTTACAACTTTAAGGACTTTATAGGCGCTTTCACACCAAGTACTTTCGCCAGGAATAGTTCCCGGAACTTAGTTCCCCAGAAATCTTTAGTTCCGGAACTATTTAGTAGATCGCGTTCACACCGGAATAAGTCCCTGAGGGAGGATTACGCAAATGAAACCGCTGACGTCACTTCTGCTTCTTCTGCTTTGGGTTTACTGGGAGGCCGCAAAAAACTTCACGGCGTATACTGCCACCCGAAGTCCCCGGCCGGAAGTCCCCGGAGTTGGGGACTGGCTTCAGTAGAAGCTGCTGGGACTCCCAGCAGCTTCTACTGAAGCCTTCCGAGTAAATCGCCAGAAGCACCGACACCTCCTCATCACTCCACTGCTCCCATGTTTTATGTTGTGTTGCCATAAGTTAGTCTCTCTCCGTTGGTGCGCTGGGCTAATGCTAATACTAATAATGCTAATGAGCAAATAAAATGGCGGCTTCACAAAACCTTTCAGAGTTTTACGGGGCGTGGTTTGCAATTCGCCCAGCCAATCAGAAATTGGAACCTTTTTTCTCCCAAGGAAAGTCCTAAAAAGGGGTGAAAAGGTTCGCAAAAAAAAGTTATAGTTCCAGATCTTCTCTATGGTGCACCTGTAGAAGGTCAGGATACTCTCTATGGTGCACCTGTAGAAGGTCAGGACTCTCTATGGTGCACCTGTAGAAGGTCAGGATCCTCTCTATGGTGCACCTGTAGAAGGTCAGGATCCTCTCTATGGTGCACCTGTAGAAGGTCAGGATCCTCTCTATGGTGCACCTGTAGAAGGTCAGAATACTCTCTATGGTGCACCAGTAGAAGGTCAGGATCCTCTCTGTGGTGCACCTGTAGAAGGTCAGGATGCTCTCTATGGTGCAGAAGGTCAGGATCCTCTCTATGGTGCACCTGTAGAAGGTCAGGATCCTCTCTATGGTGCACCTGTAGAAGGTCAGGATCCTCTCTATGGTGCACCTGTAGAAGGTCAGGATCCTCTCTATGGTGCACCAGAAGGTCAGGATCCTCTCTATGGTGCACCTGTAGAAGGTCAGGATCCTCTCTATGGTGCACCTGTAGAAGGTCAGGATACTCTCTATGGTGCACCTGTAGAAGTTGCAGAGTATCCTGGAGTCCATGTTGAACCTCCTCAGCCTGCGGAGGAAGAAGACCGCTGTCGAGCTTTTTTGGTGATGGTGTTAGTGTGATGAGTCCATGTCAGGTCCTCAGTGATGTGGACATGTGGCTGCATTTCCCCCTTTAGATATACGATTTCAGGATCGGGGTCTAATCACCAAAGACTTAACATTGATCATATGGCATGTGTCAATAAATGTTCTTTAAACAAAATGAAGTCTCTCCTGATTGAACTGTCTGGACCCCATCCTCAACTTTTTTTCAAACCATAACATGCCTTCATGGGCTTTCCTGTTGATCATGTTTGGTGGATTTTTTAATAGAATAATTGTAATCAATATTATATTACCTTTTAATCTATATAAGCATAAAACAACACTAAAATAAACACTACAATACAACTTGTTATTTGTTTTTTGAAAAAACACAAGGTTGTTCATTTGTGTGTATATATACAACACAGGCTATATACATATATATATACATATACAATTATAATTAATACAATTAATACAACTGTTAATTTGATTAGAGCTTTGACACATATATCTTTATTTATATATGTATAAGTATGAGGACTTCCCCGGGCGATATCATGGTATAGCGAATGAATCAAACTGGGTCAAAACGTGTTGTGCCCACATGCAAAGGTTGTACGCTCTGGCTTATGCAGCTACGTTCAACTCCTTTAATGGTATATTGCAAGTGCAATAAGAAGCTACAGGGACGTTAATCCACGTCAGTAATATTAACTTTATTTAATACAACATTTACGGTACAAGATTTACATCATACAGCCCATGTAGTATAATATTTTCCAAATGATGAATCACAGCAAACATGTGTAATATATCCATTATTACAGCTCCGTGGGCTGGCAGTAAGGCGATATGGGTCCGTTCTTATTGTGCATCCATGGGTAAAAGGTAAAACGCATGTAGTACTGAACACGTCACATGAACGTGCCGGGCGGCGCGGTCCCGTGGATCCGCGTTCATAATGCCGAGGAAAATAACTCTCAGAATAACGTTATTAGCACATTTTACAACTTGAGGACCGAATGTTCTTAATAAGGGCTATACAAATGTTCATACTGGGTAGTTTATTTAGTTTAAAAAAAATTATCCAACGATTTACAGACGTCTCTTTCCCAATGTAAGTCAATGGGAAAAAGTGTTTCCGGGCCAAGCAACCTAACGGAAGTGTAGTACCGCCGTTTGGCCACAACAAATATTTTCCTCAGAGTCCCGCGCACTTCCTGGGGGCTTGAGTGAGACGCAGCCCATGTCAGGTCCTCAGTGATGTGGACACCGAGGAACCTGAAGCTGCAGACTCTCCACCGTAGTCCCATTGATGGCGATGGGGGCGTGTCCCTCTCTCTGCTGCTTCCTGTAATCCACAATCAACTCCTTGGTTTAGCGGGGATGGTAGTTGCTGTATTGGCAACAAGATGTCAGGGCTCCGTGAATTGTTTGTCGAAGCTTAAACGATCTGTTTAATACCTTTTAAAAAAACGTTACATAATATTGAATGAGTCATATTCTAATCTATCCTCACCTTAATAAAATCTGCCAGTAAACACAGAAGTGGGTTGTGTGGCTTAAACTCACGATTCAAAAGAAAGAATGACATGTTCAGTCATGTTGTATAGACATGTGTTTACCCTCAGTAATACCCTTAATCAAACTTGTATGCCGTGCATGGTCTAAGAGAGTATGCACTGTACTGTATAGCAGATCTGATATAAGTAGGCCTAATGGTATAACACACACACATTTGCTTCCATATGATATTTTTTACCTGTCTATATTCAGGTATTTCTGTAAAGCCGGCAGACAAGATAAGACTTGAAAGCTGTTGTGTCTGTGTGTGTGTGTGTGTGTGTGTGTGTGTGTGTGTGTGTGTGTGTGTGTGAGAGAGCTTTGCTGGAGGCAGCATGCTGCTCTCTGTCAGGAGAGATACACAACTAATGCTGGAGATGCAGTGTGTGCATGTTTTTGACGCTGATCATTCAGAATTTGGGATTTTCTGCTGCTTTACAGCAACATCCCAGTTTGTGGATTATCTTGAGTAACCAGGTTATACATTCTGGATAGAGATATTGCTACTGAGTTTTTAATGTGTTACTTTGGCTTTTTGCGCACCACTGGTCAAATTCTGTGTAGTCCCATTATATGCAGAGAATGCAGACGATCTATTGATTTAACAACGGATTAGAGGAAAATATGCATTTATATGGGGCAAACTGTCCCTTTACAGCAGGGGTGGGGAACCTTTTTCCTCTCAAGGCCCATTTCAATTTTTACAACATCCTCCGAGGGCAGTACAAATTATTGATGTCTGCTTAAAAAGACTAAAATCACAGCCCATTCATTAGGCCTTTCTTTCATGCTGTGCAAAGAAAAAGCAACCTCTTAATCCAGATATCTCACCATGACTCGCATGCATGCACGTGCACGGTGTGGCATGACCACCAAAACAGAAAGATATGGACACAAGATGTGTGCAAATGTATTTAGTTCCCTATCCATGTGGACATGATTTAAGTGAGGGGGGACCTAACCTCCTCTAGGGGGGTCCGGGGGCATGCTCCCCGCGAAGTTAAAAGCATCAATCTGGTGCACTTTGAGAGCAGCATTAGGAGATCTATGGATACATCTCTCAACACCCATATGAAACAGAACTGTAAGCAGATTTCTTTTTCTTTATCAAATCAAATCAAGTTTTATATATATTATATATTTATGGATATTTTACAAATCACTCCCCTTTCAAACTGTATTCTTGTTTATTAATAACAACTTTTTTTTACTGTCATATCGTATTTTATACCTGTTTACTTTATTCTCTTATTTTTATTTTTTTTTATAATTATAATGATCATATAAAGATGTGCCTTTACCTCACTGGTTGTAGAAAAAGCTTCTTATATTCGTTATCATAGCTAGCTAACAGGGCCGGCCCTGACCAATTTGCTGCCCTAGGCAAGATTTTAGCTGGCGCCCCCCCCCCCCCCAAAATGCAGACACTCACTATGACTTGCGCATGCATGCACGTGCACGGTTGTGGCATGACCACCAAAACAGAAAGATATGGACACAAGATGTGTGCAAATGTATTTACTATCCTATCCATGCGGACATCATTTAAGTGGGGGGGGGGGACCTAACCTCCTCTAGGGGGGTCCGGGGGCATGCTCCCCCGGGAAGATTTGTTTTTAATATCGAAATTAAAAGCATCAATCTGGTGCACTTTGAGAGCAACATTAAGAGATCTATGGATACATCTCTCAACATCCATATGAAACAGAACTGTAAACAGATTTCTTTTTCTTTATGGATATTTTGCAGATCACTCCCCTTTCAAACTGTATTCTTGTTTATTAATAACAACTTTTTTTACTATCATATAGTATTTTATACCTGTTTTTCATCTATTCTCTTATTTTTTTATAACTATAATGATCGTATAAAGGTGTGCCTTTACCTCACTGAGCTGAGGTTATCAGAGCCTCAGTCTTTCTGGAGAGAGCTCTCTAAAGCTCCCCCCCCGCGGCCGCTTACACAGTGAATTCCAATGTTAATAAAAGCACACAGAAGCTGTATACGTTTTTTGGGAGTTTGATTTATTTTAAATGAACACAAATACAAAATTAAAACCTATAATTGCACTAAAACCATTATTTCACATAAACCACTAGGTGCGCCATAGTTTATGGGCGCTGTACGCAATATAGGCGTAGTTCTGTTAGTATAAGATAATAAGATGTACTTTGTTGATCCAAAATCGGGAAATTGTGTTGTTATGAAATAAAAAAAAAATATATATTTTTAATTTCTAATTTTTAATTTTTTTTTTCTCCACAATTGTCGGCGCCCCCGATGGGTTGATGCGCCCCGATGGGTCGATGCGCCCCGATGGGTCGATGCGCCCCCGATGGGTCGTTGCGCCCCGATGGGTCGATGCGCCCCGATGGGTCGATGCGCCCCGATGGGTCGGCCCCGATGGGTCGATGCGCCCCGATGGGTCGGCCCCGATGGGTGGATGCGCCCCGATGGGTGGATGCGCCCCGATGGGTCGGCCCCGATGGGTTGATGCGCCCCGATAGGTGGATGCGCCCCGATGGGTGGATGCGCCCCGATGGGTGGATGCGCCCCGATGGGTGGATGCGCCCCGATGGGTGGATGCGCCCCGATGGGTGGATGCGCCCCGATGGGTCGATGCGCCCCCGATGGGTGGATGCGCCCCGATGGGTGGATGCGCCCCCGATGGGTGGATGCGCCCCGATGGGTGGATGCGCCCCGATGGGTGGATGCGCCCCGATGGGTTGATGCGCCCCGATGGGTTGATGCGCCCTTAGCATTCGCCTATACTGCCTATGCCAAGGGCCGGCCCTGCTAGCTAACCAGAAACCAGTGCCGGAGCGACGTTCTGGTGCGCACCGTCAGCACTGCACCCCTGTCAAACGAAACATATACCACGTGATGACACATTAGGCTCGTGTTGTGTTCAAGGACCCTGACCTTGGCCAGGAAAAGGCACTCGCTTGTTTAATTCTTTTGCGGTCTAGATTTCTTTCATTTTTTTCTTTTTTGCGTGTGTTTATAAATGACCTCGCGGGCCGTATACGTCCTGGGGGCCGGAGGTTCCCCACCCCTGCTTTACACCTTAAATCTTTGCCCTGTGATCTGAAACGTGTTTAACTGTGTGGGAGAGAAACTCCCTCTGGAGGGGATTCTAACCTCTACAGATCATTTACATGCACTACAATCTAGAACACACTACAGGAAAGAGAAAATCCCCAAAAAGCAGAATATGGCCTCTTGACAAAATAAACCAACATGAAACAGACCTTTATACAAACACATTATAACAAGACAGACAATTAAAAAATCTTAATCTAAAAACAAAATAGTAATTTCATTTATTTAATAAACACACACACACACACACACACACACACACACACACACACACACACACACACACACACACACACACACACACACACCTCCGCAGCACCTCTTTGACACACACATCTCCCTCTCCACCCTTCCTTGAAAACCAAATGTGAGCCAAATATTGTGATAACATCCTGTTACAGTCACACAGCAGTCCATTCTGTCCCACATCTACCCCCCCCCCCCCCCTCCACCATGGGAACTAAAATATACCTCTTAAACTCAATGAAACACTTGATCGCTTTTTGGCTTGTGACTAAAATGAGCCTATTGCACACGAGGAAGTGTCAGGGTTGTGTGTGTTCTTTAAAAAAATAAAGCTTGAATCACAAATATATCTCAGGGAGATTGGCAATCTAGAAACGTGACACATTCCAGTAAATAACAACAATGGGGGTGGGGGTGGAGGCAGTAAACAGCATGAGCATGGAGTTATCAGTGGAGTCAGGTTATATAATGAGTGTGTGGTTAACCAGCTCAGAGACCTTATTATTTGGCTGGTAGCCAACACGCTGATGACAGAGAGGAATGAAGCGCCTGTGTCCATCAGATGACCGTCCACATGTGAAGGATTTGCATCAGACTCAGGACTATTGGATTGGTTGTGCTGACATTTGTCGAGCTAACTGATTGGTTGCTCATCAGAGCATGTCTTTTAGAGATGTATTGTAAAGATCAAGAATATCCCAAAACATTCTTGTGACAGCCCCATCTAGTGTCCGTGGGATTGGTGACTATTTTCCATCTGAAGCAACGCTTTTTTTAAACTTCAAAAGCCATGATGACCCAAGTCCACTAACCTTTCAAGATCCCATCCCCATACCACTTTGGGATGTGTGCTTCCAAGAAGAAAAGGGACCATGTAAGACACATTAGTGGGGTTAAAGTTGTATCATGGCACAGCCTCTACAGTGACTCTCTCCAAACTATGCAAATGGAAATGCCACTTGGCTGTGTGGAGCTGAGCTGGGCGCTGGCACTGGAGGAGAGCCTTCAGACTGCATGGCAGTGCCAGTCCCTCACAATGTGGCCCTTTGTGTTGCATCTCCAATGTTTCAGTCTGCATGTGTCAACCGGACATGAGGAAAACCAATCAAAGCTGATCTTTGTGAGTTCTTTTAAAATGCCACAAGAAAAGCAACGTTCAAAGGTGGTTACATTAAACATACTTTTAAAAGTGCAGCAGTGTATCTATAACAGTCTTCTGAATAAAAATGTCCTATAGTAAGCTACAGTATTGAGCAGATTGAGCAGATGTTCACTGACACAGGAGGACTTTCAGCTCTGAGGTTACTAAGGTTACTGAGAGGGTCCACTCTGTCACCTGCACATGTCCCCACATGTGTTCCTGACCCTGCACCCCCACTGTTCATCAGCACGAGTCAATGAAGCAGAAGAAATGCCATGCATGACCATCTGCAGTTTGCATGAAACAGTTCTCCCTGTGCCACTGGCTCTGTCCCTCTGTCGTCACACCACAGTGAGGACAACACGTGTTGATGTATGTATTTACAGCCTGTACACAATGTGGCTTTGCACAGATTCTGCAGTGATGTCAGCTGTGTAGCCGTGGCTCTGCCATGATGTGCCATCTCAGGATGTGTCAACGCGTATACATCAGTGTTTATGTAAACTACATTTTGTTTATGCAACTCCAGCCACTGTGAGATTTTTAGAAACTAAATTTGTTGTGTTGCTGTTGGTGCCGTGAAATGTAAATGCACACTAAATGTAAATGTACAGTTAATATTCCACTATGGTAAACAACAGAGGTGTCCCAATGTACTACTAAGGCTACTCCAACAGACCCGATATGTGTGGGTGTGGGTGTGTGTGTGTTCCACTTTGAAAGCCCTTAATTGATTTTAGGTTTTCATCTGGAAAGAGATGTGGACTAGAGCTACATTTCCAGCTGGTACACCCGACATAATTATACAAAATAATGAATGAGGTTCTTCCCATAAACGCTGTCTACTGCACTCATCTCATTGGAGTCCAGTTGGCTGCTTTATTTAATTACTTTTTTTAATCAAATCAAAAAGTTTTGATTAAAAAGTTGGTATGTGTTTATATTAAATTAACATGCACCTCCAGTGAAAGCAACAGGACAATTGCACATCAGCATGGAGGGGCCGCAGTGTGTGATGGTGTGTGTCCAGCCTTATCTCCTGTGTACTTGTCTTGTTTCAGTCTCTTGCTCTGCCATGTGTTGAAGCCTACTGCCCCCCCCCCCTCTCGTTGTCCCATCATTAGCCAAACGTGAGCTTCCCTCCTGCCTGCCTACTCCAGATGTGTACAGCTGCATCTTATGTGAGTCGTAAACACATTTTATTTCCATGTCCTGTTGCTGTACTGTTGCTTTTGTATTTGGGTCCCCCCTAAAAACCTCCCTGCCTCCCAGAGCAGGCTGTCCTCAGTGCGGGGGTCAAACCCCCCGACCCTGCTTGTCAGACAGAGCCTGTCTCAATAAACATGTTTGTTACAGTGTGTGCTGTTTGCTGGGTTATGATCATTCAGACATTCAGTAAAGCTCACAAACTTTAAAATCCTCATGGGACAGAAGCTTTCAAATCTAACATGGGGATGTTAGCGATGAATGGAATCTGGAATCCTCCTCTCATGTGTTACTGTGTGGTCAGTGCACGCTGTGCTCAGCTAGCCCAACACACTTATGTTCTTTAAAAAAAGAAATAGCAATCTTTATTTAAAACAACCTTTATCTGACTGAAGATCTGAGGAGACATATGCATGTTGTGTCTCGTCAAATGTGTTAGTTTTGTTTTTGTATTTTGTCTGTCATTTCCTGTTTTATTTTGTACTTACCTCTTGTCTTTCATTTCAGGCCCTGTTTCTTCTTCCTCCCCTTGTGTGTTTTTCCCGCCATCATCAGTGTCTGCCCCGCCCCTGATTGTTTCCACCTGTTCCCACTCACCTCATGTTTAAATAGTCCTGTCTCTCCCCTGTCCTGTGTCAGTTCGTCTTGTTTGTTTCCCCGAATGGTCGTGCCAAGCCTCAGCTCTGAAAGGATCGCTTTTCACTCATGTCAGGTTTTGTTATTTTTGTTTATTTTTCTTGGCTTAAGTTTTTATTAAGTTCTCTTTTTGTTACGCTAGTTTTTTCCTCCTTGTGAGCGCTTTTTGTTATTTCCACCACCTACTCTGTTAAGAGGAATTACCTGAACTGTGAAAATAAATATACCTTTTTTTATATCCAAGACTTTGTCACTGGGTCGTGCATTTGGGTTCATCAGTTTGTGTCGAGGTCCTGACAATACAGACACTAACGAACAGCTGACTGGATAAATAAATCAAATCAAATTATAGAACATAACACATTTTTTAGATAATCAATTTTCCCTCATCTCATTTATTTAAAATTGCATTTAAAATGTCTTTGTATTTCTTCTTTTTTTCTTTTACCTCGCTATTAAAATCTCAGCAACGCCCCTGCAAAGAGGAATTAGGAAAAGCCTACCCCTCTGAAACACACACGCACGCGCACTCTAACACGCGCACAGACAGTGGGCGTGTCCTCCTCCAGCTGGAGGATAGAGGCGGTGCTGCACCGCGCGCCTCGGACCGGTATGGCCGTGTCTGCGCTCCAACCGGCACACACACTGAGCTCACACTCACTGAGCTCACACACACTGAGAACACACTTTGAGAACACACTCTGAACACACACACACTGAGCGCTCCGCTCCATCACTGCTCCGCGCGCCTCTCCGGGACTGCCGGATACTGCTGAGCAGGTAGGTCTCCGTCCTCTACTCTGATAGCATGGCATGCTGTGTGTGAGGAGGCTGGGGTGCAGCGTGAGTGTTTGGGGCGGGATGTGGCCGCTGTAAGCCACAGGTGTGCCGGATAAGATCCGTGTCAGTAGCGCGTGCTGCTGGGTCCGCTGCCACGGACTGAGGGGTCGAGCTCGGTAACCTCCATCAGCGCGTGGCTGCGGGCTGCTGAATGCTCTGTCAGGACAAGACTTCAGGGCAAAGGTAAGTGGAGCCGCGGTCAGCGTGCGCTCATGGACCGGTGCTTGAACCCCCCGTGCTGTCTAACACTCAGTTCATCTTGCAGTGCCAGTATTGGGCTTTCAGTTGGAAATAAAATGCAATAATAGTTTAAATACCAGCACAGCTCCTGGTTCGGATCTGCTGAGGGGGGCAGCTCTTCCTCTTCATGCTGCCACAACTGATCTTTATTTTTGGGCGCGGACATAAGCCACATGTTTATTATAAGCTGTGCTTCTTGCTGCTCCTCTGACATGGAGCGGCTCAGCTCTCCCCCTGCAGTCTGAGCCCTCTGCAGGCTCCTCTCCCCGGGATGAAAGGTGCTCTGTTAGTGCTGCTGCTCCACAGGAAACACTGCACTGTGCACAGTCTGCTCCAACAGGTCAGTGGACCTTCCTCCTGCAGGGACTGTGTGTGTGTGTGTGTGTGTGTGTGTGTGTGTGTGTGTGTGTGTGTGTGTGTGTGTGTGTGTGTGTGTGTGTGTGTGTGTGTGTGTGTGTGTGTGTGTGTGTGTGTGTGTGTGTGTGTGTGTGTGTGTGTGTGTGTGTGTGTGTGTGTGGACTGCAGCATGATGTGTTCACAGGTCATGAGTACAAAGTCTCCCCATGCAACCCAAAAGCTTGCTTCAACATATCGTCTATTTCTATATCTGACATCAGTTTTCAATCATGTTTACTTCCTGATAATGCTGTGAACAGAATTGGTGAACGACTGGCATACAGAGGTGGAACAGTACATCGAGTTAAGTACAAGTAGAAATAAGAAATACTAATTGCAAGCGACAGTCCTTCATTAAAAATTATGTTAAAAGTTTAAAAAAATGTTCCATCAAAATACGCTCAAAGTACCAATAGTATACTCATTATGCAGAATAAGCACCATTCATTTTAAATTGTTGTATTAAACTAATTAGGGCATTAATGTCACTTCAATGTTGCACTTAGTAAAAGTGGGCTTTCTTTGAATTACTTTATATACTAAAGAGCTTAACTTATATAATATATGATCATGTTTTATTTGATTTATATTTTTGTGTTAATAACCTAAATATGCAAAGTAAGTAACTCAACATGTAACATGGAGTAGAGTACAAATATAAAGTAGCACAATGTGAAAATACTCAAGTAAAGTAAAGAACCTACATTTAAGTACAGTACTTGAGTACATGTACCTAGTTACATTCCTCCACTGCTGGCATATTATATTTCTGTCAAATTGAACATGTTTTTCTGTAAAAGATAACAATGTCAAGCTTAATGCGTGGAATGTGTGTGCAACTGTATACAAGTACCTCTTTATATCGCATAGCCCAGTATAAATACAATAACAATTCAGATATTTTTGATTTGGTAATATTTAACTTTGCTGCTGTAGAGCATTTTGAAAATGATTTGTATGGTTAACTCTACAGCACAGTATAAAGCTGTCTTCACATCTCTATTGTCCACTTTAGAATTTCCATAATGATAGCTCCAAACATGTGCCTGTAAGCACTTCTCTTTCTCTACCGTTTGCTGTGGAGCCTGTGTCTCCGCTGACAGAGAGTGTGTCTGTGATGACAGAGAGTGTGTGTCTGTGACTGCAGAATGTGGGGACTGTTTGGGCTGAGGACATGTCTGCGGCTGACTGCTGTGTTCCCTCATCACCTTCAGTGTTCTCTGGAGAGGAAGACATGATGATGAGGGCAGAGCAGTCTGTAACAAGCAGCAGGAAGAGTGGCAGTTGTGATGATAATGAGGAGAAGGATGGGTACACAAATAGTGGAGGCTAAAATAAGTCAATACCAGCGAGAACATATCTGTCTGGGGGGGACCATAAACGTGGAGACTGTGAAGGTGTGTAAGGAGGGAGAGAGTGTGGTCGCCTTTCATCTACAGCTGACTTGCACAAGCTGTTGCAAGGACTGTGTGTGTGTGTGTGTGTGTGTGTGTGTGTGTGTGTGTGTGTGTGTGTGTGTGTGTGTGTGTGTGTGTGTGTGTGTGTGTGTGTGTGTGTGTGTGTGTGTGTGTGTGTGTGTGTGTGTGTGTGTGTGTGTGTGTGTGTGTGTGTGTGTGTGTGTGTGTGTGTGTGTGTGAGGAAGATATAAATGTTTCTATTAAAGATTTGCATCACTTATACATGTGCAGCTGCTGATGTGTGTGATTTGCAGTGACTGGTCTGAGATCAGCTCATACACTCAGCCTTGGGAGAAATTGAACTGCTCTCCTCTTTAGAGGACAATCTCCAAGAAAGGCCTGTAGTCCAGAGGCAGGAGACATGCAGGACTCTCTGTAGAGGTGCTATGCAGCAGATAATGGCATCTTGACATTGGACTTTCTAACTAGACTCATGTTACTACCGCTATACACTGGCACTCTGCAGTAGTGCTAGCTCGACTTCCCCGGTCAGTCATGTGCAGTGTGGGGGGTTATGTGCTATCAGATTACATTTGTCTGTAACGCAGTCATTTAATGCGTTACTGTTGATTACAGTTACTAAGCATGACATGATGTTGATACTTGCGTTCATTTAAGATCTTGAACTATCTGCATAACAGGAGGACAGAAAAATAATTAAAACGTCCCTTTAGGTTTGCACTACGCTCGCGAGTTCATGGATGAGGAGAGGAGCAGGAATGTCAGAGTCTCAGAGCAGAGAAAAACTTCTCGCAGCATACATCGTGCAGGACATGTTGTCGTTTCCGTGGTGGAATCGTCATCTTTCCGAAACATTGAGCAAGATACAGGTAACGGACAGCCTCCATCAGAAGCTGGACCAGAGTTCTGATGAAACTGAGCTAAAGGAAACATGATGTTCAGACAAAGAGTAGAAACAGAGGTCTGTGTTCAGAACTGTCCTTAGATTAAGGATTTGTGCTGATCTCATGAGGTTTAACTTGATATTGTTATATGTCATGTGATTCATGGTGCATCTCAGGTGATGTTACACAGTTATCTAAAAGTAATGTAACTAGGAGTTTATCTAATTACTTTCAACAGTGAATATTTTAGTAAAGTAAAGCACTACTTTTTAAAAAAAGGTAACTAGTAGTGCCTAATGCGTTTTTCTTTTAGTAACTACCCTAACACTGGTCATGTGACCCTCACCTCACAAATCCCCTGACGTAGCGCTGCTGTGCGTTCTTCTTATTTCTATTCTGCAGAGGAGGACTGTAGCGTGGTGACAATCAGCTAGAGACAACAGGAGGAGGATTAGTGCTAAATATTGTGCACACACTGCAGATTGAAGGCACACCTGGCTGATCTGATTACACCACGATCGCATTACACCTGCAATAATAATTATGTGTTTTACTTTCTGGATACAAATTGCAATACCAGGTGGACAAGGGGTCAAAGTCAGGTCAACTGCTTGTCTTTAAAGCATCTGACTAAAAGGATCTTGGAAAATGGAGGGGCATTAAAGTGTCATTATCTCATAGCCATAAGTGGATCTAAAGTGCTAGGTAGTTGCTGTTGATCACTGATTGGTTTAAGTGGTTATCTTATTTAATCCACTTCACAAAAGCTTTGACATCAGACTTCCCATACCTACCACAAATTAGTGTCAAAGCCACAACAGTTTGTGTCCCTGAGTCTTTTTAATGTGGCGGGCTAATTATATGAGTGAGGATGTAAATGAGCAAAGCTGCGGTTGAGTTCATTTGAATGCACCGCCACTAATTAAGACCTGATGTTAGCTTTTTAAAGCTGCATCTTCAGTATGTCTGACAGCAACGGAGCACAAAATAGAGTGTGAAAGTTCTCTGCTGCTGATCCTGATACGGTGGAAGAAGAAACCATCTACAAGCTGTCTTCCTGCAGGGAGGAAGTTGGATGATAGCAGTAAAATACTTCTGCAGGATTGTTGCATGAGAGGATTGTGGCATGAGAGGAGCATGTGACATCACATTCTGCTGCTAATCCCTCTAGTGCCTGCTGCTGGACTGATTCCTTCTTCCCCTTGTTTATCATAAGAACTTTGTACTAAGCATGGGCAGTGATGATAGAGTCAGCATCACCTACAAAACACTTAAAGAGGCCCTATTCTTCTTTTAGGGGTTTTCTCTCTCCCAGGTGTTTGTGCGGTTGACCAATCAGAGCAGACTGGGCTCTGGTTTCAGACAGAGGGTGAAAAGAGGTGCTGCAGCACAGGCAGTATGAAAAAAATAAAGAGCTTTTTGAACATTAAAGCGTGGAGACATGTCCCAGTAGAGACACTACATGCTGATGTACACCTGAACATCAGCAGGAGAGGACTCTTTAAAGTAGAGACACTACATACTGATATACACCTGAACATCAGCAGGAGAGGACTCTTTAAAGTAGAGACACTACATACTGATATACACCTGAACATCAGCAGGAGAGGACTCTTTAAAGTAGAGACACTACATACTGATATACACCTGAACATCAGCTGGAGAGGACTCTTTAAAGTAGAGACACTACATATTGATATACACCTGAACATCAGCAGGAGAGTACTCTTTAAAGTAGAGACACTACCTACTGATATACACCTGAACATCAGCAGGAGAGGACTCTTTAAAGTAGAGACACTACATACTGATATACACCTGAACATCAGCAGGAGAGGACTCTTTAAAGTAGAGACAATACATACTGATATACACCTGAACATCAGCAGGAGAGGACTCTTTAAAGTAGAGACACTACATACTGATATACACCTGAACATCAGCAGGAGAGGACTCTTTAAAGTAGAGACACTACCTACTGATATACACCTGAACATCAGCAGGAGAGGACTCTTTAAAGTAGAGACACTACATACTGATATACACCTGAACATCAGCAGGAGAGGACTCTTTAAAGTAGAGACACTACATACTGATATACACCTGAACATCAGCAGGAGAGGACTCTTTAAAGTAGAGACACTACATACTGATATACACCTGAACATCAGCAGGAGAGGACTCTTTAAAGTAGAGACACTACATACTGATATACACCTGAACATCAGCAGGAGAGGACTCTTTAAAGTAGAGACACTACATACTGATATACACCTGAACATCAGCAGGAGAGGACTCTTTAAAGACACCCCTAAATCTAAAGAGACATGGAAAAAACAGTGGCTCAGATTGTGGTGTGAGGTTAAAGTGGTTCTTGGAATGAGGAACTGATGATAGATCTCATGGTTTGTTTTTTATAGTTGTGTCATGACACTTCCGTCTTATGAAACTGGTTTCCATTAGCAGCAGCAGCAGCAGCATTAGGCTGTTTTCAGTGGACTGCTCTGATGAACCCACAGTTCACAGAGCAACACACAGCAGATTAGCTGGTGGACATAGTGAAGCATTAGTCATGAGGCAGATATTTGGTACCGCCCACCCTCAGGTGAGCTGCTAGCTGCCAGCTCAGCCTCTGCATGTGAAGGCAAAGATGTGCTCTGAATCAACCTCCAATTGAAAACATTTCAAAGAGTAAAAATGTGTTTTAAACTCATTCTGCTGCCCCGCAGTGGCCAAAGGGGAAGAAAAAAAACGTACATACTGAACATACTGAACATACTGCAGGTATAACATATTTCTCTTCGAGCCCACATCAAGTGAAAATGTTTGTTAAGTTATAAAACATTTGAAGAACGTATGCTCTTAAATTAATTAATTAAAAGTAACAATTAGTAAGCATGTGAAAGCTGCTGAGGGACCTGTAGCCTACATACAGGCTTCTGGAGAAACGGATGACATGTAACAGGATGACCTCATCAAAATACAAGGAAAGGGTAACTGTATTCCCTAAAAAAGACATTTTAAAAATGTTCTGTCAGCTCAGATTCGATTTCTGCTTTTTTAATGTGTAGTATGTGCTCATGTGTTTCAGTGTTGGTCTGTAGGCTGCTGCCTGAATATGCTTCATGAAGGGCAGCTTTGAATAACATCTCTGAGCAGAGGACAAATGTTTCACCTAAAATATCTTGGTGTCTTCTTTTCTAAGGTCACATTGTTCTGCTGTCTAACTAAAACATCTTATTGATATTTCCATCTTTTGCTTGTATTCATTTGCATTGCATTTAGTAGAGAGGTAATCAAAAGAAACAGAAAGTAATCAGGTTGATATTCAGATTAGGTTACTTTTCCCCCCTGCTAACTAGTAATTGTAACAGAATACATTTTTAAAGTAACCATTCCAACCCATAAATACATTTTAAAACAAACACCCTTAGCATTTTGGCCTTTCTTGTTCACTCCTTGTTGAAAGCAATCCTTTCTGACGGGGGAACAGGGCTCCTGGCAGAGGGGAAGCTTTCCTCTCCAGTGGAGGAGTTTCCACAGACAGAGGAGCGGAGCTGCCACCGTGGAGCATCGGGCTGGCAGCCAAAGGCCACAGTTTACTCCAGGAAACCATCAGCTCCCTCGCCTCAATTGTAAGAGGAACATTTCTCTCACTCTGACTTTCTGCTGCCTTCTCCTCGTTCTACTTAGGACATAACAACAGCTCCGTAATCAGAGATAAGGTCGCACAGATCTAGTTTATTCTTACTCATCCATCAACTCCTTAATGGGCTGTGAAATTGTTTAGAAGCGTAGTTTTCCTGCCTGTACTTGCTACACCCCCCCCCCCCCCCCTCCCCCCCGTCCCCCCCGTCCCCCCCGTCCTCCCAGTCCATGTTTTGAATCACTGAAATAGCAATGAAGGGTTTGCGTGGATAACTGGCTGTACATTGATTCCAGGCACCGCCCTGGCACTGCAACATACAGCTGCTGCAGCTTCCAGTCCTCCACTGTTCCTGTGGATTGATGGGATCCAGACAGATATCCTCCTCCTGCATGTCCACGTACCGTGCAGAAAAGATGCCTTTAAATCTCACAGCAGCCACGTCTTCTTTTATTTGGATCCCAAGAGTCCAATTTAGATCAAAGCACTAAAGAGGGGTGTAGTGTAGCACACACCCAATGGAATCTGTGTTTACCCACTTTTTGATGAGCAGGGTTCGAGTTTCCCACCTTTTGCAGGCTATGACTAGACCTCTGACAGATATAAATAGTTCACCTATTGTCAGCACATTGCTATGGGCGTTAAGGCATAAACTGACATGCAGATTATGTTGTAGCTCGCATAAAGGAAAATATTGTTTTGCCACAGAATTGCAGCTGCTCCCCACAAATGTTCAGGCAAGCAAACAACCCTGGTTGGTCTGGATTCACTTACACTGGCAGGCTATTTCATTCTGTGACAGTGTTTGATTCATGACTAGATCTAGGGTGTTTTGGTTCTCTTTACGTTGTGATGTGAGATTTGTATTTTCATTATTAAGTGCTATATCAACCAATGCATGAAATAAAAACACATGGATCAATATTTGTATTAAGTTTGCTGCGAGGCCTCCGGACCGTTGCTCTTCAACAAACTGTGAATTACTTTTATTTCTGGCAGATCGCCAAAATAACGGATAGCTTTCAAATTTGTACATCATTTGTGCGACCTGCAGTAATATTGAGTTTATGCAAATGACTCATTAGACCTTTCTGACAGTATGCAGCCACGTTGCAGTAATGTGCTTGTGTTTCTTTATTTTCAGAACAATCAAAGTAAAATGAATTTGTTCTAAATGCATGCATGCCTGGAAGTCCCTTTGTGCCCAAGTGTGCACATTGTTTGAAAAAGTAGTTCAATTACAACAGTTAAATAACTCGACCTATGGCCAGTAATATGAATAAGTAGCATGTTTTGTTACTTCCTGATCCATCTTACTATGACTCGATTCATCACTCCCTCTTTTGCCGGTGGGATCCACAGTCCACATTACTCTGGTTTCTCTGCCACCTGTGGATAGCTACTGTAAGCTGTTGTACTGTGTGATATTTTTCATTTGTTGATTTGTCCTTTAGCAAATTGCTGGCTTGTAGGCAGTTGGTGCTTTGTGTATGTTTATGCTTTTATTGTGAAAGGAAGAACCCATGAGAGAATTGCAAAGTCAATGCAAAACTTATAGGCAATTGAATGCCAATGCTATCATTGTACTATAGTGATTACATGTTGCGATCAAGACTTACTTCATAAAAGCAAAACAATCTTTCTCTTGCAACTTGAAGTGGAAGGCACATTTTTAGGAAAGATAAATAAAAAATTCGGTCCAAAATAAATGTTTTTTTTTCTTTGAGAAATACCTCTGTCTGGAGCTTTGGCTGCCTGTTTTGGAGCACCTGAGTTCAGTTTCCAGTCGGAGCATTCCTCATATACATGGAGCCCATTACAGCTGGATGTCTCTTCTGTAAACTCTGCTTATTCAAACGCAGCAGAGCAATACGGAACAAAGTTGTTTTGTAGCTTCAAAATGGTGAAGCTGCTGCAGCGCTTCAATGCAACAGGCCAAACCGCTCGGCAGCGGTTAGTCGTTTTTAAGCAGAATCACAGCGGACATGGAGCTGTCAACAGAGATAAAGGAGCAGGACTGAGCTCTGAACAGCACATCCCAACTTGAGGCCGCTGCACTGACTAATGACTTTGGAGCACACACACACAAACACAAAAGCTCTGTTGCAGACAGGAAAAACAACAGTTTCCATTGCACTTTGGCCAATAACATCCAAAAACAAATGTTTGTAGCACTTCAAAACGGTTTGGCTTATTGGAAGCTAATGTACAAGGATTTTCGCTGTAATGAATTTGCCTCCTCGTACCCCTCGTATGCTCGATAGGTCGATTTAGCCGCAGTTATCGTAGGCCGTCCCCCTGACAGATGGTGTGCAACCAGGTTCTTAAGCACAATGAAAAAACTGAAACGTAGACTTTAATTAAATGTATTATGTCAACAGATTTCACATAACTGTATTAGGTTAGTTGAAAGCAATAATATCAAGTTAAAATAAAAAACATTAGGTCCAACTTAATAGTATTGCTATTAACTAACCATATACAGTTATGTGAAGTTTTTTTTAGTGCAGTCTCGGAAATGAAGATGCAGCTAGCTAGAAATGAGTGGACCAGCAGTAAATATAAATTCAATTCAAACAACCAGATTTATGGAACTTTAAAAAATACAAATATTTGTGTGGAAAAGTTCACTTGAGAAAGTATGATATATGTGTAAATGTGAGCAGGACACCAGTGTGCTATCAGTGGTAGCTCAGAGAAAAAACTAATCTTCTTTTTATTAAAGCATAAACTGAAGACATAAGCGTGACGGTATGCACGCCCCCCCTCCCCCTCCCAGTCCAGAGCTGCTGTCAGACTTACAGTCCTTACACACACACACACACACACACACACACACACACACACACACACACACACACACACACACACACACACACACACACACACACACACACACACACACACACACACACACACACACACACACACACACACACACACACAGAATAACAATAGTATGTGTAACATCACAGGCTCTACCTTTACCTTTTCATCTGTCCGCTGGCTGTCAATCATTCCTCCTGGCTGCTGCACTGCATCAATGTCTGCCTTCCACCGAAATGTGTTTGAACGCAGATTTTTGGATCGATGCTAAATTATTTTGCGGCAAGAAAATAATTATATTCGATGACAGAGATACTGACCACACCAGTATTTGCACACCCTTAGCTGCTATGCAAACAATTATTATTTAAAATTGGGGGGCAGCCCTTAGTGGATACCTGTATTTACCCTCTGTCTGAAACTGTTTTAGCGCTCAAATGGTGCTCTGATTGGCTTACAAGAAAAGAATGGCAGACCTTTACCAAAGTTGTTCTATGGGCGTAGATATGCTCCATATTTCTACACAAGTTTAGGTCAAGTTGGTGGGCATACAGAACAACAGTGTTAACAGTCGCTAGCTAGTAATTGAGTCAAAGCTAGCGCTGTGTTTGCAACTTCCACAACAGGTCCACACGCTACCTACATTGTTTGTTTCAAACATAAAACATCTATAAGTAACAACGTTTACTGATGGATTGGCCCAACAAGTGGGAACTACCCAGTTTTCCATCAGATACTGTTGCGAATATCCGACCATGAACTGTGCGTGATTCAGGAAGCAGTCTTAAGGAATAGTTGTAAAAAACGAATTTGAGCCACTTGTTCTTTACAGTAGCTCATTTACCTTCGGTAGTCCATACAAGGGTCCCAACAAAGTTTCAGTTCGCATGGCAATAAAACTCTTGCTCTAAGTTGAACTGCCTCTCTCTCCATACATTCACATTTGGCCACTGATTTAAATCCTTTCTGTTCTCAGCTGTCAACATCTATTTAAATGCAACTTCTATCTATTTAAAAATAAAAATAGCAATACTCAGCTTGCAAGCAGTTCTATGACCTCATGAATTGTGTGTGTGTGTGTGTGTGTGTGTGTGTGTGTGTGTGTGTGTGTGTGTGTGTGTGTGTGTGTGTGTGTGTGTGTGTGTGTGTGTGTGTGTGTGTGTGTGTGTGTGTGTGTGTGTGTGTGTGTGTGTGTGTGTGTGTGTGTGTGTGTGTGTGTGTGTGTGTGTGTGTGTGTGTGTGTGTGTGTGTGTGTGTGTGTGTGTGTGTGTGTACAATTAAGGTGAAATATGATTGACCTCAACAACTTATCCGTGAAAGCCGCAGTGAAAGCAGCTGCACCTGAAACTATTGGACACTCAGTGGAGAGGTGTTATCATGATGACAGTGGAAATGCTAAAATGCTGTCTTCATTTTGGCCCACTAAGAGACAGTAATACAGGAAAATGGAAGAGAACAAGCATTAAATCATCTAATGTAACATTTGTTGTAACCACTGCCCACCTGGGGTATGTAATCGTACAGATTTCACAGGTTTAGAGCTATCTGCCTTTAATACCCCTTTACAGCGGGGTATTCCACTGTGATCTTTATCCTGAAAAATGTTCTACATAATTACATCTGATGCCAAATCTTTGCATTTACTCCAGGTATTAGGAATGACATACCACAAAACTCATTTGTCATCTTGAATACACCCTTGCAGACACATTCCATTATACCTTGACTATAAAGGGTTTGCATTAATCTCAAATGATTAAAAAGAGTATTTAGAGAGACACTGTGATTGGTTCAGACCTATACGAGGAGTGTTCCATGTTCCTCTACTATAAACACAGTTTGAGAGTGCTTTACTCAGGCAAGGCTTCGGAATAGGTGATTATAATAATTGTTGTCAAGGCTTTGAAGTGTCCTCAATATATGTTGACGGATACAAACAGAAAGTTGGCTTTTGGTGAGGACATTAGCATTTGTCAATAGTAAAGAGGATGATGGCTCCCACATTTTACAATAATCCGTTTCCAAAAGCATACGGTTTCTTCTCACGTCTCTGTGGTAGATTCCAATTACCTTCTATTTGTCTGATGCCGATATTTCCCCATTGAAAATACAACTGACAGCCGTGGGATAATGGGCGGCTCAGTGTCGGCTGCTGTCACCTCTCCTCTATTAAAGATTTTTGCAGTCAAATGCAGGCCGCAACTCCCCTGGCTCATAATTCATCCTGATGTCAAATCAATGGAGGTAATAATGTGTATGCAGGCCAACATGCATGGATTTATATGCAATCTAATGCCAATATGTTGACAGTAATATAGAAGTTTTGTGTGAGAACACTGTAGGTGTGTATTAGAGAATGAGTCAGCTTCTCAGATAATAGAGCTGCTATTTCTGGTCCTTATAGCACAGGCCTCATTGTAATCGTACAGATTTCACAGGTTTAGAGCTATCTGCCTTTAATACCCCTTTACAGCGGGGTATTCCACTGTGTGAGAGACACAGACTGAGTTATATTTACAGGTTCCTGTTTACAGTTAAGTTAAGTGGTCTCCACTATACAAACTAAGTTGAAACAATCTTATTTTAAAGGTGCAATGTATATACCCTAGCCCCCTGCTCCAAAGACATAAGAGGCAGCTCTCACCTTTCTGACTGGGTCCATGTAATCCACATTCACAGACGCTCAGTGTCCCTAACACACAACCCAACGCTTCTTGGAGAGACATGTTATTTATTGTCAGCTAGAAGCAAATAGAACTATGAGTGTTTTAAATGATGATGTCATCAAAGTACGACTTCCTCGTGTTCCTCAGTTATAGATAACAATTTTCATAGTTTTTTAGACAATTTTGTATAATTTTGTCTTTTTTACAATTCTGGCATTTTAGCCGATATATATATATTTTTTACCGCCTTTACCATAGCGGGCCGTTTTCAGTGTTTTCTGTTTTGTATTTGTTGGATTTGTGAGTCATCTCAAAGAAAACAGAGAGTATGGCCCTTATTCTGTGTGGGCAGCGTCACATTCTGAGTCAGTGGAACAAATCTAATAAACTCTTCAAAGATCTTACACAACATTCATTTATTCACACCCCATTGGTACAGCGTTCGAATGTACTGCTGCTGAAGGAAGCTAACATTCACACATACTGCACACTGTTGGCCTGCCATTGGAAGCAACTTGGGGTAAAGTACCGTGCCAAATGACACATCGACAAATTGGCTTGCACTCCAAATAATTAACAAATAAAGTGGCAACTCTCTTTCTTTTAGCTTTGCAGTTAAAACTAAAGTTGTGAGTGGTCTCTTCAGGCTGTTCATTTCCCTGGTGCAACATGGCAACTTTAACATAACACCTGTATCTCGGATCTTAGTTGGTTAGAGTTTCCTGAGATATCGCTGCTCGATTATGGCAAAAATCATAATCATGATTATTATGGTCAAAATTGATATCACGATTATTAAATACGATTATTCATTGACTTTGAAAACATCCATTTATTGAACTTTAAAAAACAAATAAACAGTTGATTACCCTGAACTTTACGTATAATTCAACTGAAAAACCAATACAAAAATAATAATTAAATAAATTATACATGTATATCTACATTTAAATAAATAATATCAAAATAATAAATACCAATAAAGAAGATAAACAAATATTTTGGAGCGCACTTCTACAACCTACTAAACATATATAAATATGATAACTAATGTCACTCACAACCTGTAATGTTTAATTATACTGCTACACGCAGTTCTCTTATTTTGGTAACCCCTTATCCGGAAACCGGATGTAGCTGAGAGGCTCCGGCTTGTAGAGATAGCAAATCCGGATCCTTTTACGGACTCGGAGTCTTCTGAGTCAGTCATTGAAGAGATCCGGATCATACGAGCCATTTGAGTCATATGAGTCAGCACCAAGAGCGTAGAAATCCTACCGGTGAAACCGAAAAGTTGTTGCATTTCACGAGCATATTAAACTAACGTTACATTAACCTCCGCTACACAATGTCTTTTGCTTTAATAAAAAATGTGGATCACAAAAAAAAGGGTTATTTTGCGATTTGGCGAATCTGAGTCTGCTGTTGACTCGTGCATGACGACGAGTCTGCTGGATCTCTGGATCTGCTGCTATACGGTTACGGCTCTGAGTCCGCACGAGTCTGCTATGTTTTGCACGGTGAGTCAGGATTTGCGAATCTCTGAGTCTGCTGTTGACTCGTGCACAATAGCCGCGGGAAGTAGGGGTGCTGGAGGCGGGGCTGCGAGCGGTGTACATTTGAAAAACTTCATGTTACTGTTGTTGAAATCTCTCCCCACTTTTGTCCGCACCCCCTAAGTAAAATGATTTCCAGTTCCCGCGACTATGCTCGTGCATGACGAGTCTGGATCTCTGGATCTCTGGATCTGCTATACGGTTATGGCTCTGAGTCCCCACGACTCACGAGTCTGCAGGAAGTGAAGGAAGTTCCCATGATTCAGTGAGTCAGGATTTGCGAATCTGAGTCTGCTGTTGACTCGTGCATGATGAGTCTGCCTGGATCTCTGGATCTCTGGATCTCTGGATCTCTGGATCTCTGGATCTCTGGATCTCTGGATCTGCTACGGTTACGGCTCTGAGTCCGCACGAGTCTGCAGGAAGTTTCACTGATCCGCGTCCACCCCCTGAGCCAAACGATAACTTCTGGCAGCTATCCTACTTGCTAAAGGCTAGGCAGATGGACTGGGGTACGTTGTAATGTGATTTTACATGTTATAAGGAGAGTAGCGCGTGACGCAATTTATAGTTTTAATTTGTACGTCACCAGGTGTAGGACTCAAAGGACTCGGGTTAATCGAGAGGGGAGACTCTTCACGACCAGCTCATTACTAGGATCCGGGTTAATGATCCGGATGAATCAGGACTCACCCATCTCTACCGGCTTGACGAGTTAGTAAAAGTTAACTGTACGCTAGAGACCGGAGAATAAAGACACAGCAACTAAAGCTTCCCTTGTAACGTGTTTATATGGATTTATTAAACAGACTGCAAGTCACAACACAACCTGGCCGAGAGGGCTTAGGGAAAGGGGGCAGGATGTATAACGCAACACAAATTGAGAGCATCAATTCGAAAGGGAATGCAGCAAAATAATCCTTTTTATTTCGATGACGTTGTTTTCATAATCGTTGCAAGCCAAAATCGTAATCGAGATTAAAATATGATTAATTGCACAGCCCTACCCTGAGAGGGGTGGAGGGAAGACTGCATGTGGCTCACTAGCAACACACTCTTTGTATCCAATAACCTTTAAGATAGAGTGAATGATGTTCTATCAGACAGACTTCTCTAAAGATAAGTCCTATAAAAGGTGAGTTCATTTGCTGGCCTTGACTGAAAAGGTTTGGGAACCACTGGCGTAACGAGTTTTATATATTTAATATCAAATCTTGTCTTTTGAGTTTCAGTCATATTCCAAGAGAAATGAACATGCATTGTATCATCTTAGTGAGTGCCAGCCTGCCTTAAAGTGTTGTAGAAGTATCTGAACCAAATCTATATCATTTCAATGGTGGCAGACAGCTTCTGTTTCCACCAAAATTGAGTTAGGTGGGAATAGTTTGCTTTTAGACTGGTCTGTTGGGTCGGCTGCACAAAGAGCAAGGATTGCATGTGTCAGGAAATAGCATTGATCGGAAGTTCATTTCTTTTGGAGGCATTTGGTGGTTGCTGTGAATGCCTCTAACTTCCAGCTGGCTAAGAGATTTATTTGTATTTTCATTTGTTTTTGTGTTTCTGTCATGTCACCCGCTCCGTCATCCAAGTTGCATGTTATTTGTATTATTGCGAACAGTTTCCAGATAGTTTTCCTATGTTCTTCTCTAGTGACCTGTTTTTGCAGGAAGTTTTGGACCAGATTCAGAGTAGACTGACACCAGACCAAATTATTATTAGTTTGAAACCTTCATTTTCTATTTCCAAGGAGCATTGTTGACAGTGTAGCCCAAATTGCAAACAAATTATTGCAACAAAACATGTGACAGCCCTGACCCTCAGGGACCAGCTCTGCCCGATGTAGAGGGCCAATCACAGTGTATTTTTGGGGAATTTGACGCAAATCAGATATTAACAAAAGTAACACTTGGTTGTCAAAAAAGCTGTTGAGCTGGTATTTCAATTGGTATATTTAACTTTTTTACAAAACCTGAAGTTTGAGCCTGTATCCCTCTCTTCTCTCTCGGATGTAGTCAAGCACCTGCGGCCGACAAACTGCACCTCAGACAGCATTCCCTCTCGCCTTCTCAGAGATGTTTTCGAATCAGTTGGAGCAAGTATTTTATTACTTATAAACACCTCTCTTAGCTCAGGATGTGTCCCAGCTGCCTTCAAACATGCCGTGGTCAAGCCACTACTTAAAAAGAAAAATCTCGACCCCTCCATTCTCGCAAATTTTAGGCCCATCTCCCAGCTACCTTTTTTATCTAAAGCCCTGGAGCCCTATGGAGCCCTGGAGTCTATGTCCAGCTACAGTCGTTCTTAACCACGCATGGCATCCATGAAAAGTTTCAGTCTGGCTTCAAACCCATGCAGAGCACTGAAACAGCCCTTTTAAGAGTTTTTAATGATCTGCTCCTAGCCGCCGACTCAGGTAGCCCAGCTGTCCTGGTGCTGTTAGACCTGACAGCTGCCTTTGACACTGTGGACCATAGCATCCTGTTGTCACGGCTTGAACAGTCCGCAGGCATCACAGGCTCTGCCTTGCATGGTTCAGGTCCTACCTGACAGACCGTAGCTTCTCAGTGCAGCTAGGTGCCTTCTCCTCTGCCAAAGCCCCTCTTACCTGTGGGGTTCCCCAAGGCTCTATCCTGGGCCCCATCCTCTTTTTACTGTACATACTGCCCCTAGGTTCAATTCTCACTAAACACAACATTCCCTTCCACTGCTACGCCGACGATGTACAGATCTATCTGCCTCTCAAAGCAAATGTCAAACTCACTACAGCAGTTGATGGACTGCTTAAGAGATCAAATCCTGGCTGAGCCAAAATTCCTCAACCTCAACGAGAGCAAGACTGAGGTCATCTTTTTTGGACCCCAGCCTCCAGCCTCCGGTTGATATTCTGGGCTCCTCAATGAAAACATCCTCCCCTCTGTCATGAACCTTGGAGTGACCTTCACTAGCACTTTTAAATTTGATAAGCAGGTCAGCACCGTAGTCAAATCCTGCTTTTTTAAAATAAGACTATTGGCCAAAACCAAGTCCTATTTATCTTTTAAAGACCTAGAAAGGGTCATTAACGCCTTTGTTACCTCAAGACTGGATTACTGCAACGCTCTGTATGTGGGTATGGACCAGGCCTCAATTAGACGCCTGCAGCTAGTGCAGAACGCAGCTGCACATCTTCTGACTGGCCACAAAAAGCGTGACCACATCACCCCAATTCTGGCCTCACTGCACTGGCTTCCAATTCGGTTCCGAATTGATTTTTAAATCCTTTTATTTGTTTTCAAAGCCCTAAATGGGCTGGCTCCGGCCTATATAGCAGAACTCCTCCATCGCTACACCCCAGCCAGAGCTTTAAGGTCTGCTGACCAGCTGCTGCTGATAGTGCCCAAGACCAGGCTCAAAACCCGAGGTCACCGAGCCTTCGCAGCAGCTGGCCCCAGGCTCTGGAACACTCTGCCCCTCCATGTGAGGTCGGCCGAGACACTAGGGGGTTTTTAAATCTACACTAAAGACACACTTCTTCTCCCTGGCCTTCTAGTCAGAGCGGAGCATGACACCTGACTATTCCCTGTGTTTTTTATATATCTGTTGTAATTTATTGTCTTTTATTGTGATTGTAGTAATGTGTTTTTATTACATGTAAAGCACTTTGGCTCGACCAAAAATCGCTTTTAAATGTGCTTTATAAATAAACCTTGATTTGATTTGATTTGAAGTACGACAAACAGATCTTTCTTTTCAAGAAAAGCTTTCTTTTCAACACTTGCATGATCAGCTATAGAGACATCATGGCTGATTTTAAATACGCTCCACCGGTGCTGCCCTTTATCTCAACATTCACTATTATATAAAAACACTTAGGAGTAGCCTGGCAAATCTCAGGCTGCTGTACATTTATCTAAAGCAGGGGGTGGGGGGGACCAGACACTTGTTCCAGGGCAAATAAAACACAAGCTAGCGAATGTGTCCGACACTTAACACTGTCTCCAATGTGGAAGAGGTGCAGCTGCAACTTCATTAACTATTTACATTTCCTAATTATCCACCCATAAGGTCATGTTATTCAGGATTTAATGATAGTGACCTTTTGTATTTTCTCAATCAAACAATACATCTCAACCTCTCTGGTCTGTTGTTCAAAGACCAAGTATAAAGAGAACTGGATAGTGGGTGGATATGGGACCCCATCCATTCCTATGAAAGTTGCTCAGTCGCATATGAGTCCCATAATGGGCTGACTCGAGAGCAAAAAGTACCCGTATCTGGGCCCATGGAGCATTCACACGTGTGTTTCCATAAGCTCCGCCTCCAGTCTACAGCGTTGCATCCGCTCTCAGCTCAGTCAAATGGAGTGGGAAACTAACTCTTGATTTGGCTTTTAGCTCATTTTACAAATCAGGCCATAATCATTTCAATTAGGTCCATTCAAGTGTTCTGACTGGGTTGTTGATTCAGCAAAAACAAATTATCAGCTAATTTTCAGACGTCTATTTCCCAATGCAAGTCAACGGGAAAGAGTATTTCTGGACCCAGTGATGTAACTAATGACCATTTTCCACCAAACCGGAGCGGAGCCGGCTCTAAGCACCGAAAACCGGTTCTTAGCTGACCCCACTCGGCTGCCCGGCAAGAACCAAGAACCAAGAACCAAGAACCAAGAACCAAGAACCAAGAACCAAGAACCAATACTTCAGAATCAGAATCAGAATCAGGTTTATTGCCAGGTAGGTTCGCACATACTAGGAATTTGACTTGATGTCATGGTGCATACATAAAATATAAAAAACAAGAAATCTAATTTAAAGACACTAAATCTTTTACACCGTAATAAAATACAGTTAAATAGCAGTAAAAATTAAATAAAGCAGTAATTTACAAGTAAATAGAATGCTATGAATGAATGTTTGCAACTATGAAATGTGAAATCAGAATATGTGCAGAAAGGAGTATGACATTGTGTGCATTAATGTAATGCATATAGTCTATGATGTGGCAGAGGTAAAGTGTCAGTGGGGGGGCCGGGCCTTGTTTAAGAGGCCAGTAGCGGAGGGGAAGAAACTGTTCAGGTGGCGAGAGGTTCTGGTCCCGATGGAGCGCAGCCTCCTGCCAGAGGGGAGGGGGTTGAACAGTTTGTGACCAGGGTGGGAGGGGTCGGCCATTATCTTCCCTGCCCGCCTCAGGGTCCTGGAGGCATGCAGGTCGTGGAGGGATGGCAGATTGCAGCCGATCACCTTCTCTGCAGAGCACTTCACGCTTACGTCAGAGGGGGGCGAGATTAACCTGAGCAATAACAGTTAAAGGCGAGTACGGCAAATAAACGTTGTAACAAGCAGTAGCGCTGAGCAAAGTGACTAAAACGCAACCAAACACTTATAAAAAAAACACACTTTATAAAGTCAGGCAACACTAACCAGGCTTCGTGTGATTCTGTTTATTTGTACCTTACTTTGACCATCCGTTCCCTGTTATTGATCATTGTGGAGAGAGGCAGACGTTTTGTTTTGTATTATAGCAGCTATCGGATGGAATCAATACATGGGCTGCACAGGTTGTCATGTCCGACTATCACAAGTAGAATCATAATGAAAAATATGCCTGTAGAAAACGGCTTATGCCACAATAGGATAGCAAGCAGTCAAGATAGTCATATTAGCTTCGGTTGCTATGCTAACATCACCCATTTTATACCAGAGAAACTTTCATAACAGCGATGCCAAACAGCGTAAATTCATACTGACACACATTCACTTATGGGGAGGGGGATATGTATCAGCTGCTTGTGTGACAGTCAGACAGTGAATACTTTACAGCAGCCGCTGCCGTGAGTTAACGGCAGACTAAACTCCGGTCGACGAGCAGCACTGCAGCGGTCGGTAAATGCCGCTGAACCACATAAATAAACAATGCACCACGGCACTCTGGAGAAAAGTATAAGGTCAGAGAAGTAGTTATTTAATTTAATCTGGCTTTGTACGATTAAAAGCAACACGACGATCGACCCGATGAAGTCCCCTATTGTTGTTGATGTGAGCGGCGTTGGGGAGAAAGTCAGCGACGTAAACGGAGCACCAGTCTGGCTCTGAGCGGTAGAAACAAAACTGGGGCTACAAATAAGAACCAGTTCTGAACCAGAAGAGCACTAGCACAGAGCTAGAATTGGAACAGGTTTGGTGGAAAAGGGGCCTTAACAGACACAGAAGTTGTAGTACCACAGTTTGGCACAACGAAAACAAATTGTCAACACCCCATCAGAGCGGAGGTTTTCTGTCTCCATAGTTCAGTCGGGGTCCAGAGAGGCTGTTATCTGAGCACTGAATACAAACCATTCAATACCTTAGGTGATCTGCTACACTAAAGACAGTATTGGCTGGGCAGTGGATAACCATACGACCAGTCATGTCTATTTACAAACTCAGGACCTTGAGCAACAGATAATATCCCCAACATCCCTACTGAGAAGACTTTAGAATAATTATTTTGACTTTTGTTTCAAACACAGGGTAATTGTGATTTACCAAGCAAGAAAGGACACCTTGTGACAACAATTTGATCAAATCAAAATATTTAGGAACATGTCACATTAAACAGCCAGACTGAGGGATTGCAGGTCCGGTGTTTTAGGGCCCATGGAATCTCACTTTGCCTGAACTAAAGACAGAAATGTCTCAATGTCTGTCCTCTTGCTATGTTGTAAACTAGGCAATGCTTAGCAACTGTTTTCCGACATATAAGCTCTTGGAGATATTGTTTTGGTCGGGGCCGGTTTTTGGCATAGGGCGCCAGATCTGGGGGGGGGTTGCGCTGGTAGCTCTGGGGCGGCGCTGCGCTGGTAGCTCTGGGAGAGGAAAAAACAATTTTTGACTGTTTGCGCTCATCCTAATTTTCGGCCTTGATGTAACAACATTCATAACTAAGTAAATGTAACACCCTTTTCACCCCGGTTACACGTTTCATTTGCCCTGTACGATGGGCGCTGATGATGAAAGTGGGGGATGTTGGCTTATCAGGCGCCCGCAGCTGAGAGAGAGAGAGAGAGAGAGAGAGAGAGAGAGAGAGAGAGAGAGGAGAGAGAGAGAGAGGAGAGAGAGAGAGAGAGAGAGAGAGAGAAGAGAGAGAGAGAGAGAGAGAAGAGAGAGAGAGAGAGAGAGAGAGAGAGAGAGAGAGAGAGAGAGAGAGAGAGAGAGAGAGAGAGAGAGAGAGAGAGAGAGAGAGAGAGAGAGAGAGAGAGAGAGAGAGAGAGAGAGAGAGAGAGAGAGAGAGAGAGAGAGAGCCGGTACTTGTTGTTGTTAGCATCTGGTGCTAGCTGCGCTAACGGATATAAGAAGATGTTTCTACAAGAAGGTGGAGGAGAGTCCTCTCCTGACAGACTGAGAGGCTCAATGAGGTGAAGGACTCTCAGGGTTGGATAGCTCACTTTAGTCTAAGTTATCTCAGTGGGTCTCAAACGATTTGATCACATTTTATGTAAACAAATATTTCCAAGTCACTCCTTTATAATTATTGGGATAAATAAAAACCGGTTTGAAATCATTCCAATGTCTACTATAGGACAGTAAACCAAAAATATCATTTAAAACTGGAGATATTAAAAAAAATGCATAAATAAATCAATGTTAACTGGTAAAATAAGATATAAATGAACCACAAAAATAAAACACGTTAAATGTATTTGTTATTGGCTGCGATAGGATATTGGTTATGTTCACATACTTATTTGATGTAAAATGTAAACCGATCTTTTTCATATGGGTGTTTAAAGTTGTACCCCTAGATCAGCGGTTCCTAACCTTTTTCAACTCAGGGCCCACTTAAGTATCAACATTTTTTTCGCGGCCCACATTCAACCATAAACAATACGGAGGCTAAATAAAGTTCTGATTGGTCCATTCAGAACATGTGACACGTTGTTAATCCAGTAGAACAGACCGCTGTCAAGGACTGTAATGACCGTTGCCAAGGAGGATCAAGAAAGAGAAAGGAAAAGAGGTTAAAATAAAATCTTAATAATGAAAATGTTTCCACACAAATCATGTTTTGCAAATTATTTGGCGGCAAATATTGAATTTACATTTACACCCTTTAATATTTTATTTGGGCTTTTAGATGAAGACCGCACACATTTAATAAATACAACTATTGTTCTAGCTAAAATACATCTTTTTAAAAGTCAATCAAGGAGTAATCTTAATTTAAGGTGTTTGAAGAGTAGATTAAAATACAATTTCTTTTGAAAAAAATGATTACCACACAAAATCAAAGGCTCAACACGCCATGAAATGGGAAATAATGAGCTCTAACGAAGAGTGGGATTAAAGGAACAATAAATATGCTTGCCATGTTGTGTTTTTGGTGGTATTTGGTTGTCAACCTATTTTTGTTTGTGAAATGTTGAAGTGATCCTACTTCAACATGATAATAATCTTTATTTATTCTATTTTTGTTTTGTTTTTGTCTGAGATGGAATGTCATCTCCTATATGTTATTGTTATGTCCATGTTTGTGTCTTTAGCCTGTACAAAATAAAATAAAAATACAAAAATACAAAAATGATTTGGCGGCCCACTTGCAATGCCCACAGGTTGGGTACTGTGTCCTAGATCTAGTCTCTAGTAATTCTGCTCAAAGTGCACCAGATTGAAGCATTTTACTTTAAAATGTTAAAAAAAATCTAAAATCTCCAGCTAAAATCTCGCCTAGGGCAGCAAATTGGTCAGAACCAGCCCTGGTTGTGGTATTACTTTATTCCTGACTCAATTTTCTAGTAAATGTTTCAGAAGTCCCAAGTTTAAGGTGAATCAGTTATGTGATGTAGTCTTGAATTCCCCAGAATACACAGACAAATTCATCTTATTGTTATATATTCAAGAACCAGACAGCTTTACAAAAGACATCCATCTGAAAGATCCTAACAACTGAGGCTTTTGTACAAGGTATTTTTAGACACGACTTTCAAATGCTACAGGCACTTAACACGCACACAGGGAGATGACAGAGTTCAAAAAGAGAACTCACAATCCAGCTGCCTCAAGTGCCTACTTAAGACCTCTGTGAAGCCTCTGTAATTATACATGTACAGTATAATTACAGATTGAGAGGCCTCAATCATCTGGTCAGTGAAGGACTGCAGGGAGCCTTCAGATGCATCACACACACACACACACACACACACACACACACACACACACACACACACACACACACACACACACACACACACACACACACACACACACACACACTGACTAGTGTTCGCCAGAGGGAGGAATATCTATATCATTCCAGTGAGGAAAAACAGCTGAGATATTTGAGTGGTTTTTTCGATTCAATGTACAGTATGTTTGTATGTCTCACATTTCCAGAGTGCCTGGCAGCCATCACACATCATGCTGTGTGAGAGGGACGATATGTTGATATTGGTCTTATGGCAATTAGTTAGTATTTTCATTCATAAAAACTTTACATGAGTTCCTTATGCCAAGTAAAATTGACCTACAAGTGAGCCTTCTAGTAGACCACTGCGGGGTACAGCACTGTTGCACGTATAAATCATGTTCATTTAAATATTGTGAACCCAGCAGATAACTCAGTATATTTTGCACTCTTTGCTATCTCTTTTAAAAATCTGCACAGCTATCTACTTTACATTCCAATATATACTATATAAACAGAGTATTTTGTCATATTTTTACTGTGCTGTATTTTAACTAATTTAAAATCTATTTATGTTTTCATGGTTTTTACATCTTTTTTTCTAATAATAGTTCGGTTTTTGGTCCCTTTCTAACAATTTACTAAATATATGCATGCACCATACACACCAAACAGAAATTCCTTATATGTGTAAAACTACCTGGCAATACACCTGCTTCTGATTCTGATATTGTAGCTGATTCATATATGTTAAAATAGAGGATGTAATGTGACTACACCACAGGTTAGAAATCATTTCAGTAATACAATTCTGCATCCCCTGAATCTCTGAACTCCTTAACAAGAGCAAAAAAGAACAAATCCCATTAAAGAGAGCCCCTCTGCGGGGGCCTCTAAACAGACAGAGCAGCTTCGGCTGAGTGACGCAACCCCCAGACTCTAAAGCACTTAACTATAACCAAACAATTAGTGCCATTTAATACATGTCCAACAGAAAGCAAGCCTAATGGGTTCTCTCAAATGTTCAAACCATGACAGAAACAAAAAGAGGTATGAGAGGACAGAGGCAGTCAACAGTCAGTGGCTGTTCTGGACCAATTTGTGTGTAACAGTCTTTGCTGCTACACTGTCACAAATGGTATTAGCATACAGTAGTAGCGCTTTTTTGGAGGCGGGCCACAGGGGCTTCCAAGCTCCCCTGCCTCCTGCCAACAGGAAAAGCCACTTATGATTGGATACGGTGCGGTAATTTTTTGATTATTTTCTTTTGTAGTTGCAATAAAACTTCCCGACATCATGTCAGGTGCACTCCGAGGACTGAATGCAGGAACCAGTCCTCTGAAGGATACGACTTTTGGATCTCTCAGTATTTTATACTCTCAGTGCTCAGGCTGATGTGGCCTGAGGGAGACGTCGACACTTTATGAGATCTAATAGTGAATATTTTAAAGCCAGAATAAAACAGATGTAGTGTGTTCTTGTTGTCGGGGTGGGTTAAGACCCTCTAATACAACATTTTAGAGCATCATGGGACACTTAAACTAGAGACCGGATCCCAGATTAATGAGCAACTACACCTATGAAGTGACAAACAGTTTTAAGTCCTTTACCACAGCCAAGAAAAGGAGTTGTGGGAAGACACAATATCACTGTCAACTTTAGTCTTAGTTGGGGTCAAGCTCCAAAACCACCGGAGGCTACATTTCTTATCATTAGACCCTCTGCCCTGTAAACAGCCAGCCTGCTGAAGTGAGGCCTCCTGTTATTGAGGTTTACTCAACTCTGATGACATGACTACTTGTCAATATTAGAGTTCTCAATATAGAGTATACAATATAAAAATAAACAAACAAACATGCTTCTTAGATTTTGTAAGTAAAAGTAACTGTTGCCAAGATCATGTTTTTTTTTCTACTTTAGGAAGAACCACATCCAAATCTGTAAAGAGAGGTTGAAAATAAAGTATAGACTGCCAGAACAACAGTCTAAAGATGTTTGAGCACCAGAACAACTGCAAAGAAGAAGACATTTTATCAATCCCCAAGAGGAAATTCAGTTTTTCTTTCTGTTATTATATATACACAAATACACACATGCACAGTTCCTACTGTCTCCACTTTATTAAACAATATATACAATTGTACCAATATAATATTTTATGTAAATCCTATCAAACTATCAAAAAACCACTGTTTTTATGTGGGGTATGTCACTTTGCATTTCATGGGATCCATTAGTCTGCGTGTCTTACTTGGTGTATTTAGCCAGATGGTCTTATAATGACCTTTAAATCTTGGCCTGAGTTGAACAGTAATCTCAGGTGTTGCCGTTTCGGTACAGAACGTCTCTGAACCTTGCCAGAAAAGTTGCTATGTTGAACTTTTGATCCATGCAGTTTGTTTCATACAGTTTTGCAATAGTTCATCTGTGCAGTTGGCAGAGCTTATATTACAAAAAGTCATATTTCCTGAAGGCTTTGTGTTATTGAACCACTTTGGTGGACATGTGTAGATTTGATGACCAAGTGACCGTGAACATTTGGCGCCATATGGAAAAAATCTTTACTGACGCATCATCTATTCAAGGATCATTGATTGTGATTCTGAGACTACTAGGAAATGCAGTTATAGCTGAGTCCAGTGTGTGAAATACGGGGGGGTCCGGGGGAGCTCGCCCCCCCTGATTAACACCTGAGCCCCCCTGAAAGCCTCAACAGCAACATTTGAGGGGGGTCTCAAATTATAATATTTATTGGTCACTTGCAATGGTCACCAAAATGTTTTTAAGCTTACTATGTCAAGTATTCATATTTCAAAACATTTATTCACATATTTTCTATTTCGGCTGGCAAAAGCATTTCCTCGCATGGAATCGAAAACAGACGGCTCTTTAACGGTCGCGTATTCATTCATTCATATGAACGTCAGAATATAGAATGATTTGACGGCACCCCTGAAGACGCCAGACGGCGCCCCGATTGAGAAACGCTGCTATAGACTACTGATTGTCTTGGCTTGCATCCATGAAATATTGTATAGGCCTACTGCATATTGAGAAAACTTCAACCGGTATATTGCGCAATAAACGGGAGATGGGGACCCCCCCGATTATTGACGGGTATTTCGCACACTGGCTGAGTCCCTAATGTAACACACCGACAACAAGACAAAAACACATAACAGCAGTAGAAGACTTTGTTGTGGATTACTTAAATGCATTTTTTGAATCTGCAAAAGAGGAAATCTTACCAGGAAAAAAACAATTGTGAACTACTTAGGCAATAATATGGCCAGCACTATACTAAACAAATATAGACATCATTATCTTTTGCATTTGAGCACCACGCATCATTGTCTGACCTCAGACCTGCAACAGCTCCATCCAGAATGCCACCATTGAGCTTCAATTAGCATTGGCCTTATGTGTTTGCGACCACACATTGTGCAGGAGAATGCTGGGTAAAGAAATAGCCTCATAAGTCCTAGCCTGGTTAGCTTAGTTCCCCTCTCTGTTCTCCTCCCTCTCCTCCAGTGTGCTCACTCTGTCCTCGTTGTGTTTGGTCTGATTGGTTCTGGCTCACTGGCTGCATGTTGAAGATGCCCTGGGCGGTAATGGTCTCAAAGTGCTGCACCTAATCCCATCACCAGGCCCCCCTCTCCAATGAGGCTGTGTGTATCTCTGCCATATATGTTCCTTAAGGGAAGAATCTGTCTGTGAATGTATGTCAGATTGTTGTCCTTTGCATATCTCAAGAGCTGTTCCACTTTATTCCTGGCAGTTTTGCTGAGGACCCAAAGGAGTGCAGTGTTCAGGGTGAGGTTGATCAGATTAGCATTTCTCAAGCAGCACTTCTGAGGATTTAGCAAGTTTCCCGCTCCTAATGGATAGCTTTCCGAATGTCCACGCATCCAACGTGCACTGCACGAGTATTATAACTGCATCCCTGGAGTTTACTAGTTAGGATGTTGGACAGAACTGACACATATTTAATATCACATCAATTCCATTTAGTACTGCTCATGATCTTTCTTGTTGAGTGGTAAGAAAAGGATTTGATATGCTTAATCCAGATGATGTGTGACTGCATTTTGTTTAGCTCATCACTTACTCCCTGTGGCATAAAAATATATATAGTACTTTACTTTTTTGTATGTCACACAGCGTTCTAATTATATATTAAAAACTCCACGCTTTCAGCACATTTCATTAACACAACACACTACAGGAGGCACATATCATAGCACATATAGGTGGGAGGGAGTATTTTCTCTTTTAAATTATATGAAACTATAAGAAGGAATATCTATCTATCTAAAGAAATCCACTGAAATATATGAGTAGTAATCTGTATGAACAAAGTTTCAAAAGTTTCAAATTTAAAGTAACATTAAAACATTTGACTAGAAACAAAGTCATACTGAAAAACAAATGATATCAGCGCACACATCACATTATTTTTATGCTTGTAACGGGATAAAATAATATGTCAACTTGATCTCTACATTAAGGAGAATCTGGCGCTGTCTGAATGCCTGCTGGGAATAATAGAGAGGCAGACAGTGGAGCAGTCACACAGAATACAGAGTGTTGTCTCCGGGAACAAAGTGTACAAGAGATGATGAATCGCTCTACTCTAACACAGTTTCTCTGAGATGATACCAGTGTGTGTGCTGAGATAAAGAATCTTTGAATGTAATAGTTTTCCTGACAGAAGTGAAGAACCGTCCAAATAGTCAGAACCACTTACTACATAAAGTAAAGATAAGATAAGATAAGATAAGATAAGATGGTACTTTATTGATCCCAATTTGGGAAATGTTTGTGTTACAGCAGCATAAGAAGACAAGGCAATGTACAATACAATAACAATTCAAAGACTAGAAATATTCAAGAAAGTACAAAATATACATGTTGAATTTAACAAGGTATTATATATACAAATATATATACATAAATATATGACAGAAGGAATATTAATATTAAATATTAAATATTGAACAGATTATATAAATGTAAAATGTAAAACGTGGTTATATTCAAGAGAAACTATGGAGCAGAGAGTTCTCTTCCAGCCAGAGGTGATTTATTGTACAGTGTTATTGCAGTGGGCAGGAATGTTTTCCTGTATCGGTCCTTGTGACAGCAGAGCTGCAGCAGTCTGTTGGAGAAGGAGCTCCTGTCTGTCCAGCTGCAGGTGGAGAGGATGGGTGGGGTTATCCATGATGGCCTGTTCAGTGTCCTCCTCTCCACCACAGCTTCAAAGGGGTCCAGCTTGATGCTGATGACAGACCCAGCTTTCCTGATCAGTTTATTGATCCTGCTGGTGTCACCGGCTCTGATGCTGCCCCCCCAGCAGACCGCAGCAAAGAAGAGTGCACTGGCCACAACAGACCGGTAGAAGATCTCCAGCAACTTGCTGCATATGTTGAAGGATCTCAGCTTCCTCAGAAAATAGAGTCTGCTCATCCCCTTCTTGTACACAGCGTCAGTGTTGTTCCTCCAGTTCAGCCCATTGTCTAAGTGCACTCCCAGGTACTTGTAGTCCTCCACAACAGCCACATCTCTCCCAGAATGCACAGGGGCTGAGGAGAGGAAAACAAGTAGAATCAGTATTACCAGAAACAAATGAAAACATAATGCATGATGACTGTTATCTGATTATAGTGTTTCATGCTGAGATTATTTTGCTGCTTTCACAGACTCAGATGACTTTATTGTCCATTACATTTACGTAAATGGAAATGTGTCTTTGGCACTATCAAATAAAACAGCCCTCACCATACACAGCTCAACATACAGTTAACACACAGTACACACACATGTTTTGCATCTTAACATCTAAAAGTGGCATTCATAACAGAAGTGCTAAGTGAATTGTTCTCCTACTGGCGTGTAGTCCATTAAAATATCACGACAGAGCAAGACACTCAGTAGTATTATTATATATATACAATTTTGCAGCCTTTCTAGAAATGTGAAGGTGATGAAGCCTCAGAGAAACATCAGCACCTCTGCAGTTCCTCACACCTTACAGAGCTTCTTTTAGCTGCTATGAACTCATTGTTATGGTTTTGTAGGACACACATATCCATTTTTGGTTCAGTCTCATCAGTCTGGATTCCAGCGGCAGGATCCACTGCCAGCTGCCCATCCCAACATGACAATAGTATTGTATAGTTTATCTCAGCTAACCTCAGTAACTCTCTGCATACTTCAGGAGGAACTGATACAAAGCTGGATGAAATGGTTGCTCTCGGTTAAACAAAGAAAATGACTTTGAACTGCAACATGATTTGAGAAGATCAGGGACAGCTGTGGCACTGGCTAATGTCTGGAAGAGAAATGCATGTGCGTGTATTGCACTCCTTTGTATTTTAAAATTCGATAGAAAGATAAGATAGAACTTTATTGATCCCAATTTGGGACATTTTTGAAAGGTGCACATCTGCTTTTATAATGCCCTTTTAATCGATGATATCTTTGATTAATGTCATTTTCAGCATGAAAAATATATTAGATATTTCCTCTGTACCTCCATATTTAAATGTGTTTAGCAGTTTCCATGGCAGAGGATAAAAGATGAGTGGAAGCAAGAGAAATAAATAAATGTATTTCCAAAGATCAACTCTCATCCTCCTCATGTACTGTATTGCTCCAAAACATTGAATTATTGTGAGCCATGTTTTCCTCCTGTTCTCAGCAGATGTCATTGCTTGTTACAGCCGGGCTCTGTAGCCTGGAGGCAAGGGGGGTTACAACATCTTTTTATTTGTAATGGTTTGCAAAAAGAGACATGCCGCTCCTCCAAGCTGTGGGGTCAGGCATGGACTCCACTCACTCTGCTTTACCCAGACCACTAATTACACTGATGTTAGACAGAGAGTGAAACACCTGGAGGGAAGAGAGCAGCCTCGCTCACATTTATGATGAGTGACACCGGAGGAGCCTCCTCTTCCTTTCTTCTGCAGACTCTCCTCCAACAGAGCTCCTGTACGACCTCAGGTAACACTGCTAGCACCAATTAGAACGTTTGCGAGCTATGTGTAGCATGGCATCAGAAGTGATGTTTGACTCCTGGAGCCCCGCTCTCTGTGACAGCGGTGAGCTTTGAGAGCAAGGAAAAGCTTTTTATCTGAGGAGAACCTTTGAATGTCCTCAAAGATAGCTTCAGGCACACACAGAGTGCAGTAAACTAATATGTGATGCACCAAACATATCTGAGGTGGTCAACACAGATATTTTGAGTTGTAAAAGATGTCACAGTGCAGAGACCTGGGAAAACAGCTAACTGTTGGTTATATGGTTGAAAGGAAGCACAATTGTTAGAACCAGTGAACGATTTGTTTGAAAGTGTGAAAAGGTTGTCTCATGGTTGAGTTTTCATTGTACACTATCTGAATACTTTTGACTCATTTGTCCCCCTGCCTGTTGGAGGGTTAACCACATAGAGCCTGGAGAAACACTTTCACGCACACACTTATTTATTCCAAAAAGACACTCTATCCCAGTACCAGTTTGTGCGAGTGCGATGGAAGTGTGATTGCGGTCAACAGAACATTTCACTTCCCGACCCACTTACTCTCTGCCCATGTAAAAAACCAAATGAGCAGGTGAGAGCAGTCAGGTGAAACCACAACCAGCTCCAAGCTCCAGGGAACACACCCACCACTAACAGCAAGTGAATAACACCCCATAATAAATAACACACAGAGGCCTTACCCATGGCTCCCACAGAGTCTATCAGCCTGACTGTGTAGCTGTGCTGACCCATTTTTTACATTTTGAATATTGACCTATGATTAAAATGGGAAAAATCATTATGAATTTATGTGAAAATCAAGAGCTTTGTGTCAGCTGTTAGCTGTCCGAGGGGCGAGTGTTCTACGTCCCATCGCCGGTCTTAGCTTCTTTAGACTAATAAATAAAAGATATCAATTCTGCCAAAGAAAGCAGCCCTACATACCAGATAAGAGTCAATGTCCGTGTAAGACCATCTATACAACTGTTTAAAATAAAAGCACAATCACGAGTGGTTCTTGAGCATACAGTTAAAGAAGCAGGGTTGCCAGGGTAACTGTGAATATGTCATCTGTAACAATTACTGCTCACCTGTAAATACTGAATCGGCAAGCTGATCTAAGTGAAAGTAATGTAACCTGATTGCTTTCTGTAACTTTAGGATAACGTCAAATAAAAAATGTGTCCTCTGCTCAGAACCTGCCTTTCATTAAGCAGATTCATGCTGTAGACTAACAGTTAAACAGGCTTAATGCATCCAGATGAAATAGTTGGCTAAGCATACAGAATACTTAACAAGTGCCGTTTTAGTTGAATGCTTATATTTTATAATTAAAAGCACACATAATATTTTTGTTTAACAAAGCAGGTGTCCATATACCTAATTGAACATGAATAAAATAATTGTTCCTGTGAGATAAGCCATGAACAGGCAAGGCAGAAAAACAACATTTTTGTCTGGTTTTGGTTGGCAGGATAGCATTATGTTTTCTGCTGTGATTTCATCAGAGATTCTAATCATCCAGAGAATTCAAAGTATTTTCTGCTTACCTGGTAGAGGGATCTCATGATGGAACAATTACCACTGAAATGGATTCTGCCTGGTGCTGTTGTTCAGGGCTCTGCAAATGTGGCGTAACCAACTCCGGCTGTTATCGGGTTAAAATAACTCTGTTTATCCCCGTCCTGCTGTTATTGTTCTTGGAAAGCAGATTGTGTTGAACAAAAGTGATCTTATTATAAATTAAAGGCAAAATGAGAGGAAACCTTGGTCAGCATTCATATGATTGGCTGAGTGCTGATCATGTGATTGTGGTTACATGAGGTAAGTGTGTTGTGAAGCCTCCCATAATGCACTGTTTCTGCATTAATACGATGACATTGCCATTTACATTGTGCTCCACAAATGTGTAGGATTCTGAATGTTTTCTGGTGCAGTCACTGTGTGACATCACGGAACTTCATTTAACCCTCCTGTTGTGTTCGGGTCAAATCTGACCGATTTAATAATAATAATAATAATGCATTTTATTTATGGGCGCCTTTCAAAGCTCTCAAGGACACCTTACAGAGCATAATTAAAAACAAGCAACAAAGAAGATCACACAGTAATACAAGACTTCAAAAACAAAGACTTAAAAACAAAGACTTAAAAACAAAGACTTGAAACAACAATGAGTATAGAAGAATTAAGATATTGAATACGCCAGTTTAAAAAGGTGTGTTTTCAGGCTGGATTTAAAGGTTGAGAGTGTCATGATTTGGGTTCTATTTCGTATATGGCTTCGCCCTCTAAGGCTATCGCTATTGGGTAATCCCCTGCGCGCCCGCGCAGCACTGAAACACTTGTAGTCCACGCCCACCCGCAAGGTGGGCCCCACCCTCGGGCTCCCTTCCGGTATAAATAGGAAGGAGGCCCGACAATCTGCTCCCTCTTTTTCTTCAGCACCCCGTAAAATACTGAAGCACAAGAGACACTTCGATTAGCAAACATGAGTGCCAACTGTGTGAGAGATTGTCCCTCATGTGGCTTTGGTATATCATGAGCTACGACCAGCACACGTCATGCGAATCCTGCCTGGGGTCAGAGCACGCGTACGAGGCTCTCAGCCAGCAGGTCGCATGCACCCACTGTGCCCGTCTCCCCTCGGACGACAGGAAGCGCAGAGCGGACGCTCTCGCTGCTAGGGCCGAGGAGGACGATTGGCCCGTCCAGGCTTTCGAGCCTGTGGGCGGCAGCCTCATGTCCCTGGAGCCGAGTGCCGGGCAGGAGTCGGACGACTCCTACCCCACCTCCCTCCATGGTTCACCGTGCGGTTCTCCCCTCCCTCTTCTCCCCCGGACGGGGGAGACAGAGTCGGAGCAGGGTGCCGGCTTGACGGCCGAGCAAAGCGGCCCCCTTCTCCGTCATCACGCTGCCGGCGATAGGTGGCATCCTGGGGGAACTGCCGGAGATCATATGCAAGGCGTTCCGCCTGCAGAGGTCTCCCCGTTCCCCTAGCTCAGGGGGTGCAGACGGTCAGGAGTGATCCGATCTGGCCACGCTTTCCCGCCATCAGGAGGTAAGTATGTCGCCCGCCAGGCCGACCGGGTGCACCAGTGTGCCTTTCAGGTGTCGGCGGCGGCGAACAACATCGCGCTGCTCTCCAACTCGGTGGTGACGCTGGTGGAGCGGTCCACCACCTTGGCCGCGGTGGAGATCAGCAAGGCGGCCAGCACGGCACTCACACTGTGCGCGTCCGTTGCTGTCTCCCAGGCAAGGATCGCCACGTGGGTGACGCAGATTCAGCGCCACCTCTGGCTGCAACAGGCGTCTGTTACGGAGACGGCCAGGAAGGTGCTACTGGACGCTCCAATCAGCCCGGACGGGCTGTTCGGACCCCAGTTCCATGGCATGGTGGAGTCCATGAAGGCGGCTGCAGAACAGGCGGACGACATCCGCCAGGACGTTAGCTGGCTCCAGCCTGCGGGGCGGCCACAGCGGCACCAACGCCCGCAGCAGCCGCAGCAGCCGCAGCGTCCAACCCGGCCACAGCGGCAGGCGGAGAGACGCACACAGCAACCGCAGCCGCAGCGGCAGGGGCTCCGCCCCGCGTCTCTGCTCCCCCGCCACCCCAGAGACAGAGGGGTCTTCCGGCGGTGAGTCAACGGGGAGTGAGGCACTCCTGCTCCTGGTCTGCTCCGCGAGAGCCTCCGAGGAAGCAAAGCCGCTTCTGACGTGTTGGGGGGGGTTGTGAGATAAATGAAATGGGTTCATTTTCCAACTTGTTGTCTGAGGCATCAGTATCAAGTGTTTCTCACATATCCCCCACTCTACCAGCTGCCTATAACCTATCGGTTAGTAGCCAGCAGGGCTCGTTGAAAAAACCTGCAGTTTTTAATCTATCGGTTAATAAACTGCAGAGTTCGCTAACTAAGCCAGCTGACACCAATCTGTTGATTAGTAGGCAGCAGGGCTCGCTGCAGAAGTCTGCTGGTTTTAACCTATCGGTTAATAAACCGCAGAGCTCGCGGCATTCCTCTGTCCGAGATACGCCTCCTACACACGGTCATAATAAGCCCATGAGAGCAGTTATGACGCCTCATGTGGACGTCACTGCACACACCTCCACTCATCCCCTGAGTGTGTACACACCTCATGATGAGAGCCGGAGTGAAACGCAGCGTGTGGAGGCTCCCTCACAGCCCTTTCGCTCCAGGCCCACCTTGGGTTGCCTCACGGGCAGCGGCGGCGAGGGCTCTGACGTGGCTCGTCGCCATGACGACCACAACACATCTCGAGCATGTGCGCCCGCTCTCAGAGTGTTTCTCAGAGTGGCAGCGCGTGTGTCTGATGGACAGACGGATGACAGGCTGATCAGCAGAGGGTGCACCCTGCAGTTCGCCTCTCCCCCCCACAGTTCAAGGGGATACAGGAAACACTCCTGTCATCCCAGGAACAGTGTCTTGCGCTCCAGTCAGAGCTGCGGGAACTCCTGTTGAAAGAGGCTATTTCCAGGGTTCCTCAAGGGGAAGAAAATCAGGGGTATTACTCCCGCTATTTTCTTATCCCGAAAAAGACAGGGGGAGTGAGACCCATCCTCGATCGGTCAGTTTTCAACAAGGCAATAATGAAAAGGCCTTTTCACATGCTGACGATCAAACAGGTGCTGGAGTGTGTTCACCAGGGGACTGGTTCACCTCTATAGACCTGAAGGATGCTTACTTCCACGTACCCATCATCCCGAAACACAGGAAATTCCTGCGTTTCTCATTCCAGGGAATATCGTACCAGTACAACCGTCTGCCGTTCGGTTATTCCCTGGCTCCTCGCACCTTTTCAAAGTGGGTAGAGACGGCGCTGCAGCCGCTACACAGAGGAGGGAGGAGAGTACTATTTTACCTGGACGACCTGCTGTTGCTGGCTCGCTCCAGGGAGGAAGTTGCTTTACAGACGGTACAGCTCGTTCACATCTGTCAAAGCTGGGTTTCATAATAAACTGGAAGAAGAGCCGCCCTCTTCCCTCCCAGAGTATTGTTTACCTGGGTGTGGAATTGAACTCAGCCCGCATGAGAGCGCGACTCTCACAGCAGAGAGTGGAGGCACTGACAGCTCTTCTCCGACGCGTCACACCTCGCAGCGTGGTGACAGCCCTCTCCGTGATGCAGCTGCTGGGCATGATGGCAGCTGGTCACGTGGTGATCCCCCTGGGTCTCCTTCACATGAGGATACTCCAGAGGTGGTTTATTCGCCTGCGCATCGACCCCGTGCGACAGAAGAGGCGCATGGTGGCCATCCCTCCTTCCGTGGGTTCAGACTTAACCTATTGGAAAAGTCCCCACGTGCTGTCAGGGTGTGCCCCTGGGCAGAGTTACGTCACACATCTCGGTGTTCACAGACGCATCTCTCTCAGGGTGGGGAGGAACGTGTATGTCGCAGGCAGTGGGGGGACAGTGGCCGGCTCACATGTCCCTCCACATAAACGTGCTGGAATTGCTCTCCGTACGGAGAGTAATCCAGCATTTTGCCCCGTTGCTGCGGAATCAGCATGTGTTGATTCGCACAGACAACAAAGCCGCGGCAGCCTACATCAATCGCCAGGGCGGAGTACGCTCAGCGCAGCTTCTGAAAAACTGCAGAGTTCGCTAACTAAGCCAGCTGCCACCAATCTGTTGATTAGTAGGCAGCAGGGCTCGCTGCAGAAGTCTGCTGGTTTTAACCTATCGGTTAATAAACCGCAGAGCTCGCGGCATTCCTCTGTCCGAGATACGCCTCCTACACACGGTCATAATAAGCCCATGAGAGCAGTTATGACGCCTCATGTGGACGTCACTGCACACACCTCCACTCATCCCCTGAGTGTGTACACACCTCATGATGAGAGCCGGAGTGAAACGCAGCGTGTGGAGGCTCCCTCACAGCCCTTTCGCTCTAGCCCACCTTGGGTTGCCTCACGGGCAGCGGCGGCGAGGGCTCTGACGTGGCTCGTCGCCATGACGACCACAACACATCTCGAGCATGTGCGCCCGCTCTCAGAGTGTTTCTCAGAGTGGCAGCGCGTGTGTCTGATGGACAGACGGATGAGCAGGCTGATCAGCAGAGGGTGCACCCTGCAGTTCGCCTCTCCCCCCCACAGTTCAAGGGGATACAGGAAACACTCCTGTCATCCCAGGAACAGTGTCTTGCGCTCCAGTCAGAGCTGCGGGAACTCCTGTTGAAAGAGACTATTTCCAGGGTTCCTCAAGGGGAAGAAAATCAGGGTTACTCCCGCTATTTTCTTATCCCGAAAAAGACAGGGGGAGTGAGACCCATCCTCGATCGGTCAGTTTTCAACAAGGCAATAATGTGGCCCCTGAACGTGAACATTTAGAGGGGCTGGGCCTCTCTCAAGATGTTGTACGTACCATTTAGGGAGCCAGGGCAGCGTCTACCAGAGCGTCCTATACACAGCCAAGTGGACAGCTTTCCAGCGTTGGTGTGTGGCGAAAAGCCTGGACCCCATTACGTGCCCCCTGCCTCACGTGCTGTCATTCCTCCAGCTGTTGCTGGACAGGAATTTGGCCTTCAACACAATCAAGGTATATGCCGCTGCCATATCATCTTGTCACGTAGGTTTCGGGGTCGGGACGGTGTTTAGTCACCCCCTGACGAAACGTTTTCTGCGAGGAGTACGGAGACTCAGACCTGTGTCACGCGCACTGGCGCCTCAGTGGGATTTGGCTTTAGTGTTACGCGCACTAAGCAAAGCCCCATTTGAACCGTTAGCTCAGGTTCCCCTTAAACTGTTATCAGCCAAAGTAGTACTACTTTTGGCTCTAACATCAGCGAAAAGGGTGAGTGATTTGTCTGCTCTCTCTGTGGCTCCGTCATGCCTCCGGATCCAAGGAGATGGCAGTTCAGCTGTTTTACGCCCTAACCCGGCTTTTATGCCAAAGGTCATCACAAGCTCTTTTAAGTCAAGAGTGATCACCCTGGATGGCTTCTTTCCCCCTCCTCACAAGTCGGAGGAAGAAGCCACGTCTCATCTCCTCTGTCCGGTGCGCGCGCTGGCCTGCTATGTGGCACGCACGGCTGCCTTGCGCCGTTCTCAGCGCCTGTTTGTGCATTACAGAGAGCGCTCGATCGGGCAGCCTCTGTCTGCACAACGGCTGTCACACTGGCTGTGTGAGGCTGTGTCACAGGCATATGTCTCCTCTGGGGCGGATCCCCCGGAGAACATCAGTGCGCACTCCACCAGAGGAATTTCCTCCTCCACGGCTTTGCACGGAGGAATGTCAGTGGAAGACATTTGCACTGCTGCATCTTGGTCTTCCCCCTGTTCATTTATTCAATTTTATTTGAGGGATGTCTCCCATTCCTCTCTGACACACCCTGTGTATATATAAAATTGCTGATCACCACTTTCATTGGATTTTGGATGATTTTAGTAGGGCTGCTCGATTATGGCAAATCATAATCTCGATTATTTGGGTCAATAATTGATATCACGATTATTAAAAACGATTATCCATTTACTTTGAAAACATCCATTTATTGAAAAAAAAATGTGAACAGTATGTTTTTAACAGTTTACACTGAACTTTAAGTATAATTCAACTGAAAAATCAATAAAAATAATTTAAAAAATCAATAAAAAAATCGATAATCGTTTTATTTCGATTATGTTTTCCTAATCGCTGCAAGCCAAAATCGTAATTGCGATTAAAATACGGATTAATTGAGCAGCCCTATGATTTAGTCAACTTTGTAACACCCATGCTGTACCGCCATAAAGAAAAGGAATTAGTAACCATCCGGATCAGATAAAACACACACACACACACACACACACACACACACACACACACACACACACACACACACACACACACACACACACACACACACACACACACACACACACACACACACACGATGTGTTTTCAATACAATATGTGCAGTTTGAAAGGGTGTTAAATGAAATTTGGTGATGATTAATGGTTTTTGTGTTAATGTAATAGCAGTTAAAACAGGACCGGTCAAATTTGACCGCGAACACCAAAGTAAGGGGGGGAACACGAACACAACAGGAGGGTTAACTAACTACTGGGCATGGGTGGTTCTAGAGGGGGCAAGAGGGGCCATTGCCCCTGTAACACTGAGCTTAGACCCCCGTGTGGCCCCGTGGAAAAGGAGTCTATGTTAGCAGCCTTTGTGATAGTGTTGCAGTGAAGATTGTGCTGCTGTAGCTGAAGTTGTGGTTAGGTGTTTTGTTTTAAAAAACAGATTCTGTAACTGGAACAAACACCAATAATGTTTTTTTATGGGGTTTTTGTGCTCTATTATTGTATACTGAACAAAAGATGTTGTCCTGCATTAAATGTGCCCCTCTCATAAAATAACTCTCCCCAGCATGGCCTCCCCAGTCAAATCGATTTAGAAGCACCACTGATACTGGGGGTCCTCCCATATTTGTGTAATATATACCGTCTTCTATGATGACGATCAAGAAATACATCACATACAGTAAACACAACATTTAGATAATGAAGGTTAAAATTCACATTTTGACTTACAGTACGCACCTCTTTTGATCAGGGCCTCAACATATCACTGTAATAAAGTGTTAAATTATAGCTAAATTGTAACGTTAATGTATCATCCTAAGTACAGTGAAATACTGCAGACAGAAATATGTGAGGATCAGTAATTAATGGAGAAGATATACAGGTTTAGGAAATCACAAGGCAGGCAAAGGTCAAAACCAGGAGGCAGTGCTGTTATATGAATATTCTCAAACGCATTTCCCAATGAATAACCAACAAACTGAAATAACCAAGTGTGCACCTGCATAGGAGCACCAGGCTGACTAAAGAGGACAGTCAACATCAGTGGGGGAAATACAATTGATTTGCAAAGATAACAAAAAACTAAAGCAAATGCTAACAAAGTCCATGATATGCATCCATGCAAGATCATCAGCCTCTTTGACTTGTTCAAGCATTGCAGCAAAATCAAATGTTTTAGAATCTTTCTGCTTAAAATGCCCCCTAAATATGCTGAGTTCATTACTGTAACTTATGGCGCTTTTCCACTGCAGGACCCTAGCACGGCTTAGTACGGTATGGTTAGGCCTTGGTAGGCCAGGCTCACTTTATGCTGCGTTTCCATTACAGTTTAAGAACTGGGGTAGTAACTATAGTAATGCAGTGTAGGCGGGGTGATCGGCTGTTCGGCGGGCGGAGCGACGCTGCGTAAAACTGCCGTGACGTCATCTTCAATGCGAACCACAAAACCAAAACATCAGCCGTTAGCTGTTAGCACTCAGAGCTCACAGCTCCTCATATCTGTTCAGAAACTAGACAAAAGTTAAACAAGTACAAACCACAGACTGTCTGTGTCATGGCGAATACAGTCTCTGCTTTATTTATGTCTGTAGGCCGTTGTTGTGAGTGTGGACGGAGCATATACAACGTTAGCTTAGCCTGATCGATCCGATCTCCATTTTAAAAGGTTTTTCGCCTGCCGTCTTGTCTGCAGACCGGTATCAGTATGTTGTTACTTCGGCATCATTTTGAAACGTATATTACAATTAAATCAAGGTAAAATATGTTCATTTTGTTGTAGTTGTATCCCCCTTGCCAGCGATTCTCTCTGACCATTCAGCAGTCGAGAGTGTTTACGTCACTAGTTTAGCATATTCAGCCCGGTTGTTGGCCCGGTAAGAACCTCGATTTTGGAGGGCCAGAAAAAAGGTGAAAAAGTAGCCCTGAGCCGAAACTACCCCTAGTGGAAAAGCAAAAAAAAGCCGTGCTGCAGTGGAAAAGCGCCATTAGTGGGTCCAGGAGCAACGAAATGCCGTCATTATTAAAAACAAATACTGTTATTATGGGCCAACAGCATTTAACATCCACTACAGTGACGCTGGTATTGTTTTCATCTTGAGAGAGAGGCCATTCACATTTTGTGAAATGGTGGCTGGAGTGTTCGTCTCCTGCAGTGGAGAGGAAATAGAAGTGAAAAGGTTTTATTATGGAGCTGCTGTGAAGGGTTCATTGCTTTTGGGGACCGATGCACCGCTCCTCAAAGTCTTTCGCTCCCCTGTAAGGACTGAAAGGATGGAGGGGTGCAACATTGTAAAAACTGCAAAAGTGTAAAAGTGATGTGGAAAGGAAAAACTGAAAATCCCTGAGCCTCTAGCTTCTTTGGATATACAGTAAGTAAATACAGAGAATCCATATGTGTGCAGAGCCAGCTGTGCTTTTCAATCCTCCGCCATCTTCTCTGTTTGCTTCCTTTTTATCCGTCTTTCACATAATGTCTTATTTCTGTTCCACACACATTGCAGAGGTGACCCCACTCATCTGTTCTCAGTCTCCCTCAGCCAGGATGAATTTGGGCCATTTTCTCCAGGAATGTTGGAGTGAGACTCTCCTCCCACAGTGAGCTAGGGTTCAGTGTGGTTACACTGTGTTGTTGCCAAATAGAGTCTGTGGTGCACAGAGAGGACAGGGTGATGTGAGGACAATCAGGGTCACGATCCCAACTCACTGACCCCTCAGCCAGATCTGCTGTTAGAAATATTCATCTATTTTACTCTATATATGATTATGCTCATTTTCAGGGGGAATAGAGGAATAGAGGGAAAACCCCAAAAAGCATAATGGGGGCCATTTAATGTGAAAAGTCAAAATATTACTTAAAGGACCAACATGTATACTTGCCCTATTTATGGAGTTAAATATTGTATTGTTGTTAGACCATCAATAATCACGTCATCTTTTACTAGTATTTAGGAAGTAATGCACAATAAGCCTTCCACATATTGATTATGTCATCAGTTTAAAGATGACTTCTACAGTGTTAGTGATATCGTTTGGAATACATATAAGTGTCAGGTGAATGATTATAAGCCCAAATGGTGCAGTAAAATGTATGTGGATGTGTAATAGAAGTTTATTTTTGTTGTTGGTTGTTAAGTAGCCGAGTCCTTAAAAGCTTTCCACCTGTGGTAGTTAACATTTTGTATTTGATTCTTGATGCTTTATTTAGAAAGCAATTGGTCCGTCAGCTCCAGAATCCCACCACAAGACATCTGCTTCCCAGCCACATGAACTCCTTCTAGCTCTGTTTTCAGATGGTCCAGTTTCTTCAGATTCAGCCACATTTATTTTCCAGACTATTTGATTCCATCCACAACAATGTTATAGTGTCTAGACTAGCCCTCCAGATAATATGTCTGAGACTGAGATTAACCTTTGGCGAATAAAGTCCATGTCATGTTTTCCATCACTGTTTTTTGACCAAAGCTTTACATGAGATTTTAGAATTGTCAAGTTCCTTTTCAGTCCTTTCTAGACTCCCCTTCAGGTCATAGACTTGCTTTGGCAGATCATCAATCCATTGTTTGAAGAATTAACTATGATCCTTACGGTTGTGAAGTTTCTCTCCTGTTGTTCAAGCAAAGTTCTGTACAAGTCTTTTTGTTGTTCCAAACACGCACTTGAGTCATGATGACATAATCCTCAGTTTTGTCTGAACCTGTGGGTGGCATGGTTTGGTTCTCAGCCTTCAAGGCCTACTAGCCCAAAAAATAAGTATTATAGAGCCAGAAATGTCCACAATATACTAAGATTGACCACAATTTTGCTGAGGAGCATTGCTGACTGTTCTTTGTTCAGGCAGCAACTGACATTTCGCGTGCTAGGCAAGATTCTTCAGATTATTATTAGACAGAATACTAACCACAAGTTCAGGGAAACACTGCCGTGGTTTCCTAATAATTGGTTTATTGGTATTAAAATACACCAGTTCAGATTACAAACCGATTACAAATCTCAAATCCACCTTGAAAACTCATTTTGATCCGACCTCAAAGTGTTGTTTTTGTCTGCAGACATACGGATCTGAGTTGTATATGAAATCTGTTTGTTTAAACTCTGGATAATGTGCTGTGTGTTTACAGTGTGCTGCCGTCAGCTTTACGGTTTCTGTGTGTGGAAATGAAACACACAGCCAGCACTGAGGTGTGTGGTTCCCTCAAGAATCCACTTGTTTGTTTTTTTCCTTTATCTCGCTGATATCCTTAAAGCCAAGCTCGTTGGATCTCTATTCCAGATGATTTATTCCATTTTCAGCCAAGCGAAAGATTGTTTTATAGAAAGAGAATCCATTCCTCCTCTCAGTGGGACCTGATGGATGGTGGTGTTGCAGGGACTCAGTGCCATGCTTTCTGCAGGCTGTTGCCCCTCCGCTGGAGCTCTATTTCTTTATTTTCTGCCTTTTCCATCCGCAACCAGAGTCTTCCACTGCATATTAGAACAGCCTCCATGCCAACAGCAAATGTAGCAGCTGCTTCAGTCAGACCTTCCATCACAGACCCTCTGATGCAGCAGATAACTCCTGGCAATTTGTATGCAAGTCAATATACCATATTTTTTTACCCACATACGACTACCCTAAAAAATAGATATTCCACTCACCCAGACTGACTAGCAGTGCGAGGGCTAACAGTTTTAGCTCACTATACAACTATCTCATTTATTAATATTTAAAAACTAGGTTTGGGGTCATGTTAGTTTTAGGTTATGGCTGTATTTTCGTAAATATGTACAATAAGTACATGCACACTAAAATCTTAATTTGTCTTTGATTTCTGAACATGTTTACCCAGACTTACTGTCCTACTAACAAATATATAATAAAATAACACCAACTACATTAGGTCTTTGTTAGTGCCTTTGCTTGGTATTTTTAAGTCCTCAAATGTAAGAACTTGCCCTAAAACCTATTTTGTTTCTAGTTAACATGAACCCTCATGCCATATAAAACAAATTACCGTCAAACAAAGGATATGTAACACTTCCTGTGTGTCATAGATAATCTCTTTCCTTGCTTTAAACTTCTGTGGAAGGAGGAGGCACATTAGTTCATGGAAAAGAGTCAGCAGACTATTATTTAAATTGGCTGCTTTTATAAAACCTTTATCCAAAGGACAATTTTACCTGACCTGTTTACACACATTCACACTCTCATTTGGGGTGAATTGTTTTGTCCTTGTCCTTTCACCGTGTGGACAGGAGGAGCAGGGGACCAAACTGCCAAACCTGTGATTAGTGCCCCTCCCCCTCCTGAGCCACAGCTGCCCTTTCACGACCCTGAGTAGGAAACATTTAGCATTTAGAACTTCTCGAAGCTCAAACCACATTTCCATAAATGCTTTGCTGTCTGTCTCACAGAGAATGTTGCTGTTTGCCGTGTTTGGAGAACCAAGGCCTGCCATTGTTTCAGCAGCTTTTGTAACTTTACACAACAACATCCCTTTCATTTATTTACAAGTTTGAAGCTTGAGAATAGAGGACCAGACACTATACAGAAAGTATTACCATATATATTACTAACACATCTAGAATTGTGTCAAAAACACATTGCAATAACCCAATACCCTAAAAACTATGAAAAATTATTCTCAGCCTAACTACTAAATGGTCCAACACATTTATTAAATCAGTCTAAACATTGGTTTAAAATAGGTAAGATATAAAAGACACAGATTCATTGCAACGCAAAGTGATGGTGTATAGTCCACAGACATTTAGGCTGAGGCCCCACGAGGACGCATAGGTAATTTCTGTTACCGTTTTGTGTCATATAGACCGTTCGGCCACACTAAGACGACAGAATACGGCAGTAAACAACTACGGTAACGATAACGGGTCCCGAGGTGGATAGAACGGCATACGCAACGCTCTGGGGGGTCCAACGGCTCCGTGTAACCGCCTCTATACGATCATTTTCTGATAACGATGAAATAGCCCCGCCTCCCTCTTCCCACGTCTCCCTCTCCCCACGTCTCCTGCTGCTGCTGGGCTGTCAGAAGAGGGGGAGGAAAAGAGAGGCTCAGTTTTTTATTCTTATATTATTATATCGAGTCGTTATTCATTTGTTTTAAAGCTCAATAAATAACAAAGAATACCTTTGACCGGCACTTTTCTAATTTTGTCCGTAAGATTTAAACTTTAACGGACATTTTGACCGGCGGAAAAAAATGTTAACGGAAACTCTGCCGCACGGTCCCCTCGTCCCTTGGAAGAGGCGGAGAGGTGGGTGTTTTTCATCTACCGGAGAGTAGGAGCAAACGCTTGCCTCGGGGAGGGAGAAAAAGATCCAGAACGTCCACAGCGGAGAATAAACAGAAGGGCAACCATGGCAACCATGCGCGGGAAGTCTTCTTCGCTGCTTTTGTGGCAGACTACAGCGCCACTTACAGGCCTGGCATATGTCCTACAGCGTCTCCAGCGCTTTCGAGCGGTCTCCTGTGAACAGACACTTTCAAGTATCTATTGCGTGTGGACGGAAGCCTTTTTTGCGATTGCGTTTGCGTATGCGTGTTACCGTATGCGTCCTCGTGGGGCCGGCGCCTTAGTGTTTTCAAGCTTTGACATATTCTGAATAAATGAAAGATTTTCCAAGTTGCTATTTGTGCCATAAAGCAGTGCATGTATACTGAGCTCACAGTTAAATCATGCATCACCAAATAGAAGCAAAACCTACTGATCCTTAATAAGATATTATATTAATTCAACACACAGGAGAATATTTTGCCTTTGATTTTCATTCAGGTCAGAAGTGAATGTAATGTCATTCTATAACACTGGGTTGCACAACAACATGTGGATGTAAAGGAGTGCCTTTGTGTTAGCATCAGGAGAAATGTTAACTGAAAAAGGTGAATTTTATATTTGGCCATGCTTTTCAACAAATTCCACATCAGGTCGTTCTTGCTCAGAGAAGATGAGGTTCAGGATGCTGTGAGGAGGCCAGGTCTCAGCAAGGTGGGCCCACAGGCTCCTGTCCCCCAGACCTCAGCAGGGAGCAGGCTATAACCTGGAACATCTCCAGGTCCTGGCTCTCATCCTGGCTCTCCTCCAGTGTTTCCCGGGTCACACTGCCCTGGATCAGCCGGTCTGGATCAGTTGTCAGCAGATGCTGTGGGAGGGAATAATAATGGCAGGAACAGTGTTGGGAGAGTTACTTTAATAATGAGCTCTGTTGCATTTACTAGTTATCTGATTTCATCTTCTTTTATGTAACTATAAGGGAATACAGTTACCTTTCTTTTGTTTCTTTTCTTTTTGTTACATAACTATACATGCTCCAGTAACAAACACTTAAAGGTGGGGTAGGTAATTCACTTCAGAAACACTTTTTGTTATATTCCATGGAATGCTCTTAACATCCCGATAGCACACAAAAATGTCATCTGTGGAAGCCGTGGCGCTGTAAAAAGCACGACCAATTATTTTAGTACTGGATGGCCTACCTGCCTGTCAGCCTTCCAACTCGTGCACAAACTTATCTCGTGCCCTCATTGGTCATGTGCGCATTCGTGTGTTGGAGGAGGGGCTCTGTAAGGAAGTCTGAAGGAAGGGGCAGATTTTTTTCGGCTGTGTACTTTCAAATTCTAGCGCCTTCGAGCTGCTTTCTCCATTCTTACCTACCCTACCTTTAAAGACAAACTAGAAATTTCCTGCAGAAAATGCGTGCGAATGCTGTAAACTGTGTACATTTGTGGCTGAATTTAGCTGAAAATATTTTATTAGTTGAATGGTCTCTGTAGCTGCTTTAAAGTGGACCTATCATGCTATATTTGACAAATATATTGTAGGGCCATACCTATACAAAACATGTCTGTGAAGTTTTTTTTTCAAAATACCAAACAGATCACCCATTGTAGCCATGCCTCATATTGCTCAAACCCCTCTTTTGCAGCCCTGTTAGAGAAAGGCAGATTTTGGGTCCTTAGCTTGTAAAAAAAAAGAAGAGGAGGCGGAGCTAATGCCTGATCAGAATTCTACCAGAGATAAAGTAAAATTCGGTTGTGATAAAACGCCATCCTGTTTAAACCACGTCAAGGATTATTTCTGAAATAGTATGGAGCTCAAATGCTTTTTCTCTTGCAGGTTTATCCCAAGGTGAGTTCTTTTTTAATTTCCTGCTTTTTAAACACATGTGCAATTCAGTACAGGTTAGCTCTGAGTGTTAGCGAGGCTTGCTAATGTGAACAAAAACGAGATTACGTCCAAAACACGTCAGGCATTGTTTCTGATGGCAACTTTCTGTGGGTCCGCCACCGATTTTACGTCAGGTCGGATGGAATCTATAGATTACTAACGTAACCCCAGTTCTCAGAGTAACATGAAGTGAGATGTCTCACTATGGGATGCGCCTCAACGCGTATGCATCAGAAGCATCAATCTCATTACGCCAATCCTGATTGGCTGGTGATCTTGACGACTACGTCAGGGAATCCACCCACCCTTTAAGTAGCTTGCGCTACGTCGCAGCGTCAAAGCACCTCTTCTCGCTTCGCCTCAGCAAGAAGGGCCGTCTGGTGAGACATCTCACTTCATGTTACTCTGAGAACTGGGGTTACGTTAGTAACCTATAGTTCTCATTCATAACACTCCGTTCGATGTCTCACTATGGGATATTGAGACTCCCGTATTGCTAGACATGCTTATCTCGAAAATCACCAAAACAAAACAGGCCACACTTGGAGCAGAGAGATCTAGTTGTAAAAGCGGACAAAAGTGAGCGGTGAGGACCAGCTCGCTGCTGCACAAATGTCCTGGATGGAAACACCCTTGAACAAAGCCCAGGATGTAGCCAGTCCACGAGTAGAATGAGCACGCAGGCCCGTTGGTGCCTGCAAACCCTGACTCGTATAAGCCAGAGCTATCGCTTCCACAATCCAGTGGGAGAGCCATTGCCTGGTAATGGGATTGCCCTTATGAGGGTTAGCCCAGGATACAAAGAGTTGGTCATTGCATCGAAACTCTTTTGACCTGTCCATATAGGTGCGCAAAGCACGAACTGGGCACAGCAAATTCGGCCGCTGTTCTTCAGAGGAACATAGCGGTGAAGGAAATGCCTCAAGGTCAATGGGGGTGCATGAGCCAACCACCTTGGGCACAAAGGCAGGGTTGGGCTTCAGCAACACTCTCGTTTGCCCCGGGGCAAACTGAGTGCATGAAGGATGTACAGAGAGCGCGTGAATGTCACTGACTCGTTTGGCAGATGCCAGAGCCAGTAACAACACTGTCTTCAGTGACAGGCGTTTCATGTCAGCTTCTTCCAGGGGTTCAAATGGAGGTCGAGCGAGCCCATCTAAAACCACTGCCAAGTCCCATAAGGGCACCAGTGACCTGGAAACAGGGAGGAGCCTGCGAGCCCCTTTCATAAAACGGCAGACCAAGGGATGTTGGCTAGCCGTCTTTCCCTCAAAGCCCACATGGCATGCGGCAATAGCAGCCAGGTACACTTTAATCGTAGAGAAAGCTCTGTGTTTATCAATCAGGTCCTGTAGAAATGATAGAATCACACCGACAGGACATTGAAAAGAGATGTGTCCCTTTTTGAAGGCACCACTCCTCAAACACCCTCCACTTACAGTCATAGAGAGACCTGGTGGAGGAAGCCCTTGCACTCTGAATAGTGTTTATCACCTTCTGAGGAAGCCCCACTGTACTCAAATTATACCACTCACGGGCCAGGCCCATAGTGCCAAGCGCTCTGGGTGTGGGTGAAAAATCGTCCCCCCTGCCTGAGATTGAGATTGAGAGCATTTTCTTTTGACGCGAACAGATCTACCGCGGCCCGGCCGTAATGCACCCACAGCTGACTCACAATTGTTGGATGTAGAGTCCAGTCTGTATATAGTGGTGCACCTCTGGACAGCAGATCTGCCCCGAGGTTCATCACTCCCGGTACGTGCGTTGCTCTCAGAGAGAGGAGACGTCCGCAGCTCCATAAAATCAGTTTGCGTGCCAGCATTTTGTAACTGGAGAGAACGCAAACCCCCTTGACGGTTTATATATGATATTGTGGTCGTGTTGTCTGTCCTCACGAGGACATGATGTCCTTTGAGAAAAGGCAGATTAGCGTTTCAGGGTGAGAAACACCGCTAAAAGCTCCAGATAATTTATGTGTGACCGTTGGAGATCTCTGCTCCAGAGACCCCTCACAGGTCGACCTCCGTATATACCCCCCCAGCCCGTCAGACATGCGTCCATGGTGACCACTTTCCGCGATAGGACAGCACCCATAGGTACGCCCCGTACTAGAAAAGTTGGGTGCAGCCAGTGGCGCAGTGCCATTACGCATTACACAGTGACCATCACTCTCCGCGCGCCATGACGCACGGGGTCCAGTCTGAGGGCAGCTACCCAGCGCTGAAACTCCCTCATGTGTAAGCGGCCCAGTTGTACCACCAGGATGGCTGACGCCATGAGCCCCAGTAACCGCAGACATGATCTGAAGAGAACATATTTGCGTGGCTGGAAATGAGCGAGGCAAGCCCTGAAGGCTTTCACTCTCTCTGCTGACAGGCGGGCTGTAAAGGGCACCGAATTTAGACGTAAGCCCAGGAAGAGTACACTCTGGGCTGGGGACAACATGCTCTTTTCTGTGTTTATTACGAAACCCAGGTCGAGCAGGTGTTTCACGAGGGTATTCGTCTGCGTAATAGCCTCCCCGCTCCGACTGTGCAAGAAGGAGCCAGTCGTCTAAATAGGTTGCCAGGCGAATGCCCTGTTGCCTTAACGGGGCTATTGCTGCCTCCGTACATCGTACAAACACCCGTGGGCTGAGAGACAGACCGAAGGGAAGCACTCTGTACTCGTAACAGACACCCTGAAAAGCGAACCTCAGATATTTCCTGTGTGGATAATATACTGGGACGTGAAAATACGCGTCTTTCAGGTCGATTGATGTGAACCGATCGTCCTGACGTACGAGACGCAGCAGAGATGTGTGAGTGAGCATTCGGAATTTGTATTTTCTGAGATACTTGTTCAGAGCCCTTAAATCTAGGATAGGGCGAATTCCGTTCCCTCCCCGTTTAGGAACGAGGAAATATTTGGAATAGAAGCCGCTCTGACTCTGTTCGGAGGGTATTACGGATATGGCTTTCTTTTCTAGTAGCGAGAGAATCTCCTGCTCTAGAATGTGAGCCGACTCTCCCCGGGCTTGTGAATGCACAATGCCCGAGAAGTGAGGGGGGGTGACAGCGAATTGGAGTCTGTAGCCCCGTGATATCGTCTTGAAAACCCAAGCAGAGCTTGTGAGCACCTTCCACCTTTCGCTTCTCAGAGCGAGTGGAGATGTGATCACTTCCCTGTTGTTTGCTCTCTGTGTCTTTATTGGTTGTGTTATGGGGCCCTCTAGTGTCTGAACACGGTGGTATCCCAGGCTGACAACCTCGGTCGACAAATGCGCATGCGCGCGGCGATGATGCGTTCACAGACTCGCTTACCGTCCGCATTCTGAGAGAGGCAACAGCCACTCTCAGAAGTGGAGCAGTCACCTGACTGTTTATTGTTTTTATTGTTTTTCTTTTCATTATTTTTGACTGCGCCCTTGGCTTTAAGCCTGGAAACGACAGTGGAATTTTTTTTATTAGAAAACAAGGACATGTGTTTGTGTGACTTGAACGAGCAGCAGAACCTGCTGTCTTTGACGTGAAGTCTATCTCCCTCATTGCGCGAACTTGAGGATGACGTTCTGACATCACTCGAGGCGGCGGGAAGACGGGGGCGTGGTTGCACCCCGGAAACACATGAGCATTGAACACGTGTGGAACACGTTCTGGGGCTGGAAAACAGGGAACTTCCAGCTCTTTCACCGAGGAGAGAAGGGAAGGCTGTCAGGCTGCTCTCTTCTTTTTCCTCACCTGATGGCCGAAGGTCTGGGCCGGCTGTGCCTGTGCGGCTGCTGCCGGAACCGGGGACTTTCTTGGCCAGCTCGTCCTCGCCTCGTGTCTGGGCGGGAGACCCGGGGCGGGCTGTGGCTTTTGCCGTTTCGGGATCTTGAAATGGGAAGGACGTGAGGCAGCCTGAGTGAAGGTCTGTCGCGGGGCCGTTGGAGGCGGCAGCTGGACCTTTCGGGGAAGACAAAGCTGGAGAGCCTCATCCTCCTTCTTTTTGGCCTCACACCGCTGCTGAATTGAAGCCAGAGCGGTGCTAAATATGGGGGGACAATTGGCATGTCCAAGATGTCCTCTTTTTCCCGGTCCGGAAGGTTCGTCAGGTTAAGCCACCTGGCTCTCTCCTGCACCACCATCATCCCCAGCGACTTTCCCGTGGCTTGGACTGCACAGCGCTGCACACGGAGGCAAATGTCCGTGATCGCTGTGATTTCGTCCCACACGGCAGGCTCAGGTTTGTTCGTCATGTCCTCACAGAGCTCCGCCTGGTAAGCGGTCAGCATTGACGAGACATTGAGCGCCCTGATGGACAAAGCTGCCGCTTTGTAAGCCCGTTCGGTCATTGCTGACTGGAAACGGTCTGCTTTTGTCGGCAGCGTGGGGTTCCTGCTAGGTGCCGAAGACAGCCGCGGTTGGAGGTGGGCTGCCACAAGCGGCTCCATAGGCGGCATGCGGAGCAAGCCGAGCTTCTCCATGCCCTCAAAGTCCAAAGAGGAGGCTCCCTGGATTGGGGCCTTTTGCTGAAAGGGCGGTCTCTCCACGAGACAGACACCTCGTCCAGCAGCTCTGAAAAGACTGGGAGAAGTTGCCTCGTCATCCTCGCGGCTTGGGGCAAGTTCTTCCCCTCATAGCGAGATCTGGAGGTCTCCTTGGCTACTTCAGGCCAGGGGATGTCCAGCCTGGACGCAGCGCGTTGGCACACGGCCTGCAAGTCCATGCTGAGGCGGGGCGAAGTTGGCGCGCTTTCGCCTGGGGGAGCGGACACCGCCTCCGGCTTGGCAGCCTGAGCAGATGGGACGAAGATGTCATCTTCGTCTTCGTCTGAGTCGGATAAGAGGAACTCAGAGGTATCCTCTTCATCTTCCTGCACGTAATCCAGCTCCACGACATCCTCCGCGGGTGGAACCACGGTGAGGTCCAGTTGGGAGCCCCAGCTTGTCACAGCGCGGGGCTCCATTCCCGCGGCTGCCGCCGCCGTTGAGCCCCAGCTTGACACCGCGCGGGGCTCAACTCCCGTGGCGGTCGCCACCATGCCTCGATTGCCGGCCGGCAAATCAACAGGTATGAAGGGGTCACAGTGTCCGCACGAACCGGGGGCGTCGATAGCCTTCTGGGCGTGTTCCAGCCCAAGGCAGGACGAGCAGACCTGGTGTGAGTCCGTGCTCGAAATCTTGAACCCGCAGCCGCAGAGTCGAGCCTCCGAGCCTCCGTCTCCTCTGGTGTGAGGGAGAGAAGGGTCCATCCTCGCTCGCCGGGGTGTCGACGTGGAGGGACAAACAAGTAACAGGTATGTTACCGTTTGAAAAAAACAAAACCTTACCGTTATTTAGGAAGAAAAAACGGCGGGGCAGATTTTAGTATTAACTGGTGTGTTAATAAATCAAATCTTGTGCGAAGCAAAAGTAGCCGGCAAGCGTCCGGCGACCGAAGGTTAGCTTGTGGTTCAGTCTGTGGACAGTTAAGCTAGCCCGGCTACTGATATTTTTGAGATGTGCTCCGAAGCGAGAAGAGGTGTTTGAATGATAGGTTCCCTTTAAGCTACAAAAACCAAGTAAGTGTGTTGCTGAACTTAGCGGAGAAATGCAGAAAAGTGAAATGATTTGAATCAAATTGTTACAGCTCAAATGCATTGCAATGACTTTGTTGAAAACTTGAAAGGGAAATGTTAAACTGGAAGAGTAGGAAAAATAGTGAAGAAGCTTAATATTTAAAAGAAAAGGTTTAAAAAAGGTATAAACAACAACATGTATAGCCTCAATGTCCTGAAATAGCTGAATAATTGAATAGTTGAATGGTTTCTGCAGCTGAAAGTAGGCTGAAGGAGTTAGATATTAAATGTAAGTAGTAGTGAATGAATGTGTATTAAGAAGAGAAAAGAAAGTAAAAACGCTTTGAAAAGCTGCCAGTCTGTTTGTCAGTGTTTGTTTCTGTGCTGAGCACCTAATCATAACACCTGTGTGTGAGCCCAGAGATCAAAGGTGTCCATGGTGACGACGTTATCAAACACCTGTGTGCAGAGTTCAAAGGTTTCCATGGTGATGTGCAGTGATCTGTGAGAGGAGAGCCTTTCCATTGATCTGAATGAGAGATAAACCTCTTACATTTCTAACTATAGTTTAAAAACGATAGCTAATATCGGTAAAATGTCAACGCGTGAAGCATCTCAGGACCCTGACGAGCGTCTGAGCTGTTTGTGTACTTTCGGGTCAATAATATGGCATTTTTGGCAGATTTACTAAAGGTGTGCAGCTGCTGCTCTGACGAAAGATCAGGCTGAATTTACAATGGGCCTTAATGGAGACATGTTGAAAGATTTTGTCACTTCATGCCCTCAAGAGGCATTTTGTTTAATTTTTTTGCTTAATTCTTTCCACTGCAGGACCTAGCACGGCTTAATACGGTATGGTTAGGCCTTGGTAGGCCAGGCTCAGTTTATGCTGCGTTTCCATTACAGTTTAAGAACTGGGGTAGTAACTATAGTAATGCAGTGTAGGCGGGGTGATCGGCTGTTCGGCGGGCGGAGCGACGCTGCGTAAAACTGCCGTGACGTCATCTTCAATGCGAACCACAAAACCAAAACATCAGCCGTTAGCTGTTAGCACTCAGAGCTCACAGCTCCTCATATCTGTTCAGAAACTAGACAAAAGTTAAACAAGTACAAACCACAGACTGTCTGTGTCATGGCGAATACAGTCTCTGCTTTATTTATGTCTGTAGGCCGTTGTTGTGAGTGTGGACGGAGCATATACAACGTTAGCTTAGCCTGAACGATCCGATCTCCATTTTAAAAGGTTTTTCGCCTGCCGTCTTGTCTGCAGACCGGTATCAGTATGTTGTTACTTCGGCATCATTTTGAAACGTGTATTACCATTAAATCACGGTAAAATATGTTCATTTTGTTGTAGTTGTAGCTCCCTTGCCAGCGATTCTCTCTGACCATTCAGCAGTCGAGAGTGTTTACATCACGAGTTTAGCATATTCAGCCCGGTTGTTGGCCCGGTAAGAACCTCGATTTTGGAGGGCCAGAAAAAAGTTGAAAAAGTAGCCCTGAGCCGTAACTACCCCTAGTGGAAAAGCAAAAAAAAGCCGTGCTGCAGTGGAAAAGCGCCATTAGTGGGTCCAGGAGCAACAAAATGCCGTCATTATTAAAAACAAATACTGTTATTATGGGCCAACAGCATTTAACATCCACTACAGTGACGCTGGTATTGTTTTCATCTTGAGAGAGAGGCCATTAACCCCACGTGATGAAAGCTCCATCTTCACGCCCAGGGCCGGATTTTGTATCACAACACCTTACAGGTGTGTTGTTGAGATCAAAACTGGTTTGATGATGGGTATGGTCTAATGAGGGTTTTGGAGGGGGGCTGGAGTTGGTGAAGGGGCCACATGGCTTGATTTGCCATCACGGCCGTTTTATCCCATAGAAAGATGGTCTCCAGTTTAAATCGTTGCTCAGAAACAGAGTTCAGACACACATTACTGTATTTCTCTTGGAAGAAGTCCAGTTGTTCCTGCTGAAAGGCTTTCTGTTTCGGCGCTTTGTAAAGTCATAGATAAAGCAGAGAGGTGTTCCCCTCTCAGTTTCCCATCGTCTGCCCAAAACACACCCTGCTCCAAACACAAAGCACAACCACAGCTGTACGTCTGGTGCTTAACACAGGCCAGCATTTACCCATTCAGAATCAGAATCAAGTTTATTGCCAGGTACGTTAACACATACAAGGAATTTGCTTTGGTATCTGGTGGTGCGAACATAAACAATCTAAAAAAAGAAGGTGCAAAGTAGGATTTTTTTTTTAAGTATTTACACCAAATTGTAATGTAACTATACAAATAAACTTAAAAGCTAAATAAAACTAAAAACCCACACACACATTCACACACAAACCCACACAAATTGACTGATGGCAGGGCTGCCAAACAGTAGCAGAGTCTTTGGAGGTATGTGCTTCAGACACTTTCGGAGCCGTTGATCAAGCTGCTGGTCTTCGGATATCTTTGAATCTTCTCGGAGATACAGGGTCCCACAATTTAATTGTTAGACTGAAGCACTTTTTTGTGCTTCTGTCAATCCTCAAATGAAATACAGAGTTAGGCATCACGTCAAATGTAAGTTAAAGAGTCTTGAACATATTGTCTTCAGTGATTGTAATGTTGTGTTAAATGTCTGTTTCCTTGTATCTTAGTTTTGCAAAAGACCATTTTTAGACTTGATCTGACAATAATGAATCTTATCGCATATTTGTTGTATTCTATATGTGTTGTTATACCTTCTCAACATTAGCACGTTAGCTCCAACGCTGCACCCTAGCTTCAGAGCAGCCTATCTGGTCTTTGTAGCAGGTTGTAGCAGAAAGGCTCCTGTGAGTGTGCTCAGCTGATTGGTCAGATTCGATGGTTAAACTTGCCGTTGCTGCTCACAGTGTGAGAGGGGCAACTACTGAAAACACACGGAGAGAAATAATTCCCTTGAATGATCAACTCTTCCCCAGGAGGAAACAGAAAGATCGAAGAAGATGATTGGGCAATTTTAGGCTTATATTAATCATAAATAAGATAATGTGTGATGAAGCTTTTTTTTCTAGGACTGTCAACGCGTTAATGATCAAGTTAATGCTAAACTGGAAACCTTAACGCATTAACAATAAACCCAATGTAATCCCATTACCATGTTTCAACTCCAACATTCTCCAGTAGGCCAATCATTCAGAAATCAAGTTATAATAAAGTAGAAACCCTCTGGACAGTATGTAATGTATTTCTTTATTACAGCACACGGTTTCTATTTCTCCTCAAAATACAAGTACATATGAGTATTTTAAACTTGTGATTAATGACAGATTATTGTTTGTAATTAAATTTTCGACCGGTTAACACATATTACATGTTAATACGTTTTGACTTCAAACACATGCTGAATTGAGCACATCCCCCCCGCACCCTTAAGTCAGTAAAGTTTCATAATCTGACTCTAACTTGTGCTGTGATCTTTAAGAGCATGAAGGAAGCAGAACAACTTTACATTCACATCATCTCTGCGCCTGAAGGCAGTCATCTCTTCTAGAAATGTTAAATAGTATCCCCCCCCAAAAATGAAATATGGGTTGAAATCCAAGATTAATAGATAAAAACTTTGCCTAATTGATCTAAATGAAATGTTCCTGAACAAAGGGTTGCACTATGTCAATGGAAGAGCCTGTGGCAGAGCTGGGGAAATATGGGGAATTAAAGTCTCTCTCAGCATTTGGAGCTAAATCAAACCGGTGTCACCTTTTTTCTTTGTACAGCAGATCAATGTATCTGATGCAATGTTCATTAATCAAAAAATATACCGTATTAATCCCTGAGGGGTGATGTGAATGGCAGGAGAAGGAGCGTATTGTTTGTCCCGTCTTGTTTGTCTTTTGAGAGCCGCTCAGGTTCCCCTCACCTTCTCTGTCTCACTTATCTTCAGGTCTTATCTCTGGCAACTGCGTCACAAAGAAACAACGTTTCCAGTAGAAAAAGCTCTGCTGTGTCCCTCTCTCCTCCCTCAGACAGTAGGTCAGACTCAGAGGTAACACCATGTTGTTTTCTGTGTGCTGTAATTAAAGCAGCACTGGATGAGAGCAATCATTGTTCCATTATTTAGTGTTGACACAGCCTTTTGAGGGACACACAAACACACACAATTGTCCAGGTACAGTGGGTTCAGCTCTTTTGTTATATTGTGTAGCATGTCCCAGCCTGTGCACCCTGAGATTAAGCTGTGAATATTGTTATTACGATCCCGTTGAACCTCATGTGGATGCGTGTGTGTCTGCGTGGTGGTACATGTGTCGACAGGTCAGTGGATTGGGGATTAGACCTGTGAAATGGCAACAATGCACTGGAAGGTATTTAGAGCTCTGACTGTATCCCAGTGGCAGGGATGGTGAATATCTGAAGAGCTAAGCTATAGAGAGCGTAATTATTAGTTCTGCAGGGGAAATGGTTGTTAGGAACATCTGGATTGTGGTGCATGTGTGGCAGCAGGTGTGTGTGGAGAGACTCTACAGAGCTGCTTAATGCAGGTAATTATGCCTGGGACCTTGTACTGTATACAGGAATGTTACAGCTGCCGAGTGGGAGGAGATATTACAGTCTAGTAAAAAGTAATTCTGAAAATAAGTTAATGTCTCAATTGCTCTTCATCATAAGATAAGCACCTGTATTAGAAAATGTCAAATTTCTTGATAAAAAAGTAAATACATTTTTTAAATAAAATGAAGGTATTTGGCATTGTTTCACACCTTTGGCAGGCTTGTTCAGAACATACCATTTTACAGTCAACACTGGCATAAATCTATAATTGTGCCCAGTAAATATCTGCAAAGCTTTCCACTTTACATCCCAACACTGCAAATATTCCATTTTATTTTCGCAGTTTTTTTCGTCCTTGTGGTCCTTTTCTTTCAGTTACGTATCTTCTTTAACTGTGTATATACTGTATGATTGGACCTTATACACCAGTGGTCACCAACCTTTTTGAGCCCAAGATCACCGACCTCGGCCTTGGTGAAAGGCGAGATCTACTATTGCAGAATTGAGTGAAAAAGACAGCCCAGACAGTGCTTCCAATTTGAGGTCTTTTGGAATCTGATTGCATCTGAATTACATAAAATCATTGGGTGCAACTTCCAATTTGATTCAACCAAGAACACAACATAACTAACAAAAAAGATCAATATATATATTTTAAACCACATCATACCTATCATTTTAAGTTTCATTCATTCCTTCATTCATTCCTTCATTACAATCCTAAATATAAATGTATGTAGCTTATTTTCCATTTGTTTGAGTGAATTAGTCAATTATGTTTTTGACAGCAACAACAACAAAGAAAAAAACAACATCTTGCAGTGAGCAGATAACATAAAGTGCCATTTTAACTGTGAGGCTTAACATTAACATTAAAACGAGTTATTTTAACACAATTCTTAACAACAACATTCTTTATCCGTGCATAGAGCTAAGTGCAGTGAGTTCCAAAATATGCAGCATCACCTTTCACAATGCCAAAGGGCAAAACAGTCCTGTTAATGGAAGTCAGTGTGATGGCTGCGACTGAACGCTGTCTGTGAGGGCTTTGTAGTCTGGCTCATAGCTACAGACAGCCAGTCTGAGGCAGTCTATCAGGTGTCTGTCAGTAAGGCGGCTCCTGTACTTTGACTTGATTATTTTCATCTGTGAAAAAGCCATTTCACAGAGGTAAGTGGATCCAAAGTACGCGCTCACTTTTAGTGCACATGCAGTGAGAAGCGGAAACTTCTCTCTGCTGACAAGTCCCCAAAAGCCACTCTCCTTTGACCTGCATTTTAGCTCTATCTCATTTTGCAAATCGATCATCTCCATGTCAACTCCACTTGGCAAAGTAAACACCTCTTGGAAATTATCTGCCACCTGTTCAATGTCACTGGGCTGGAATGGATTTGAAATGAAAGCAGCAATATCTTCCATCACATGTAACTCACCAAAACGCCAGCTGAACTCGTTTGCCACTTTGTCCAGGTGAGAACAGAACTGCTCAGGGTGAAAAGCATCCTTTTCTTCAATGGCCTGTGACATTTTCTCCAGGTTGGGAAAGTGATTCAGCCTCCTGCTCCCCAGATGTGAAGTCCAGACACCAAGCTTGGTCTTCACTGCGCTTATCATGTGATGCAGGTGTCAGTCTTTTCCCTGGAGCTCATTGTTGAGTGCGTTCAGTTTCGCCGTTAGGTCTGTCAGCAGGTCCAGTAGCCACGCGTCATCTGAGAGTTCCTTGTGCTCCTCATTCCTTGTCAACAGAAACGTTTTAATCTCCGGTAGCAAGTCAACAAACCGCTGCAGGACTTTGCCGCGACTCAACCACCGCACGTCAGCATGGAGGAGTAGGTCTCCGTAAGACGCATCAAGCTCGTCCAATAACGCCTTGAATAAGCGATGTTGAAGCGCTTTTGCCCTTATCGAGTTGACCAGTTTGACCACCAGTGTCATTACATAGGAAAAGTCCACTATCTTTCCAACCAAGGCCTGTTGGTGAATCACACAGTGATAATTCACAAAGTGGGGAAAAGCAGGGTCCTTGCGGCACAGTGCAATAAAACCGATGTGCACACCGCGCATTGCCGGGGCACCATCTGTAGTAATTGACACCATTTTATGAATGGGAATGTCATTTTCGAGGATGTATTTTTTAAACTCGCTGTAAATGTCCTCACCTCTCGTCCTCTCCTTTAAAGGGGACCTATCATGCAAAATGCACTTTTGTACGTCTTTTATACATGAAGATGTGTCCCCGGTGTGTCAGGGAACTCACCAAGTGTCAGAAAACACAACCCTCTTTCTTTTCCTCCGTACCCAAATCTCTAAAAACCGGGCTGCAACGGATTTGATACAGACTGATACAGATTTGAATTTTTCTGACGTCAGAAAAGGGGAGCTCCGCCTATATGGGCAACTCTCCACCTATCAGGAGGAGACAGCCACGGCCATTGCCGCTCGAAAGCGCTGGACACGCTGTAGTACATATGCCAGGCCTGTAGGTGGCGCTGTAGTCTGCCACAAAAGCAGCGATGAAGACTTCTCACAGAATCAGCCCTTGCAAAAACAGGGCTAAAAAAGAGCAAATAGAGCGAAATGAGGCATGGCTAAAATGCATGATCTGTTTGGTATTTTGAAAAAAAACTTCACAGACATGTTTATATAGGTATGGCCCTACAATATATTATTCAAGTATAGCATGATAGGTCCACTTTAAGTGCAAAAGGGTGAGGAAGTCCTCCTTTGTGGTAGAATCCCGGAAAACCATTCTGACAAACACAACAAGCTGAGCTGTGTCCGTTACATCCAGGGACTCATCAAACTGCAGCGAAAAGTATTCACATAGTGACAAGTCATTTAACACTTGTCGATCCACGTCCTCTGACAGTGACTCGACCCTCCTCGTGACTGTTGCGGGGCCAAGCGGTACCTTTTTCAGCGCCTTTTTGATTTCTTCTTTGTTTTTGAAGTCATTGATGAGCGTCTCAGAGGTAATGGACATTGCTTCCCTAATTAAATCTCCATCTGTAAAAGGCCTCTTGTGTTTTACCAAAAGGTGACTTACGCGAAATGATGCTTCAGTGGCAGCTAGGGATGGGTATCGTTAGGATTTTATCGATACCGATACCGATACTGCTTATCGATACCGGTATTTTTCGATACTCTTATCGATACTTTTCAATAATTTGGTGCTCAAAATTATAGACATGATTACAAGATTACAAGAATTATAGACATGATTACATTGAAGATTAAACAAGTCATTTTATCGTAATTTATTTATTTTTATTTATTATTTAATGTAACTTTTTCAATGTCATACCAAGCAGGTATGAGTGTGTTTGACAGTGTGTCTCTGGAGGGGGCGTTAATTAGGGGCAGTTCATAAATCCATGTAAACATGACCATTATTCAGTTAAAACGAGACGCTGCGTGCGTACCTCCTAAACCGGACGCTCCGGTCGGCTAACCATTATATTGCGTTAATTATTTATAATTGTAATGATGGATTATCAGTAATCATTTTAAAGTTACACAGAGACATTGGATTAACCGTTTTTATGCCCTTAAACACAATTTTTGATCACAAAAGAGCAAAGGTAAGACATAACTATCATCATGGCTACGTAAAGTGAAGATGTTTTCTTGCTCTTTCCTGGCTGCTAGTTCAGTGGGTTGTGGTCGTACAGTGATGAGACTTACACCAATGGAATCAGCTTTCATGTGATATGTTGTTTGTGCAGATAAAATGACGTAGAAAAGATCGCTTTTGCCAGTTATGTGCTAAAGTAGCCGTTAGCCCGTTTTGCTGAGTGTTGATTTATGGCGCATTTCCACTACAGCACGGAGCTCGCTTTAAGCGTGCCGAGCCGTGCAGGGCCCGTTTTTGGTTGCGTTTCCACTTAGTGTAGTACCGGCTAGCGGGTACTATTTCACAGTTTTCTGGCCCCATAAAATCGAGGTTCTTTCCGGGCCAACAACCAGGCTGAGTATGCTAAACTAGAGAGAGAATCGCTGGCAAGTGGGCTACAACTACAACAAGATGAACATATTTGACCGTGATTTAATTGTAATACACGTTTCAAAATGATGCCGAAGTAACAACATACTGATACCGGTTAGTAAAAACCATGAATTAATGCTTTGACAAGTCTGCAGACAGACGGCAGGCGAAAACCTTTTAAAATGCGTGTTTTCTGAATGGAGCTTGGATAAGCTAACGCAGTATATGCTCCGACCGTCCACACTCACAAGAACGGCCTACAGACATAAATAAACCAGCGACTGCATTCGCCATGACACAGACAGTCTGTGGTTTGTACTTGTTTAACTTTTGTCTAGTTTCTGAACAGATATGAGGAGCTGTGAGCTCTGATGCTAACAGCTAACGGCTGATGTTGGTTTTCTGGGGTTCTCATTGAAGATGACGTCACGGCTCCGCCTACACTGCGTTACTATAGTTACTACCCCAGTTCCTAAACTGTAATGGAAATGCGCCATAAAGTGAGCCAGTCCTAACGAGGCCTAGCCATACTGAGCGAGGCCGAGCGAGGCGGTGTAGTGGAAATGCGCCATTAGACTCTTGGTGTTGGACTTCTGTTCCGTGTAGGTCAAATGGTTAATATCGTCTGTTAGCTGAATTTTTCCCGTTAAGTGGGTATGCATCATTAATAGGTTGTTAAATGTTAAGAAGCCTTGAGACGCTGTTTCTAGCAAGATGTTGCATCTGCTCCTATGGTCTGCCCCCGGGAGTCTCACAATAATAAGAGCGCTGTTAGGAGTGATGACGAGTGGCATTCACAGTGGCCAATCAGTGTACTCAAGCCGGATACGTCACACGGGATGAGGGTTCCCAACCAACCAGAATTGTTTAAACTAAGGAAGTAGCGTAATTCATATACCGATAGCAGCACCGTTTGTCCAGCGGCTTAACGGTATACCAATACCGTCCAATCAGGTACCGGGACTGACTTAGTACCGGTTCTCGATACCCATCCTTAGTGGCAGCCCTATTTTGAGCAGCAGGCTTTGAGAAAAACGATTGCTGGACCTTTAAACTCGATTTCAGCTCTTCAACATTCCTACCACGGATAGCGCTCTTGGGTGGGAAGCTGTCTTTGAACGTCTGGTGATGGGTGTTGTGATGCCGCTCCAGATTTCCTCTTTTCGCCAGTGCTTACGTTTGGTGGCACAACATACAGACACACTTGTCCTTCACCATCGTAAAAATAAATTCCTCTTCCCTGTAGGGGTGTAACGGTTCACAGAATTCACGGTTCGGTATGTACCTCGGTTTGGGGGTCACGGTTCGGTACGGGTTCGGTACAACAAGAAAAAGCAAAAAAAAGTCCCAAATGAATAATTCCAGGTTTGTTTTTTATTTATTTTGAACAGTAGTGGAAGTTTCAGTTTAAAAATAAGGAACTCTAATTTTTGAATAATTAACTGTATTACACGGTTAAAAACAAACCACAAACAGTACCAAACACACTCAGATGGCCATATTATCTGATGTCAAACAAAAAGGTTCAATAAGCTGTAAAACTAAAAAGAATGTCTTGAAAATATTACAAAATAAAAAATAAGATAGTGTTTCAATCATTTTCAATCACAATCAATAAAAGCCGGGGTCCTCTACTATTGCATAAGGGCGCAGCATAGCATTGAAAAACATATGCCAAAAGCTTCCGTTATTTATTTTGGTCTCTCGGCTTGCATGTCTATTGGCTTCTTAAAAACAGCGGGGACAAGCTGTTGAACTGCTGTTGTCTTTTGCCGGGCTCCGGTGACTGGCAAATCTGGGTGATGCCTTCTGATATGATTTAGCATGTTTGGCGTGTGTTACCATTAGCATACCGCACCGCTGTCGAACAACGCCGACACACCGTCTCGTCCGATCCACCACTCGCACTCCATCGTTGTTGTAGTCCACAGGGAACCCGAAATGTTCCCACACAGCTGATTTAAAATAAGCAGGTGGGTTCTAGCTCCTGTGTGTTATCTGCACTCGCAATACTAACTTTTCTTCTTCTTCTTCATTTGTTGTTTAAGGGCGGCTGGCAAACAGCTTTTAGACGCAATACCGCCCCCTGGATTATATATAGTGTAGTGGATACTGCCCTGAATGACAGACTTTTTTCCCACTCGTAAAAAAAAAGGCGTATTCGTCGTGTGACTGCATGCACCGAACCGTGACGTCCGAACCGTGACGTCCGAACCGTGACGGTACAGGACGAATACAGATACCGTTACACCCCTACTTCCCAGTCTTCATGGAAATGGTAGGTTTTCGCCTTCTTTCGTGGAGCCTCCGCCATTTTATCTAACTGTCATCTTATTTTAATATTGATATATGCAACAGTTAACGTGCCCGCTCTCTTCTCGTATCTCATTGGTCAGTAGTCTACGCTTACGGCTGATTCAAGGGAGCTCGTAAAAACAAACATTAATAATTCATAATGTATTTGTGTACATCCAGGATTTTCGGGAGCGACAGGGAAGGTCTCAAATATACGTCAATCAAGTGGCACCTGCTAACGGGGTGGTGGAAGATTTTTTTTTTACTTTTCTTTCTTTTGTTACTTTTTTTTTTAACGGTGCGCAATCTACCCACACCACACTCGCGATCGACTGGTCGGTTGGCGACCACTGTTATACACCAAGGCAAATTCCTCATAGGTGTCAACCTTATTGGCAATAAACCTGTTTCTGATTTCTAAATGTTACCATAGCATTTGTTACTTTCAAACTGGCTAATTAATATCCGAAATAAATAATATACTAAAGGTAAAACTCTCAGTTAAGTGTCCACATTAAAGTAATGAACAGTGCCAAAACAACACCCCCAGTTGTAGTAAACCGGACATTAGCCATGGAACAGTGGTTATATTGTATTTGGGATTTTCTCTTTAAATTAAATAAAGTTTATTTTTTCCTATATTACATTTCCATTAACGCTTGAACGGTAATGAATATTTCTGCTTACAATGACCTTTATTCTTAAGCTTCTTATCTTTCAAATGTGAGCAGAAATGTGCACATGAGCATTAAGGCTGAAGAGCTATTCCTAATGCATTCTGGGTAGCTTATTTTAGCCCTTTTTCCTAAGGCGAGGGCTTAAGAGGTTAGGGTAAAACACCTCGGCCATCACTAGACGTGCTGATTATTCTATTATTATATGTGTGTTTATGGTGTCAGTCTAATACTAAGAATGAAAAGGCTTATACTAATATATTTGTATGTAATAGATGGATAAATAGAAAAAAATTGAAATATTTTGTTCCAGCAGCAGTGTGTTCAGGCATTCAAATATTTAAAAGGTGGAATAAAGTACAAACATAATAAAATAGAAATAAAAACATACATATATATATATACATATCTACAGCAGAAAGGACATAAACGACAAATAAAACCCAATATAAAATGTTCTAGATAAGTTAAACTGACCAAAATAAAGACCAAAATACTACAGCAGAAAAATATAGACTTACATTATATATATTACAGTAGCAGAAACTTATATACATATCATAGTATATAAATTACAGTTTAATCTAGCTCATCAGAATCAGAATACCTTTATTCATGCCACCTAGGTAACGGGTGAAATGTTCATGGTTATGGAGAGGGAGATACCAAACTCTGCATTTCAGCTTCCTTTCAAATGAAACACTATACTCAGCCTCTCTCAGCCTCTCAGACACACAGGAGGCCAGCACATACTGTTAATTAGACTGAACATATTGCTCTGGTGTGTGTGTGTGTGTGTGTGTGTGTGTGTGTGTGTGTGTGTGTGTGTGTGTGTGTGTGTGTTATGACCTGCCCTACTTTTCTAGTTCAGACAGAGGGACACCTGAGGGTCTGCTGCCTGGCTGCAAAGCGTCGACCCTGCTGAGCACAGATAGATTTCAGCTGTAATATTAATCAACTCCATCAAATCTGCATGAGAAATCAGGATTGGAAACATGCAAGAGGAAATATTGTCAACCAAAGAGATGAACCAATGAATAACCACAGTATTATATTTAAGTTTGGTTCTCCCATATCAATAACACATTTGCTTGTCTGTTCCGGTGGTATCCAGCCAGACTTTATTATTTGAATGTCTTTGTTTAGACATTCTGTTTGGAGATTAATGCTTACCCCAATACAAGTTAAAGTGAATGGAATTTCTTTACTCCAGCTCACTGCTGTAATGGTCGAAAACATTTGCTTCCACATACAACGTAACACAGCATCACTGTTTTTTAGGAGCTATTTTCTGCAGAACATAATAAAAACTTAAGGAGCAGACATGACTTGCAAGTGCAACACCGGTTTGCCCACAATCACATGACTTATTGAACTGTTTCATGTTTTATTGTGTGGTGCTGTGTAGTTCTGCAGGATATTTGAACAGTTTGGTCTAAAAGTCGAGTCAAGGTGTGGTGGAAAACCACTTTATTTAATATACAAATTACATCCCTCAATGCCCTTCCAAATAACCCATGAGAAGCGTTGGCAAACTCATCAGAAATGTTACCTATCACGTGTCTTTTCTTGGCAGAAAGGCGCTGGGGAGTGCCTGCTTCAGGTGTTTCATAAAAATAAAAATAAACGCTCCCAAGGCTTGTTTATTGTATGACAACAATATTTCGACAACTTATCACTGCTGTTGTACGACTAGCTTCGCCCCGTTGAATTGTATTATGTATTATTGCTACTTAATATTTATTTTGACATTTGTCACCATGAGCACCACCTGGAAGGTTGCTGCTCTCACACTCTGTCTGAATGAGCTTCACCGCTCAGTCTGACAGCCGTACAGCGAGGAAGACGAGTAAAGTCTCACCGGCAGCAGCACCCACCGATCCCCTCAAGGAAACATGCTTTTTTTGTCTTGGTTATGATAGTTTCCTTCCAGCAGACACTGCCAAAAACAAGCTTCTCTTCCTATTCTGCAGTGTCGTCAACGGCACTTTTCTGAAAAGTTGAAATATATTCAGCTCGGAATGCTTGGAGCGGGCGAACAAAAAAGTGGAGAGCTTGGAAAAAAGTTTCTCGGTGCAGCGCTTTTTCATGTGATGGCATGCGCTCTGTTCTCATTGGAAACACAAAAGACGCTGGACAAGGCAGCCCTGACTTGGCCTTGAGGTGATAATACGTTAGAAACTGCCTCGCTCAAAGTAAATATTGCTCATTTTAAGCATTTTAAAGGAACCTAGGGTTCATTTTTCTTGTTCGAACAGTCTTGCTCATAATCATTTTGGGCACATTTTTCTTCAAACTTTCTATAGAGGACTCAGTATCCGTGCTTGTAACAGGAGAATCAACTTTACTGCTATCAAAGATGTCAGCAGTATACAGCAAAAAAGAACATTGGCTTTGTTGTTGAGTGTGAAATGGTTGTGAACTATTCAAGTATTTTTCAATAAGAATTGGTGAAAACCAAAGTCAATGAGGCTGGTTTGTGATGTAAAGAATGTCTTCAGGATTTGTTTAAAGGGAGCCCACTGGATGAGCTCACAGGTCGGGGCTGTGGTTCACACTCCAACCTAAGACCACGGAAATGAAATGATAAAACAGCAGCAGCCAGCTGGTAAACAGAGGACAAAGAGGGTTTTATGCACACCGGCGGTGTATTTCTGACTCTGTGCGTGTGCATGCAAACATGTACTCGCTTGTCTTGGAGTGTGTGTGTGTTTGCTGTAGCTGTCCCTGGCACAGACAGTGCACATAAATCACAGTGAGGTACTGAGCCTTTCCCTAATGAGGGAGCATGTTGAAGTCAGGTTTTACTTTCCAGCATTTTCTGTGGGTGAGAGCCTGCGCTGTGGAGAGATCACCCGCACACACTTATCCTCAGATGAACCTGACACCTCTATTCTCCGTCTGCGGTGAGATGGCAGTTAGTGATGGCTGTAGAGCGGCACACGGACCAGCTTATCATCCTCGCCTGTGGAATACACACAGCCTCATAAAGGGTGAAATGTGTGTGTGGCTATCACAGAAACTCTGCTGCTAGTCTTTTCTTTAGAGCATTTCTAGCCTAAATGCTTATGCTTTAAAAAGACCAGGGGTCAGATGCATGGCATTCTGTATAAGTTCAAACTGTCTACACACAAAGCTAGAAATATGGATACACACTCTTTTGGTCAAACGTTTAAAAGGTGTTGTTGTGTCTCCTAAAACTAATATATAGCCCAACCCTAACTTCTGGACTACCCTATTATGGGGAACCTAGACATAACATGCAATGTGCACTCCTCACACCCAAGAAAAATCAGTGACAAAGAACATTCAAATGTAAACACAAAGTACCCTTAACTTACCTCTCCAAAATCAAACAAAAGTAAAATAACTGAAAACACGATCCAAACAAAGACTCCTCTCACCCCTACCACTGCTTCAGAGATTGTATATAATACAAATTGTCACTGATATTTTCAGACTTTGTTCTTTACTTTCTCCGTCTTTATATGTAGAAGATATTACGTTTTCGCCGTCATGTTGTTTCCATAGCAACAACAACTTCCTGTCAACAGTGTAAACTCGCCTTCATAATAAAAGCATCTAAATAAAACAGGAAGTTAACCTAAATTACATTTAAGACATACAACTGCAACGAAAGTAACAAAAACAACGTAATATCCTTTTCAGTTTCACAGAACACAAATTGGGTTATTTACATAATATGTTTACATGATTTTGTTGTGCAATAAAACAACAAGAGAAGCGATCTGCAAGGAAACATTGCACACCGTGGTCCCATCTCGATGTCATCGTACTATAATACGATGGCTACATGACGGCATTGCGAGGGCTTCACGTAGTCGTGTTGCCTTCCTAAGACAATCGGGCAGCTTCTTGTTTCCTTCGTATTGTCTTCGTGAGGCGAAAAATGCCCGATGGCACCGATGATCAGACGAAGATGGCGATTTGACAAGATGCCCTCACGATGGCCTTACGAAGGGCAAAATGGACACACAAATTCAACACGAAAATGAACCTTCGCAAGGTCCTTCGGACATTTTTTGGCATGCCAAAGATTTTGCCACCACTCTTCTGCCGGAGCCTGAGAAACTCCACCGGCGGTCATACGATGGCTTAAGATGCCCTCACGAATGGCCCGATGTTGTTACGATCAGAGCCAAATTTGAACATTTCCTTTATCGTGGGTGTTTCTCAATGTCGAGGAAGGATGCTCCAGAGCCACTATTTCAAGGATGCTACGTCATCGAGTCCCGCCGAAGGACTGTTCCAATGTCCAGGCTCCTTGGAATTCTACCGAGCCCGGCGTCCTTCATAGCGAGAAATTTCGAGGCTGCACATGTGTATCCTCCACGGTCTTAAAATCCCCACAATGCTTTGCGCACGGACCAATTTCCAAATCTTTGGCGGAAATCGCGCTCCATTTAAGGCGGGGCCTCGCATATGATGCACACCTGCACACCTGTTAGCCTGTTCCACCATTCTTCGTTTTCCGAGGCTAGGAAGGATTCTTGCCTCGCTTCTGAAGGAAGTGACTCGGAAGACATGTCCTACCAAGGAAGCGTCCTCGACATTGAGAAACACCCCGAGTGTCCATCTAGTGTTAATTCCGGGACATTGTGACAGGGGCTTTATAGAACACAGGGCTTTTGTGTGATCCCGCAATAGTTTACTTGACATTTAATTTAACACAATGTAATTAGAGTCTGGACTGATTCTATGTTTTTCTTAGGGATAAGGAAAGAAAGGCAGAGAGATTAGGCTGGATGCGTTTAATGAGGTAGGATTGCCCTCACACCACTGACATTTCACACCAGTGCACACAGTGAAGTGTGTTTCTGCCCAATGTGCCTGCTCCCCCGGCTGATAAAGGCACGGTGCAATCAAAGCTAGCTGGATTCTGACGTCTTGGTATTTACGTGACATTTAGTGGCTGAATCATCTCATAAACCCTCCGTTTTCTCTTGTTTCCCACCACATTGTCTTCCACTGGATTTATCCTCGTGTTATTGGATTTCCCCTCTGGTTTTTCTCCCTGTGCTTTGTCTTTGCTTTCTGTCTATCAGCCTGCTCTTCTACCTGCTCATCAGTTAACTTCCCCCTTACTACACAGATATACATTTCTCTTTTTATGCCTGTATACAGTTTCTGAGTATTGCTCTAATTTAAATGTTACATCAGGATAAGATCATATTTAATTATAATGTTCACCTTTAATCAACCAGATTTTTCTTACTGAGATCTTCTATGTATTTATCAAGGAAACCGTGGCCATGAATAACAGCGGCAAAAAATAAATAATATAAAAACACAATTGAGTTACATAAAGAATCCTCAGATAAATCCTTTGCACACTCCATAAATGTATATAAAAATTCACGATAATGTTAAATTCTTTCAGAAATACTTCTTTACAGTTTAACATCAGTGTGTAGCAGTTGGTGCAGAACAACCTAACTCTTTATTCACAGTTCTGTTCTGTCTTTAAAAGACAAGATAGGTATACATTTGACCAAGTTGAGCTTTGTAAATAAAAACATACCAGTTAGTGATCCAGAACCAAACTGTGGACTCTGGACAGGAGTTAATACATTTCCCCAAATTGCAAATGCATCATATTGGCGAAGATGTTATTGAATGCAGTCGCTTGTGTAGCAGCATAAAAAAAACGCATCAGACACAAGTGGAACATTGTAATCAAACTGGCAACATTTGTGAATATCATTTTATGACAAATGGACTTGTAAAAACATGTAAATGCATTGCTTTTCTTTTGCAGAACGTCTTGTGAGACTAATGCATTTTCTTCAGAGAATGGAGGAGACTCCAATTCCTCAATGCTTTTTAAATGCTTTCGAATGTCCTCAACACATTACAATTTAAACAATACATTGCATTCCGTTCCATTCCACATAATAGAGGAGCTGCAGAGTGCACCAGAATTATTTTATCTTCAATATGCAAAACAATTGTTATTCTGAGCAATAAATTGGTAATGGGTAATATAAACACTTTATGTGTATGCGTGTGCGGCTGTGGGTGCAAATATGTGAGTGTGTTGGATATGTGTGTGTGTGTGTGTGTGTGTGTGTGTGTGTGTGTGTGTGTGTGTGTGCAAATGGGTGTATCAGTTTTTTTGAAAGAACTTGAGTAAAGCTTTCACAGCTCACAGTGCAGAGATATGAGTGTGACAGCTGACAGAGAATCACAGTAAACTGCTCTTACAACATAAACATACTTGTAAGTGGCTCGGGGGCATATTGAAGCACAGCTCAACACATTTTTCCTTCACATGCCACTTCACTGGAGATTCACTGCTCATGTGCCTCTTTTGCTTTGTTTCATTCTCGTTTTATTCCTTATGGAGCTTTCAGACAAAAAATGTCAGCATGATAACTGAGGGCTGAGAAGAGAAAGGCTTCTTGTGAAAGGAGGCACGGTCACAGAGAGGCAGCTGGAACAATGTGTTAACAAAGAACCTGTAACAGATGTGTTCTGCACAGTCATGGTTCCCAGTAGTGATGGCAAAATGAAGCTTTGAATGAAGCATCGAACCACTTGGACAATTGTGTCGGAAATAGGTTCATTTCTCGAAGCTTCAGTTACAGCGACCTCTCCTGGCGAAGTGCAAGGCTGCAGTGGGTTTAACGTATCTTTACCTTGAAAAATATTCGATGCACACACACACTAAGACTGAATATCATGTTCTATTTGCAATTAAAGATTGATAATTGTGTGTATTGGGTTATTGAGAAGAGACTAGAGAGTGCTGGACATTTTTTTGGGCGGAGACGGCCTTTTATCAGTTATTAAAGTATTAAAGTTGAAAAGCAATGATTAAAAGTTCATCCATTCCGGGCTTTGAACCAGCTGCGCGGCGGACATCGCAGCATTCAGGCCGCCGGCTCTATCCACTGGGCTATCTATTCCTTAAACAATTAAACTGTTTTTATATTACTCATATTTGTCTTTTTGTTCACAACTTCACATTTTGAAGTGTTTCCCAGAACGACCTATCTTTCTTCCTGGCTTGCTCTATAATGATCCAATTCAAATGCAATACCAACAACAACTCAACAGCAACAACGCAAACTACGACAACAACCCACACATTGCACATTGTTTAGAGCGGTTATAAAGTGTTGAAGCGCTCAAATTCGAAACTGTTTCAACCTGTCACCTGTCAGAATAGAGACGAAGCAGTGCATTGAATCACCTGATTGGACGGCGAACCAGTCAAGTGATTCATTCAGGAAATGAAGCAGTTGCTGGTTCAGACGTCACATGTCACGTGATTTGAAGCAAGCTTCGAATCACTGCTTCTATGGAAAAGGAAGTCCAGGGTTGAAGCTCCGTTCGAAGCTTCAGTGTCAAACTGCCATCACTAGTTCCCAGTGTTGATCACTACTAATATGACCTTAAGTATGCAGGTAAACTATGATGCATGCCTCCCAGTGATGCAAGATGTCAGGTAATGGTCGGGCCAATCATAGGGACACAATGTAAGAGCAGTAAAGTAAGCAAGGAGGGCAATCCCAGAAGGATGTCCCACCCTTGCCTTCTGAGAAATATTATCAGGGTTTATAGCTTTAAAGAGGACCTATAATGCTTTTGGAGTCTCCTTAGATTAATTCCATAACATAGTGACATCACTATGTAACACTTGGCTAGTACTTGGCTAAGGGGCGGGACATTTCTGAAAGATCTCTAAGCGGTTGACCAATCACAACAGAGCAGGCCAGCTAACCAATCAGAGCAGACTGGGCTCTGGTTTCAGACAGAGGGTGGAAAGAGGTGCTGCAGCACAGGCAGTATGAGAACAATAAAGAGCTTTTTGAACATGAAAGCATGGAGACATGTCCAGACACTAAGTACTAATATGAACCTGAAAATGTGCAGAATATGTCCTCTTTAACTACCCTGGTTTCTCACTCAGAGGAAGGCAAGACGCTTGATGAAATTCCAGGCATCCCCTCAATTACTGAGGAGTTTCTCCTAGACCATCAAGAGTGTCCTGCCTGCTACTGACACAGCATGAAACAGAACTGAAGGGCTCTGCCAAGAGGGTTTTGTTGGGCTGACTGTACAATAAGCAGAGCTCTGAGCTGCCATCAGGGTATTTACACGAGGCGTTGCAAGAATAAGACCATCCCTGTTCAGGTTAAAACGAAGGAACCAGATACACCTCCCAGACAATTTTCATTACTACTTCATATTCTATGCACACATTGCAATCTGGTGTGATTATATTTTATAAATGGTTGGATGTTACAAATAAAGTGATGATTGACTGATTTATTCTATGACATTTCAATTTCACTTGGCTCATTGTTGCATCTTATTCTTCGACTGGTTCTTTGTGATGTTTTATTTCCTCTCCTGAGGAAAAAAAAAACTAATATTAAAGAGTACAGCTGCATATGTATCTTAGTGTGGTGCTCTAAGTGCAGATATAAAACAGGACCAGCATGATCCAGTGTAGTTGGATAACTCTGTTATTTCTTGGTGACAGCCTCTGCTGAGAATTCCTAACAGCTTTTGTTTTTCACTTTTACTTTAGCCCTCTAAGTGTGTCTTGTCAGCTGATTGGAGTTATTAATGTGACATCTCTGAGGCGGATGTGAATGTTCCAGCAGGGGAAGCAGTTATCAGGTCCTGAGAGACGTTAAGTGGTTGTCAACATGTGCTCTGCCGACCCCCCGCTGGTCACTGCTCCTCTCAACAGGGGGGTATGTGTATCTTTTTCAGTCAAAGTAGGGCCATATATGAGGCTGATTCTATCATATTAGTGAATCAGAACCGAATTATCTTTAAAGAGGCCATATTATGCTTTTTGAGTTTTTCTCCTTCCTGTGTTATATAGGTATTTGTGCCCACCCCCTGCCTGTAAGAGACACTAAATACTAATATGAACCTGAAAATGAGCAGAATAGGGCCTCTTTAATAAAATCCAACATCCTAATAGCAACTCCAGGCACAATTTCAGGTTAGGTTACTGCTCGTATTAACTGTGTATATGTGAGAGGGTCAGCACTCGTCCTTCTCATGCCTTCCATCCCCAGCACAGCCAATCATGTTAGTCTGTGTATTAATATATTTCGAAATACCAAAGTATATCCAAATGGATATGAGCGTATCCAGTATCATCTCTGATTATGTGTGTTATAAAGGTAATGTCTTAAAGGAATAACTCAGGCCTCAGTGGTGTGTGTGTGTGTGTGTGTGTGTGTGTGTGTGTGTGTGTGTGAGCCTGTAGCGAATGAGTTGTCGAGCCAAACAGAGTGCGAGACAGTGACAGGGTGTGCATGTGCTTGTAATCAGAGCCTAAGAAAGACTGCCATCTGAGATATTTGCCCTCCCCCCAAAAAAAATTTTACACAGCTTTTTATTTTAATGCTATGATCTATGTGATATTAAATGCTAAGTCAAATTAATAAAATTAATAAAATTGATAAAATTATAAACTTGTGTTATAAAGACTATTTATGATTAGCCCACATTTAGAGCATTTTGCTATTCAGAACAGATCACGTGAGAAGGTGTGTGAGCGTTACAATCTGTCGCTAATTCTGGAGTTCTTCTCAGTTTGGATTCTGTAGCCTTCCTATTCTCTTTTGATAAAAAAATGGACTTCAGTAGATGGCTTATTAGCATCAAGCGGAGAGCAGCAGTTTCCATAATAACTCAATCTTCTGCTGCTAACTGTAATGTGGTGTCGCTCTGTGCTGTGTAAGTTGGTTTTCTGCTATGGTCAGAGGTTGGCCCACTGAAAGGCCCAAGCAAAGCTGTTGCTGTGATGCTGTTTGGTGTGAGAAAGGCAGTATGAGAAAAATAAAGAGCTTTTTGAACATTAAAGCATGGAAACATGTCACAGTAGAGACACTGTACATACTAATATGAACCTGAAGATGAACATAATATGACGGTATTTCATTTGTGTCACAGTAAATGACGGTTTGTGGTCCCTCCCATGAAAATTACATGCCCTCTCTGTAGTTTTGCTCTAGCACCACGCCTGGTGTCGGTAAATAAATGATACAGCAGTAGAGTAAAGCCCCTGTATTTATTCTGCCAACTGCTGAGTTTAGTGATGGGGGTTAACGTTAAGTTAGCAACAACTCCAGCCCTGCAGCAGCAAACCAGTCTTTGCTGTGCTTCACTACCACAGTCTGTGTTGCTCTCACTGACATGCAAAATATGTTCTACAACATCTGTAACCTATTTAAAAAATGTTTGTTGTTAAATGACAATTATTATACTTACTTTGTCGATCTATAATCCAGTTGCCTGCAGAATACACTGTTGTGAAGAGTGAGTGGTGATTTACATCTGCTGGATAGAGGAAAGGTACTAAATCAAAGAGAAAATATTTTATGGGGGTTTGCAGAAAGCTCTAAGAGAGACATGTGCTGATTCAAAGTATCTCCGTGAGACGAGCTGCCTGAGCCTGGATCCTCTGAGAGCCAGCGGGCCTTATTGTCTCTTAGCAGACATGAATGCTGGAAGAGGTGACATTTAAATGGGCGAGACTAGCCATTCATTCACATTTACACATGGCCACTGGCTGCAGGTTCTTTCTCTCTCATTACACTGACTCAATAAGGGTTCAATGCATGATGGAGATGTAAAGGGAGAATGACTAATGCCTCAAAAGAGGGAAGTGAGGAATCTCTTCTGTCTGTCTCTGTGCCTATAAGATTCTGCTGTGATGGCTTCATTGTCTGTGATTACGGGAACATTGGAGAGTGATGGACCCATCAAAGGAGCGTCTATTTTCTCTCAGGCTTTGTCTCCCTCCTCTTCCCCTCGCTGTCTCCCCTCTCTCCCGGGGTTCAGAGAAGAATGTCTGACAGATTGCAGCCAGTGAGCTGCAGTCAGTCAGTCCTGACCCTCTTACCATGCACTGTGTAGCTGTTATAAGTATTTCACTGCTGCTTCCAACAATACAATAAATTACCTGCAGTGAGTACGAATCCCAACTATCAATGCCTTTTGAAAGTGTGTTACATTAACCCTTGCTGTCTGGATCAAATGTTATTATCAGGGATGTTTTTCTAAACTTTCCCATTCCAGCCTGCTATCAATCTAGTTTCAAACAGTATTTAACTATTAGTTCAATATTGGTATAAAATGCCAGTGTTTGAGGGTGCTAACACCATGAGCTAAATTATCCTTGATTAAAAGTCATAATCCTTGTGCCTTTTTGTAATTTAGCTCACATGCTCTAACTAGCACAAGACACCAGACAAAGCAGAGGCTGATGGAAATTTTTAGTTTGGAGTTTGTTTTTGTCCATCAACAAACGTATTGAGTAATGTCTGTACCTAATCCATCCAAAAGCTGTTGAGATAATTGAAAAAAAAGTACAGAAGGATCCTGCTGGAATATAGAAATTGGACCTGTAACTTGGCAAGCTTATAATGATTCATAAGAGTCCCACATTGAGGACAAGAGGAAGAGAAGTAGTTATCAATTATATTCTACTGTATGTTAAGAACAGCTCAACAAATTGGCTGGACTTGCTCTGTATGACATAAAGCCATGTATTGTCCTGTTGTCAAAGCTTTTTACATGATGTTTGAGTGATGCCAGCACTAAATGAAAAAGGTGGAGTAGCTATATACATTTACTAGGGACATTCTTCCCTTTTATAGTAGTTAAACCAACAACTAACAACTCAACATACAGGAGTAACACACTACCTTAGTCAAAAATTGACATTGGTTAAGAATAATCCACCTGTAATGTCAGTGTTTCCCCTGAATCTGAGTTTACGATTCAGTAGCAAGCAACAGCTTGGTTGAAGCCTCTGAGTCCTCCAACCCGTCAAACATTTCTCTGTTACTCTGAAAAGTCACTTCAGTTCTGGAGTAGACTGTAACGTAGTGACATCTTTCAGCCTTGCAACATCTGCCCGTCAGTCAAGAAGATGTGCACCGTGTGCCTCACACAACAAGTACAGCCTGCTGGTACAGTTGAAGAATGTCTCGCCTGTGGTGTGGGGGGGGGGGGGGGGTCTGCTCTTAGCTAGCTGGGCCCGAAGGCTCTTCAGAGTAGAGAGTTTTTTTTTCAAAGTCTGCCAGAAAAGTTTGACCTTTTGGTTGCGCAATAGAAAAACACTGGAGATCATTGGAATTCCTAATTTGGCACCCCTGGCACGTGCGCTCAGCAGGCTTCAGAACATTGGGAGCAGGGTTTCTCCTCACGTTTCCTCTCTTGTCCTCAGGGGGCTGTCAATCTCCGAGCTGTTTATCAAACTTCTTAACACGATTCAGCGTAACACCAAATGTACCCAACCAAACAGCCGAGAATAGAAAAATTAAACATTTCTCATGTCCTGGAGGCAGATTATTGGCATGACTGGACTGGAAACTGGAAATGTTACAAACGCCCTAATCCTGTCTCCTGTCTCCTGCCTCCTGCCTCCTGTCTCCTGTCTCCTGTCTCCTGTCTCCTGTCTTCTGCCTCCTGTCTCCTGCCTCCTGTCTCCTGTCTCCTGTCTCCTGCCTCCTGTCTCCTGTCTCTTGTCTTCTGTCTCATGCCTCCTGTCTCCTGCCTCCTGTCTCCTGGCTCCATGTGACTGAAGACTGCATTAACCATGACAAATCGATGTACATGTGTAGAGTTATGTAAGAGACCATGATAAACTGGGGGCCAAGTCAGGACACAGCCCTGAGGTTTGGAGTTGTGCTGTTTGATGTCAGTCTTTGTGTTAAAATAATTCTCCAGCTCTCTCTGTCCTGCACACACAGATGGAAGATGATAATCATTTCTCAGTCAGTTTTTTATGATTCAGAGGAAAACAAGAAGCCTTTCCAAAAGTTCAAAACAGTTCCTTAGAGTTTCCCCTCATGGGAAGACTAACCCAACTAAAATAATACTTTAAAAAGAAAAAAAGATAAAGCAACGACTTTTTGGAACAGTGAATAAAGCACATTCTCTCACAAATGACTGTTCTCAGTTAAGACTTAAGAGTTAAATGTATTATGTCAACATATTTCACATAACTGTATAAGGTCAGTTGAAAGCAATAATATTAAGTTTATATAACACATATTAGGTCAACTTAATATTATTGCTTTCAACTGACCTAATTTGAACATTTAGACACAATACATTTGATCCAAGTCAACGTTTCAGTTTTTTCCGTGCATTATACAGTGACTGCTATAATCAGCATGAATAGTGGTGTCTGTTATTTCCAATGCATAATAATTGTCCATAACCGTATAGTTAAATCATATAAAAGACACTTCTTATAACACAAGGTTGGCTGTATGTCAGTTAATGTATGCTTATATCCTATTATCTATTTAGAATATTGACCATTTGAAAAGGAAACTAATGTAAAAGTCCATGAAGAAGCAAAAGAAGAAGTCCATCGATGTCCAGTTGTTGTTGTTAACACTAAAGAATGGTTCTGTACTACACAGAATACAGAGTCTTTCATGATACATTTTCACCAAATGGTAAAGCAATGCAGGCTGAAAGAAAGAAACTTTTCTTGTGGCACAACATTTATAACTAGAGAATGCAATTCCTGAAGAAACTGCTAGTGGGAATGCCACTAAAGCTGACGCTGAACTGCTATGCTGAAATGTAATGTGTAAGAAGAAAGTGAAGAATTTAGATTGAAATGATACATGAACACTGGGGGCTTGAATGTGTGATAAGAGAAGAAAAGAAAGTAGAAAAGGCTTGGAAAAGCAGCAGAATATTTGAACTGCAAACTTTTGAACTAACTTGATGGCGAATGATCTGTCACCAGGGGCGGATTGGGACACAAATTCAGCCCGGGACGTTCAGACGCAGCGGCCCACACACCGGCCCACTCGTGCGGACCACCCTTGTAGCCTACAGATAAATTATACCTCTATGCTCATCATGGGCGACGCCAGAGATGTTCTTTTGGGGGTGCTGTGGGGTAGCTTGACGTTTATATAGGGTGCTCAAACATTTAGGGTTTCCCATTAATGTACCGGTCGCTACAGTGGAATTTTACTAATTTCTACTGCAACACTCCCCACACGCACATGCACAGTAGGCCTACTACACCTGCGACTGTTACATTGAAGGCTCGATAGTCAGCTCACGGCATATAGGTGTAAGCAGGGGTAAAGTGCTATTTTTTCTCAAGTGGGGGGTGAACCTCCTCTAGGGGGGTCCATGGGCATGCTCCCCCGGGAAGATTTTTTTTTAATTATTGAAGTTAAATGCATCAATCTGGTGCACCTTGAGAGCAAAATTATGAGATCTATGGATACATCTTTCAACACCCATTTGAAACAGAACTGTAAACAGATTTACTTTTTCTTTATGGATATTTTACTAATCACTCCCCTTTTAAACTGTCATCTTGTTTTACTGTCAAATGGTATTTCATACCTGTTTTTCATTTATTCTCTTATTTTTTAAATGATGATCAAACAGTTTTGAGACCCACTGAGATAACTTAGAATAAAGTTATCTAAACACTGAGAGACTCCTTTACCTCACTCAGCTGACGTTATCTGACAGGAGAGGACTTTCCTTTTACATTGCTAAAATTTTTCATGACGGTTTTCTCAGTTAACTAATGCTAACAGTAACAGAAATTAACACAGCCCTGCACACTGCACCTGTCATTATTTGCCGGGTCTGTGGTTCATCCTCCTTCTCCTTCTCTTCCTCATCTTTACTGCGACTGGGAGAGGGAGCCCTTCTACTAAACAGCTCTGTGATTTTCGAACATTTCTCAGCATCTTCCTGTAGCAATTTGCGTTTTTTATTCTAGCTTTTTCAGCCCCACCCATTCCTTTTTTACTGTTCTCCATCTTGTCTTTCTCAATTTCGCTAGCTAACTTACTGATCAATCATCAAACGAAGCTAGGGAGCTTGTCTGATGGGGAGCTTATGAGAAAACCGTGTTTCATAGCGAGCATTGTGTTGCCATGGCAACAACATTTGAAGAAATGTCAAAACTGGCACATAGATGTCTTCACGGCTGGACTGTTAGCACACATGTGAAGTTTGAGCACTTTTTGACCATTTTCATAGGAGTTATAGCAATGTCGTGTTTTACGGCGAGGGATGCGTTGCCATGGCAACAGCTTTTGAGGAAAACTCACTAATGGCACATATACATGTTGAGGGCTGGACCATTAACTGTCATCTGAAGTCTGGTGGTGTTTTGACAATTTTCAGATGAGTTAAGACAACATCGTGTTTTATGGCGAGGGATGCGTTTCCATGGAAACGGCATATGATGACACCCCATAATTGACAGAGCTGTTGAGGGCCGGACCATTAACCATTATCGGAAGTCTGGTGCGTTTTGACCATTTGCATAGGAGTTACGACAACATCGTGTTTTTTGGCGAGGGATGCGTTTCCATGGAAACAGCCTATGCTGAGATCTCAGACTTGGCGTAGAGCTGTTGAGGCATGGACCGGTGAATACAAGTGAAGTTTGGGGGACGATCGGACTGTGTCCATTGGAGTTACAGCGACATCGTGTTTTATGGCGAGGGATGCGTTGCCATGGTAACACCACATTACGTAACATCAGATTTGAAGTAGAGCTGTTCCGGGCCACAGTCTTAACCATCATGTGATGTTTGGTGGCGTTCTGAGCATATCAGTTGGAGTTATGACATCATCATGTCATAACTCCAACACACAGGTGTTTGTGTTTGAGGTGATGACGTTATCAAACACCTGTGCTTGAGCCCAGAGATCAAAGGTTTCCATGGTGATGAGATAATCAGTGAGAGGAGAGCCTTTCCATTGTTCTGAATGAAAGATATACCTTACATGTGAACGTTTTGTTGAAGAACCGATATCGGTGAAATGTCAACGCGTGAAGCATCTTAGGACCCTAAGGAGCGTCTCAGTCTGCTTTGTGTGTACTTTTGGGTCAATAATGTGGTATTTTTGGCAGATTAACTAAAGGTGTGCGGCTGCTGCTGTAAGGAAAGATCAGGCTGAATTTACCATGGGCCTTAACCTGTTAAGCCCGAGAGCCCCCGCAGGTTTTTTTTCCACGAAACTGTGTCTCAGGGCTTCTTAACATTAAAAACCTATTATTGTGTAATACCCGATTAACGGGAAGAAACTCAGCTAACTGACAATACGAACCATTTTTACCGAAACAAAACACAAGTCTCAAGAAGCGTCTAAATGAGCCCTGAGCGAAAAAATGCTAACACACTTAGCACAGAACTCATGTTAAAATACCCTTATTACTTATCGTATCTGCACAAACAAGATATCGATTAGCAAGCTGAGATTCCACAGATTCTACAGGTATTAGTATCATCACTGAGCGATCAGAACTCGCGGCGAAATGACAACAAACAACAACAACAAAATTTGCTTTACGGGACCAAATCGGAAAATAAGTCTTACCGTTGCTGTGTTCTGATCAAAAGTTGTGTTCAACGGCATTAAAACGATAAAAACGCTGCTGAAGGTTAATCCATAGGTTAATCCAATGTGTCTGTCACTTTGAAATGATTACTGATAATCCATCTTCATATTTATATCAATAACGGAGTTTTCTTATTAGCTGCTAATGATAGCTACCAGAGTGAATCGCAGCTTCCGGTTCCGGGGCATTCTGGCTGTGCATCACTCATTCACCAATGGGTAATGTTTAGATGGATTTTAGGAATTTCCCCTCGATTCTATTGGCTCTAACGGTTAAAAAGAGATGTCAATCATCAAAATCGAACGAGGGGGGCCAGAGATATGGAAAATCCACCCAAATGACCCCCAGAAGTGGGTTTTTTTTTTCTAAATCTCTCTAAAAAGGTCAAATTTCACTTGTTTTGCATCAATCTTGATACAGGGTACTTATTATATGTTATAGTTTGGATTCCTAAAGCTTTTAGTCTACCATCCCATCATTCAAGGGTGGTTTTCACTATAAGTAATGTTTTTTTTTTGGACGGACACTATAATTTACATTTTTTTACTATGTTCAATCTGAATTTATTTTAAAATAAAAAAATCCATATTGATTCTGACGTTTCTACATCCAACTCACAGGTTTATCATTGCTTTGTGAAAAAAGATTATTAATTTACCCCTTTTAAAAGGGAAGATATATTCATTTTGTTGTCATTTTCGAGCCTGAGACCTGAAAAACAGGCTCAGGGCTTAACAGGTTAATGGGGACATGTTGAACGTTTTTGTCACTTCATGCCCTCAAGAGGCATTTTGTTTAATTTTTTTGCTTAATTTTTGTGTTAATGTTTTCCTACGTTTGTCATGAAAAATGATGTCCCAGGAGTGTAGGGTTTGGGAATTATGGCAGGTTTAAAAAAAATATATGAAGGCGAATTTCAAGCTGTCCTCCACTCTAGCTTTGAGATCACACACTTTAACGAGCTGCGCAATACACACTAATGTTCAAAACTGAAGAAGTTCTCTTTACAAAGGTCTGAACAATGTTTAAAATCTCTAAAAGTATGAATCAGATTTAAAAGTTGTGTAATACGAATAATGTCAGAAAGATGAGTAACATTTTAAAGTTGGAATGAGGTTTCTGAGTGAAAGTATGAAGGAACAGTTAGCAGTTGAAGTCGCATGAAGATTTTTCAAGTCTTAAGAGTTTCTGCATTGACTTCCATCTTAAACATTTGATGAATTATGGGATATATCTCTGGAATTATGAAAGTTATGAATGAGAAAAGTAATAGCAATCGATTCCTGACCGAACTGAACGTTTTTATGTTTGAACTGAGTTTCTGCGATGTGGAATATGGGAGCAGAAGAGCCGCAAAGAAACCCGGCGGAATAAAAATAAAAATAATAATAAATCATTTGTGCTTGGAAGTAGTTGGAAGTAGTTGGAATGCTGTATCAGCATTCCCACTAAATTAGTATTTAAGAGTAGCCATTTTTTCTCTGAGAATATAAATATATATATTATGTAAAAATTGACAGTGTGAAGTGAAAGATGTGACTTTTCAAATTAATGGTTGGAAATATTAATTTTTTGCTACTGGAGTGTAATGATCTGTTTGTACTAAATGATTCAGTAAGACGTTTTTTTTTATCTTGTCAATTACTGAGAAGACATCTTGATTTGTCCCTGCAGCAACCTGCCAGGGGAATTATAGTATAGAGTATTACAGGTCCACCCAGATGGTTCCTCTCACTGCAGGATGGGGGGGGGGGGGGGGGTTTATCTCAACTGGCATCACCACTTTGATTTGTCTCTGGGTTCACAGCCATGACTTCTTGTGGTAGCCTGGTTTGAATGGAACTGTTTCACCGATTCTCTGAGTAAGTTCAGATTGAACGTGAAGAGAACTTTGGAGGCATGAGTATGTATGTTGTGTATGAACGCATGGAGGTCGCAGGAGGAATTGAACAGATGCTGATGTGTTTAAGGCAGAATGAATGGAAATACAACTAAGAAAGAGTGATGCAGTGGTGGAAGTATACCAAGTATGGATGGCTGTCTAATGGAGATTCGAAATAAAAACTCCAATAAAGTGCTGCATGGCACAAAATCTCATGAATATTTTTGTCACGATGCTTGCCGATGAACGAGCTATCTGCTCAAACTCAAGTTGTGAGTGGCGTGACCTGGTGTTGTGTGTTTTGATTGCTTCAGGCAGTGAACTGTTCTTGTTTCGTGTCTAAGGAGCCTTCGATAAAAAAAGGTTTCCAACAGAGTGCTTACATCTAACGTGACATGGATAAATACTTACTGCATATCAAATCAACATTGTTTTGAAACTCTTAATGAATCTAAATAAGGGAAGGGAGGGACTTTTCCTTGTTCTAGTTGTAAATCCCTGCAGCTGATTCAGGAGCTTACAGATGCTTTTCTACAACAGATAAACCACAGCAGCTCTTATTCTTTTTCTCGGCAGCATCTTAACTAAAAACCATAAAAGACCATGTCTGTCTTTATTTCAGCTCCTGCCACTGGTTCAATCAATCAATCAATGTTTATTTATATAGCCCAATATCACAAATGTTACATTTGTCTCAGTGGACTTCACAGTTTGTACAGAATATCAGTATGACAATACGACACCCTCTGTCCTTAGACCCTCACATCGTACAAGGAAACACTTCCGGACTTGGTTGGACTTAGATCTGGTTGGACTTAGATCTGGTTGGACTTAGATCTGCAATATTTACTGCATTCAGGTTGTCATTCAAGGTTTAACCCAAAGGAAAACTAATTATGTTTCTCAGGTAATATAGTAATATATAAGGTTTTTCATCGTGTAATAAGATAGAACTATAACAGAGGTGATAATGTAGAGGCGACCCCGAGGAGCAGCAATACTTCTCAAAATGTTATGAGAGCTGAAGTTCAACATCTGGTTAGAAGCTCTGATATGATCCATTTACTGACACGTGGCAGTGTCTTTCAGTCCTCAGTAAGTTACTGATGTGTATGTGCGCATTCATACGTGTGTGTGTGTGTGAGTGGGAAATTCCCTCCTTCCAAATAAATAACAGCGATCATAAATGTACTCCTCACTCGTGAGCTGACTTACTAGTTTGCAGCACACAGCGGCTTCACACTCACACACACGCACGCACGCACGCACGCACGCACACACACAGGGTTTTGTCTACTGTTCAGACGTCACAAATGGGAATTTTGTATTTAACTCTTTTGCATTCGTGATCACATTGTAGTCAGGAGATTTGATAAGAGCGAGCTCTTCAGATATCTTTCATTAAATGCTTCTGTGACAAAAAAAGTTCCTTGTAAAGAAAAAAATGGGACTTTAAAGAGATGTTTTGTTTTCCCCCTTACACAGTGAAAGAGTGATGGTGACATTGCTGCTGTACTGTCATGTTAGAAGGTAACTCTACAGATCACTCCAACACATTTACCTTGTTGTATAGCTAAAAGTATGTGCATATATATCATGTTTTATAATTATAATATAGTTGGATTTTTGACTTGTTGAATAGTTGTGCAGTGATGGTAAAATCTTTCCGGCAGCAATCTGTTTTAAATATCACAAACAATCAGCGTTTCTGCATCAGTAAATTAGACGGAGAGAGTCATTACGTTAAGTGTTTACCCTATAAACTGCTTTTCATCCAAGGAGAAACCAATACTGAGCTACCTGCAGAACCATATGAATAAAACTGTTTACAGGCACTACAAATAGTCACCTACACAAAATGACCCATTCAGCAATTGGACATTTGGTTTAAGTAAACTGCTGAAATAAAAGTCTGAAAAGAAAAGCTGTGTCATTGGAGTGGAATCCTGTTTCAAAGTCCAGTAGATGCCTCAAGTCCCTTTCAAGTGGAGAAACTGCACAAAATCAGAGGAGACTTGATAGATATACATCTGGCATAGACAGAGCTATGACAGTTGTGGTCAAGGTGGAGATTAAGTGAAATAAACAATGAAGATACCTAACAGCAAGAAACCTGCAGGTACAGTTGCTTCAAATAAGACAAACTGTTAAAAGTGCTGGTGCATTACTGTCAAATGAACCAAACTATGAGACACAAGTAGAGCAAGAACATTTGACTCAAAAGCACAACCAGGCAAAAATGTTTAGTCTAGTCTTTAATCAAAAAAGGCAACAAATAATACAGGTTAAGATCCAAAATGAACAGACTTGAAGCAACGAAAAACTTTTTTGGGTGAAAAAACGCCAAACTGCTAGAACTGTAGCTTACACTTGGGGAGTCTCTTGGAGCACTTCATGGAAGACAGACAAGACAAACTGGCACTGACCAAGGCAACAGCATAGACTAAATACACAGGGGGGGGGGTCCATCCACCATTTGTTGCAGATTTCCCCATTACAGATTATGTGGCCATCCTTAGAAGGATCTCTGCTAATTGTGATCTCTGTTCCCAGCCTCACCGGCAGTGCTGTTTGGACATGTTTCCGTGCCATTGCTGTGAATTGCTCCTAATAGTTGAGACTTGTGCTGTGCTACTGTCTGACCACCTTAATAATAGGTTCAATAAGAGGGACAGTTACAGGAGACTGAAGCCCTGTGAGGTGAGCTACAGAAGGCACACCATTTATTACAGCGATACTTCCTTTATGAAACGCTGTTCTGCTTTAAAATGGTTAAAGTCATGATGAAGCCTGCAGCACAGCTCGGTCTGTTTAACAACCTCCAGCTCATCAGATAACAGCCCGGCATCACCCCGGGTTGTAGTCTCGTGAACGTCATCTAATTCAAGACATTACACACTAATACACCGTCTCCTTTGAGGACTTAATAAGATTAAATTATTACGCTTCCAAGGATGACTCCTTACACGGGCATTAAAGGTAGAGGCTTAAGAAGATACTGAAAAGAGAGGCAGCTAACAGAACAAGTAAATCAGTTATGAACAAAACAATACATGTGTGCAAAGAAGGAAGGCAGACAAAAACAGAAGAAGAAATGTGGTCATAAAACAAGACTGCTGGTTGTAAAGAATGAATTCATATTGTCCTGTATAACTGCAAATGCAGGAATGTACAAATGTGTAAAGCTTCATGGGATCAAGTCCCCGTGATGAAGAAGCTCTGATGGTTCCCTGTAGCAGATCAGCTCTGTAGGTTCTGTAGAATTCAAGTCGGGAGTTTGACTTCATCCCAGGCAAACCTGTTCCTGTGGGGAAAACCACCAGATTGTTCATATTGTAGGCTCACCTTATGGATGTAAAGCTGCGATCACATGACAAGCAGTAAATCAACTCTGCGCTGACCGGTCCCCCCCAACTAGGCAAAAGCTCTACCTTGACGTCGCACAACACTTGACATTTTTGCCGAGCTTTGTGCTTAAAGGCCCACACCCTGCGGTGAGCAAAGAGCAAACAGGTTATCATGTTTACAGCTTGACTGTGTTCATCTGAGAGGAAAGTTATCCAGTCGTTTTATTTCAACAGCCTTTCTCTTTTTAATTACCTCCCCATGTTCCACCTTTTTCTTTCGTCTGATCATCTCAACCCTCCATTTTGCCAGGTGACTCACATGTCACCAGGTAGTGTGTGCATCGCCGTGATACGCAATGATGTCATTTGAAACTGAAACCGGTGCGTGGATTCTCAACTTTTCCATGTTTGCTATATTATAGCTGGTCACTGGTCAAGTTGACAGGCTAGCACACAACCAGTCAAATAAAAGTATGCAGAGAATGGAGGGCCAGGCCAGAGGACCCTGAGGCCCCCGGGGGTGTCCCTCTGCTCTCCATAGCCAGTCTGCCTCTGCGTCTTAGAATATGTAACTCATTTTGGATATGCTATGTGCCTGGGCAGCTACATTACACATATAAAGATCAACAAACCTGTCAAGCAGATATTGCACGATTAATACAAGAGAGGAGCATGTCCATCTTCTGCTCACTGCACCAACCCTTATAACACACCATCACATTTTGGACTTGCTAATACATTTGGTTTGGCGTTGCTGACTGTGTGAGTCTGTATGCTTTTTAAAGCATTTACTTAATCTGACTCTCAAATATTGGACATTTTGAAAGGCCCCGTAGGAGCGTGACACATTGACATGGAGCGATCTTGTTCAAAACCGTACGCCATGTTTCCAGGAAAGTGGCTCCGAGCGGCTCCCGGCTGTGTCAGAGTCATTTATCAGGAAATGTAGATGTATTAGCTCTTTAGTCGCGCTTCTCGCTAATCGCTTTTTCCTTCTTTATTAGTAGAGCTGAAACTGGCCAGGAGAGAGGGAGAGAGACGTACAACATGCAGCAAATAGATCACATTTAAACCCCAGCCTTAGAACACGCAGGCCGTGGGAGGAATTAAATAAATAGGTAGCTAAATGTTTTGCTGCTTTTGGCTCCTAACACCTCCACAGGATCAACAGTTATTTCCTCTCTTCCTTAAACACTTTTCCTCGGTTTGATTCATAAGAAGGCACACTTTTGAAGCTGTGTTGCCTCGGAGGCACTGATTGGCTGTGGCTCACCAAGAGTTTGGCATGAAGCAGGCTTGTTAGGGTGACAGCTTCAGTCTTGTTTCAAGCTGCATTTGATTAAACTTGAGGAGGTTGTGTGAATATCAATCACTGACCGCTGTCATTCAGTGGCTTTAACCAAGAGAATGTTCAGCAGACAAAATGGTGTCCCTTCGCCTAACCTCAGGATTTTCATCATTCTTCCACCGCTTTATCCTCTCCTGAGAAAGAGAGGATGTAATGTTTGCACTGTGATCTTGCCGGTCACTGGTCACACAGGGGATACAGTTCAACTAACCATAGTGATTCAGTTATCTTTGCGTCTGTTAGAGTCCATAAGTCAGCTTCCCATGCCTTAAAGAAACTTGCAAGACCTAACTTCTTAAGAAATTACTTTACCCTCCATATAATTCAGAAATCCTTGTATACTTATTCTCCCAAAATAAGCTTGAGGTATTTGGTATCGGTGTAAACTTCTGAATTGTCACTTGAAATGCTTTGATCAAAGATGAGTTTTATAAAGAGATACCAGTGGATAGATCTGAGATCAAAGCCCTTCCAACTCAGTCTCACATAAAAACATGTGACAGCTACGTTGCTCTCCAGGGAAAAACCTAATAGCTCACAAAAACGCCTCGCAAATTGAAACATGGCTTCATTTTTCACCCTATTCATTTATAATGGCCAGCGACCTTGTCACGTGATGGTCAAAATTCCAACCAGAAAATATGGCGGACATCAGATTTATGTCCGAAAATACTACATTGCAGGATAGTTTCGCCATTAAAATGGGTTTTGATTACATTTTTTGTGAGACATTTTAAAGCCAGAATATTCCTTCAGTAGATGTATTTGATATTGTGTAAATGCTACATTTTCATGGTTACTAAGGTAGTTTTTGGGGTGCAGCTACCGCTTTATCAAGTAGATTGCGTGTTAATTAAACGTTATTTATGCTGCAGTTATTAATGTTAAAGATGTTAAAGCAGGGATGATGTATTTCTTCTTCTTTGAATCTCCCACAGACCCTATATGTAGCCTATATGAGGCTGCCGATACAGCACATTTTATTAAAGTGAACAGATAAGGAAATACTCTCTTTGTGCTACAGCCCATCCCCCCCTTAATAAAACATGTGAAATGTAATAAGTCCTGACAGTCAGACGACAGACAGACATACAGACAGACAGACAGACAGACAGACAGACAGACAGGCAGACAGGCAGAGACACACACACAGACAGACAGACACACAGACAGACAGACCCACACACACACACACACACAGACAGACAGACAGACAGACAGACAGACAGACAGACAGACAGACAGACAGACAGACAGACAGACAGACAGACACACAGACAGACAGACACACAGACACACAGACAGACACACAGACAGACAGACAGACCCACACACACACACAGACAGACAGACCCACAGACAGACAGACAGACCCACACACACACACTGACAGACAGACAGACAGACAGACAGGGTTGGGGAACATTCCTGGTGTATTGTGTCAGGATAAAAATAGGCGTGCCAGGTCAGGTGGTCCGGGGGCATTGTTGCAGAGGGCAGGGCAGGAGATCCATTACTCCATTTTCAAATGTTTCTTTTTATATCAACAGTAACAAGTAAATATCCCTGACTGTGTTTGATATCACAGAGATATACAGTATGTAGATGATGACTGTTTTATTATTTAGTATTTCGTTTATTGAGCTGATTAGTAAGTGAATAGTTGTAATGCATCATTTTGAGAAGATTCCTTAAAAAAAGTTGTTTTGTTGAGAAGAAAGTGGCTGTGTGACAGTTACTTACTTCAACAATGTTGAAAAAAGTGTTATTGCCTTGCAATATATCAAACTAAAGACTAAAATGGACTGGATAAAACTTTATTATAATTTGCAGATACTATCAGTTTCTTCCAGATTGAAGTATTCACATCACGTTGATGTCTATCAGTTTTAAACAAATAGATAGCAGCCCAAGAACATAAGGGGTGACTATAGTCTTTCATACAACGGCGGTGATATGTTTTTGTAATATGCCTTTCTTTTTCCTTGTTAGTTTTTAAAGGAACCATTGGGCTTTTGGCTGAGAGCCACAGACACGGTGGGGAAGTCAACAAATATGGAGATATGGACTCTGGTTTGGATCTGTTCATTCTATTTGTTGACAGCAGGAGAAATACAGAATGTTCTCCTCCTTATCATGTAGGACTTGACTGGTTGATTTGACCACAGCTCTGGTTAATGATGGGAACAGCAAGTGATACCCTGTTTTGTTGCAAACACATTGAATGGCTATTTGATAAAAGCATACAGAAGACAGATAAACAGTATTAAGGTTTGTATATAATGAGTCTGATAAAGTCTATAAATCAGCACTTGTTTTTTATGTGCCACGTGAGAATGTGTTATAATTCATAGCTGTTCAAAGGGAGGCTGCGGCCTGGATGCAGCGTTGTGTTGATGGGGGAGCAGCAGAACCCTGGAGGAGCAGAGGTTGTATATCTGAAGCACACAGCAGGTCTCTGTCTTTGAACCAATGACTGTCTGCCTCTTCTCAGCATGGCCGCTGCGCCTCACCAGGAGGACACTTTTAATTAGAAGAAGTAATTAAAACAAGTGTCTTTATTTATTCAGGGCGTCAGTGGGACCCTGCTGGCTGTGTGCTCTGTCACGGAGGACAGAACTTTAGAACTGGGAACACATCTGAGGCTGCAGGCACTGGAACCTTCTATTCAGACCCTGTCAGCATGGGTTGTATCAGCCAGTATAGAGGCCATGATTTAGATACACCATGTCAGGAGCTCTTATTGGTTGGCAGGTGTGCATTCAAATCACAAACCAGGAAAACAAAACATATCTCCAGGCAATAAAAACCTCTGAACCACATGAGTGGTCAGGAAATATTCAGCTTTAGGGAATCATAATGATGATTAATGCTAGAAATGTAAGTACTTGAAGTATAAAGACATAAATGTACAACAAATACCTTCAATATAAGTAAACCTTTGAGTGACTACTTTGATATTCAGCTCATATTCATATATAATAATGAGAGATATCGTTTTTTATTTAGAGAATATTTATTATTTGAGAATATGCTGGTGATTTCCACAACAATTACAACACTTGGCTGCTTGAATCTTAAAGGACACACATTGAATGTGTTATTGGGTTTCTTCAAACATCAAGTCTGGTGAGAGGACCAGGCACATGATTTCTGAATGATTGCCCTGATGTCCGACAGTTTCCCTAGCTTAAGCATAGAAAGAGCGTCTGTGATCCCCCTTTGTATGATATGCTCTACACACCAAACTAGAGCATGATTCAGAAGATGCATTAAGCGTTAACGTTGACAACCCTACCGAAAATGCAAAGTAAAACCATTATATTGATAACATTTGAGTGCACACAGCAAATAAAGCATCTTTTGATGTTGGCATTGTATCGATTTATGTAGATTAACACCAATTTTAGCCAATCATCATTCTTTGTTTCATCTTTTTTGGTGATAATTTCACTTCCTTAAGTATATAAAATACACTTCCCTCATAAACAGTTCTGGATTGCTTTTGATCTTCTTACATTATTCTTTTCCCCACTCAGCATCATAAACAGACAAGTCAATTAAGGTACTTTCAAAGAAAGAAAAAAGCCACCCAGCGCTAATATCAAATATATTTGATCATTGCAGCTTTTTTTGTTTCAATTTCATCACACTCCCTCTTCCAGTAGCTGTAATGCAGAGAGGGATCACACAGTGTGACTGGGGGACTCGCCAAGAATCACTATGCACACTCTCACTGAGGCTACCGCCAGCTTTAATGAGGTTATTTCTCCCCTTCCTCCTCTTTAATTTAACTGGAGTGAGATTTCATCATCTCATCTCCGTGACACAGGGATTAAAGAGACAGAGAGATGAAATGAGCATGTTGGCCTGTCACTCAGTATAAGACCACCTCACTGCCTCTGATCCTCCACTGTAGCCAGCAGGTGTCAAAATGAATCCCCGTGTGGTGTTTCAATCGCTAGAAACTCTGCTTATTTCCATTCATTTCAATGCTATAATCCCTATTTTGATGGAAAAAACATAGTGCGCCTTTTTTCAGCTCATATTATTTAAACAGTTCATCTAAAAAATGTGATTCCATGAAAACAGCCATTAGACCAGTGGTTCTCAAACTTTTTCTGTCATTCCCCACTTTGAACAGGTGGGCCTTTTCAAGCCCCACCTGTCCCTCATCGCTCCAATAAAATGGTAGGCCAAGCTTAAAATTGTCAAATGTATCGTTCTATAACAATATAACAATATATCTATAACAAATAACATCAGTCAATAATAACAAATAACATCAATAACAAATAACATCAGTCAATAATAGAACCATCCTTCGGGCAGATGAGAGGAAATGGTGGAAATCCAAACACCCTGACAACCTCCTACTCTATCAATCTCTCCTCTCCTCTTTCTCTGCTTCGATCTCTCAGGCAAAAAGCACTTTCTTTCAAGATAAGATCCATTCTTCCTATACCAATCCCCAAAAACTATTTTCTATCTTCTCCACCCTCCTTGACCCCCCCAGAGCCCCTTCCCCCCTCCTCCCTTCTTCCAAGCGACTTTGTTAACTACTTTGAAAAAAAAGGTTGATGATATTCGCTCTTCTTTTTCTGACTCACCTTTACTCACCACTGGGTCACCTGACCCAGCGTTCACCCACACACTGACCTCTTTTTCCTCTCTCTCTCCAAGTGAGGTTCTTACCCTCATTACCTCTGCCCGTCCTACCACCTGTCCTCTGGACCCTATCCCCTCAAACCCCCTTCAGACTATCGCTCCTGATATTCTACCGTATCTCACCCATTTCATCAACACTTCTCTAACTTCTGGTCACTTTCCAAACAGTCTCAAGGAGGCAAGAGTAAACCCTCTCCTAAAGAAACCCACTCTCAACCCGTCCGATGTTATAAACTACAGGCCTGTCTCTCTCCTCCCGTTCCTGTCTAAAACACTTGAACGCGCTGTCTTTAAACAACTCTCCTGTTATCTCCATCAGAACAACCTTCTGGATCCGCACCAGTCTGGTTTCAAGGCAGGTCACTCAACAGAAACTGCTCTCTTTGCTGTCTCTGAGGAACTGCACACGGCTAAAGCAGCCTCGCTCTCCTCTGTCATCATCCTTTTGGACCTGTCTGCTGCATTCGACACGGTGAATCATCAGATCCTCCTTCGCACTCTCCAAGAATTTGGAGTTTCAGGCTCTGCACTTTCCCTCCTCACCTCATACCTCAAAGACCGTACCTACAGGGTAACTTGGAGAGGGTCCCAGTCCGACCCTTGTCAATTAACTACAGGGGTCCCTCAGGGCTCTGTCCTTGGTCCCCTCCTCTTCTCTCTGTACAAAACTCGCTCGGATCAGTCATTAGCCCGCATGGCTTTTCATACCACTGCTATGCTGACGACACCCAATGAATTCTGTCTTTTCCCCGTTCAGAAACCCAGGTCGTCGCACGCATCTCTGCTTGTCTAGCAGAAATCTCTCAGTGGATGTCTGCTCACCACCTCAAGCTCAACCTTGACAAGACTGAGCTGCTTTTCATTCCGGGAAAAGATTGTCCCACTCTTGACCTAACAATCAACATCGGCCCCTCTGTTGTTTCCCCGACTCAGACTGCAAGGAATCTGGGTGTGACCCTAGATAACAAACTCTCCTTCACTGCAAACATCGCTGCTACAACCCGCTGCTGCAGATACACTCTTTACAACATCAGGAGGATACGTCCCCTCCTGACCCAGAAAGCGACGCAGGTTCTGGCCCAGGCTCTCGTCATCTCACGCCTAGACTACTGCAACTCCCTCCTGGCTGGTCTACCTGCATGTGCCATCCGACCTCTGCAGCTCATCCAGAATGCAGCGGCTCGTCTGGTCTTCAACCTTCCTAAATGTTCCCACACCACGCCGCTCCTCCGCTCCCTTCACTGGCTTCCAGTAACTGCTAGAATCCACTTCAAGACACTGGTACTTGCGTACCATGCTGCGAATGGATCTGGCCCTTCCTACATCCAGGACATGGTTAAACCATACACCCCAGCACGTGCACTCCGCTCTGCATCAGCCAAACGGCTCGCTGCACCCTCACTGCGAGGGGGACCCAAGTTCCCATCAGCAAAAACACGTCGGTTTGGCCAACTTTCACTGTTAATGGAAATGTAAGTTTAAGTCAAGTTGGTGAAGATGTCTCTTCGTGTGTTTTGGCAGATTTGTGTTTGTATATTTGCATCGCTACTGAAGTTGTAGCACGTTTCTCCTAAGGAAATGTTTTAGGTTGTTGTTGCCCGTTTGCATCTGTCGGCCACCGTATAAAACTAAACCTCACATGGGGAGGAACATAAAAAGTGTGACACAGACATAGCAGTGGCGGCTGGCCCATAGGGGGCAATAGGGCGCCGCCCTCCCTAAACCACACACATAAACATTATTATTAATAATTATAATAATACTAATTAATTATATAAATTGTCAAATTTGTGTGTTTAAAATATGGAATGCACCCAGAAATATGTGTAAAATATGATTTTACAATTTGCGCAAAATATATGCATTTCCTAGTACACTGTATGACTGAAGTTCAGTTCTGGGGCGATGGAGAAATCGCCCCACGGAGGCGGGTCTCTGTAGCAGGTTAGCCAATTGCTGATTCAAGATATCAACGTGTCATAAAATGTAGCCAATCAGCGTCCTCAAAACTAATACCAGAGGGGCGATTATTTTATCGCCCCAAGTAAGCAACTGCTACGCAGCTGGACGACGGCCACAGGATTGCGGTGAGGAAACACAATGAGGAAGTGGATAAAAACAGGCATATTTTATCCAAAATAATGACGTTTTGTGGGGCTTTTGAGTTGGCTTTGTGTGGGCATGACGAGACTCACTCTTCAGTCAACCCTGGCATTTTCAGGGGATTGGTGGATTTAGTTTCCTCCCTGCACACTGTGCTGGAGGAGCACCTGAAGATCGCCACCATTTTTAAAGGCACGTTAAAGACGTACACCACATTGATTTTAAGAATAAGAATAATTATTATTCGTTTGTTACATCTTCAGCTTTTTTCTATTACTGTTGATTATACTGTTGTTCTGTAATATATATATATATATATTATATTATTATTATTATTATTATAATATATATATATATTTATATATATATACATATATGTATGCAAGTATTGCTAATGCCATTGTTTTAAGTTTTTGTACATAGTCCTCAGTGTCAAATGCTTAAATTGTTAATGGAGGCATTAAAATGTAAGACTGGTAAATTAACACTGAAAACTCCTTTTGCATGAAGTCATACTGGGATGTTTGCTGAAATAGATTACATGTGGCACAGCCCTACCTAGAGAAGATTCCACCAGCTGCCACTGAGACATAGCTATCTCACTGCCAAACAAACCCTTTACTGTTACTAAGTTCATTTACTCAAGTACCGTACTCAAGTATTTTTCTTTCAGGCTTTAAGTATATTAAGCTTACAATGCATTCTTTATATTATTCTAAATCTGGCCTTTGTGCAGAATACGTACTTTTATTTTTTGTATTTAAAGTACATTTTGATGCTAATACTTTTGTTCTTTTACTTAATTAAAAGTCAGGACTTTTACTTGTAGTGGAGTATCTTAACAATTTAGTCTTAGAGTTTTTTAAATAAATAAATATCCTGATTTTGATTAAATATTTTGCAAGTTAGGAGTCGATATTTAAATCTAACCATTTTCTGGGCTACTTATGGCGCGTTTCCACTACAGCGCGGAGCCCGGCCTCGCTCGGGCCTCGCTCGGCCTCGTTAGGCCTTGTTAGGACCAGCTCACTTGATGGCGCGTTTCCATTACAGTTTAGGAACTGGGGCAGTAACTATAGTAACGCAGTGTAGGCGGAGCGATCGGCTTTTTGGTGGGCGGAGTCACGCTGCTTAAAACTGCCGTGACGACTTATTTGTTAGAAGTGAGCTTTAGAACAGATAGGGACACAACGCTTTCAAGCAAATAACAGAGCGTTAGAAAAAACGTACCATGCAGAGACTCCAGTAACGCCGTTGCAGAGTCCAGGCCTCCATCCCTCCCAACGCTAGCCGGTCTATGGCCGTAAATGGTGTCCATTAGCTCAAACCACTTCCAGTTTTCCTACTGGCACCACTCGTGTTGTTATTATCTTTGACCAAGCGATATTCACTCTTCATCTTTTTGAGTTTTTCCCTACACTGCACGACAGTCCTCGAGTAGCCGCTTGTGGACATCTGTGTAGAGACCTCCTGAAATACTTTAATATTGCGAGTTGTCCCGTCGAGCTCCCGCTGGATCTTATCTGCAATGTAATGTAGGAACGTCGTCACTTCCTCGACCAAACACGGCGTGCTTTTCTTTGCCATTTTAGCTCCTCTGTTGACAAAAATGCTGCAAGCTTCGCTATATATATATGCGACGCTAGGGATTATCTCGCGCGCCGATTGTGACGATTCTCTCTGACCAATCAGCAGTCGAGAGTGTTGACGTCACAACTCAGCCTGGTTGTTCCTGGCCCTAGAACCACGATTTTATGAGGCCAGAAAAACTGTGAATTAGGACCCGCCGGCCGGTACTAGGCCAAGTGGAAACGCAACCAAAGTCGGGCCGCTGACGTCACAGCCCTCTTAAACCGGGCTCCGCGCTGTAGTGGAAACGCGCCATAAGTCCACATGTTATGTAACTGTAACTGGTGTGTTATGGTAATGAGTTCATGATACATTTTGCCATGCAATAATTCATACAATCATGTTTTCTATTTCGTTACGGATCATTTAAGTAGCTTTGCAGGAAAAACTTTTCTAGCACACTTGCTTAAACATACATACATGTTAAATTAGTGACATATGACCTTTTTCTTTCTGTCTGTGTTGTATCTGTGTTACATTACATGTGTATTTTGTGTTGTGTGTAAAGCAGATGGCATGCAAGGCACCCCAGTGAGGTTCCCCTTTACATGTCTGTATGTGTGTGCACATACATTCTTGTGTGACAGCGTACATTCATTTGTGTCTCGCCCCATGTTTTCATGCTCACGCTAACCTTGTTATGTGTACCTGCATCAGGTTGAGGACAGCATGTTCAGTATTTGATCCAATGTTATTTTCCTTTAACCCAATCCAGACTGTTTTTTAGGAAAGACACACACACACACACACACACACACACACACACACACACACACACACACACACACACACACACACACACACAGCCCTCCTGCCTGTTAGCGTGTGTGTGAAGGCAGGTCTGTTGTCAGGCTGCTGAGTGATTCCTATTCCAGTTGTCACTGAGGCCTCAGGATGTTGCTAATGATATACATATTTTCAGCACAGTGGGAGAGGTGAATGGCACATTTCTGGATATGTGTTACGGAGCTTGACCAAACTTTTCAGTAGAGTTTGATTCCCACTCCTGCAGCACATGACCTCATATTCACTTATTACTGCCACAAAGAGTTGTGAAACTAAGTGAAAAATAACTCACCCTGAGATAGAAGGTGGTGTAACACATCAAGCCAGAATAAATAAAAAACATTGTTTAAAGTCAACATTCAAATGTGAAGAAAGAAAAGCAAGTATGCCTTGTTAAACTAAGCAGTACAGTATGAGATAAATGTAACGATAATAAATACTTGAATGATGACAGTCAAAAACATGTACAGAAAAAACTATTCAGGACCCCATGAAACACGAGCCAATAAGATGAGTTATTGATACCTTAAAGAACACATTATAACTAAATTATTCATCACCTTACTATATTACAGTAAATCTTTTTTGATTGGATAACACCGGTTTGCGCAACGAAATATGTTATGGTCCTATTTTGCTAGAAAAAGGCAGAAAACTATACTTCTGGTGGAGATTGGAGAATGAGTTTACAGCAGGAGGAGAGGAGCTCTCTGCAGTCTGGACCTGCTTTTTCCTAAAGAGCTTTGTACTTAACTTTCTTATCATTGATTACATTTTTATTAACAAATGACGTTTTTTTACTTTGTAGACCCCTTAATGCTGCCTACAGTCTGCAGGCACATGTAACATATAGAGCAGCCTGTATGTAACCTGAGGCTCATATAAGCCTGGGTGGGGGGGGCATGTCCCCCTGTTCTCAGTGGAAATAACTGTTTTTACTCCATTTGTTGTTAATAAGTGGCACCTGTTGGCATTTTCCTGCTAGGTTCAAATGTAATCCTGGATCAGTCTCTGTTCATGTGTCTGTCACACCTGATACATCCAGCGTTATCACACTTGGATAACCCACAGGGGAGTGATGCATCTCACATTGTTAAACTGGCTGAAGAGTGAATGTGGCATTTGTTTGTGGAGATGGCTCCAAGTCAGAGGTGCAGCATGAAAATGGTTCTCCAACATGTTTTTTTGTGTAACTATCCAAGTGAGACTTCCAAGAAGCAATTGTGTGTTTAAAAATGCTCTCAGTCCATCAATAGCTATAATTACTATGCTTTTAGTTGAGTCTGGTTATTGGCAGGTCCTGGACCTGTTGCCCTTTGTCTTTACTCTGTTATTCTGCTTGTGCCTTCCACACATAATGCCGTGGGGGATGAGTTGTTGCTGAGTCGCAGCAGAGTCAACATGGGGAAACAACACCAGTGCATTGAAATCCATCCACCTATACGTGTAATACGACCTGCATTGTTTGCATCATGTTTGCTCTTTGCATTCGTCATCGTCACCTTCCCCCTGATGGTGCAATGGTTACAGACACACTGTTGATGTGTGAAGTGAACCACCTCCACGTAAGTGATACAAACTAAAATGTGGAATCCTTCCTAAAAACATTGTTCCATAGCAAAATGTAAAGTCTTAAACTCAACAGTGTACCTTAAATGTAGCCTGCCTTTGCATCATCCATAAATGTGTCATCTGCTGCAAGCTCTGCAGCACATTTCAGTTCCAGAAGATGAACAATGTACGGGCATAATGTTGAGCCTCCATTCACTAATGTTGGTCTTGTCTTCTGACATGGAAACTACATCCCACCAGCTGGGAGATGTGACGCACCCTCTTGAGATGGAATGCAGTATTAAGATTATCAAAATATACAAGAGTGGCGTGATATTCCTGAGGCTGTAATGGGATTGCAAAACATTTATCAGAAATACATGTGCTCGGAAAAGGTGTGTATGAGTGTGTGTGTGTGTTTGTGTGTGTGTGTGTGTGTGTGTGTCAGCAGAGCTTCTTCACCTACATTTGGTAAGACCTCAGACTAAGCTGCTGCTAATATAAACTAACACAGCCCCACCTAACACTTTGTTCCTCAACAGACATATATTATTACCAACTATTCCTGGATTTAATGCATGCCTTTGACAGACATTAATAACTGCAGTGGAAGTCATAAAAAACGACGTTGAAAGTGTCCTCCACCCAGTTAACTTGTGCGTAGCGTTTTCACAGAATGCGCGGCAGGCAGCATTGGAAAAAAGTAAAAGAATAATAAAAAAACAGGTGTTTACGCATGTAAACAATTGAACATTTGCCTGGTAACTAACCTACAGTTATATGAAATCTGTTGACATGATACGTTTAATTCAAGTCAACGGTTCAGTTTTTACAGTGTACCTGGCTAGATTTTGAGTGTTTACATTGAGAGCAGTTCTGCAGGGAAAGTTGACATTTTCCTCTGAAGTTATTTTTTAAAGAGGTATGTGTGAGAGTTGTCAGCAGTGCCAACTTGTGTTCAAAGTTTTACAGTCGCTCTGACCTCATAAAGTTAGCAATAACCAGCAGGGCCTACCGTCTGGCCTCAGCTCTGCATGTTGCCTCTCATAAATCTGAACTCTTCCCCATGTAGTTCTTAAGTACTGGAGAATTGAACGGTATGACACTAATAGAGATGTCATTTTACCGCAGGGGCGTCAAACCCATTTTAGTTCAGGGGCCACATAGGCTACAGCCAAATTAGATGTGTGATTGTGAAGTGTGCCGGAAGAGTAAAATAATATCCTATAACCTATAAATAACAACAACTCCAAATTGTCCACTTTGTTTTAGTGCAAAAAGTACAATCAAAAAAAAAAAGAAACTTTGAGAAAAATAAGTACAATTTCAACAATTGTGTGTGTGTGTGTGTGTGTGTGTGTGTGTGTGTGTGTGTGTGAGTGTGTGTGTGTGTGTGTGAATTACATTACATTGCATTTAGCTGACGCTTTTATCCAAAGCGAATTACAATAAGTGCATTCGACCAAAAAGATACAAACTAGAAGAAACATCAGGTTTCATAGAGCCAAAACATTTCAAGTGCTACTCAACTGGCTTTAGATAAGCCAGTCCTTTATTAGTATATAAGTGCTTTGTTAGTATTTTATTGCTCGAAGTGGAGTCGAAAGAGATGAGTTTTCAGTCTGCGCCGGAAGATGTGTAGGCTTTCTGCTGTCCTGATGTCAATGGGGAGCTCATTCCACCATTTTGGAGCCAGGATAGCAAACCCATGTGTTTTTGCTGATGGGAACTTGGGTCCCCCTTGCAGGGCGGGTGCAGAGAGCCGTTTGGCCGATGCAGATCGGAGTGCACGTGCTGGGGTGTACAGTTTAACCATGTCCTGGATGTAGGAAGGGCCAGATCCATTCACAGCATGGTACGCAAGTACCAGTGTCTTGAAGTGGATTCTAGCAGTTACTGGAAGCCAGTGAAGTGAGCGGAGGAGCGGCGTGGTGTGGGAGAATTTAGGAAGGTTGAAGACCAGACGAGCCGCTGCATTCTGGATGAGCTGCAGAGGTCGGATGGCACATGCAGGTAGACCAGCCAGGAGGGAGTTGCAGTAGTCTAGGCGTGAGATGACGAGAGCCTGGACCAGAAGTTGCGTCACTTTCTGGGTCAGGAGGGGACGTATCCTCCTGATGTTGTAAAGAGTGTATCTGCAGCAGCGGGTTGTTGCAGCGATGTTTGCAGTGAAGGACAGTTTGTTATCTAGGGTCACACCCAGATTCCTTGCAGTCTGAGTCGGGGAAACAACAGAGGAGCCGATGGTGATTGTTAGGTCAAGAGTGGGACACTCTTTTCCCCGAATGGGAGGTTATCTGTCCCTGCTGGCAGTTGGCCTCCCGCAGCTCAGAGACCTGAGTCAGGATCACACTCTGATGTCCTCTGCCTTCACACTAAGCTCATGTCCACTAATGTGGAATCCTGCATGTGAAACAGGATCTCCCCCCTGCTGTAACTTGGTCACTGAGGATCAATCAGTGAAACACCAGTCAGAACAAAAGAGTCTTCTTCCTCCTCCTCTCTGTTGGCAGGAGAACAAAACGCCACAGAAATTGATGAGTGTGCTGTAATGGATGGACTTGGCCAGAGATAACAGGACCTCCATTCTGTTATCTCTGACTCTTTAGTTATTACAACTGGAACACAGGGAGAGGTGGACATCAGTTATCAATCTGTTCTGGTTTCAGAGGACGTAACTTATTTGATTAAGGTTTAAAAATACCAAAAGCTCACCAAAGCTTATTGTATTTCTGTAAAGATGAATTGAACCTTTGATAATTTATTTTATTTTATTCATACACATTCATACACTCTTACAACAGTATTAACATACATATAATTCAATGATGACACATCTACTGTGTAATTCATACAACATCAGAGATATTAGTACTTACAATGTTGCTTAAGAAAATGTAAAAGCAACAGCATGTGAACTGAATACACATAATGCTGCACAAAGAAACAAGAGCACACATTTTAAACACATGTTTTGTAAACATGTTCATTGTTGAAGACATGAGGGCTGATGACAGATCAGAAAAGGTGTATGTTCCCGGTAAAGCCCCCGCACAACTGAACCGATGACGGGTTGTTTAAGGTTGCGGATGTAAGCTATTATTTGGTTATTATCAGTCAGTTCTCTGAGGTGAAGAATGTTCTCAACTCGTGTTAATGTGGCGAAATATTTGAGTTTTTCCGATGATTTTGTAATTGCCTCTTTGGCCAAGAACGTTCAGAAGAAATGAATTGTGGGAGCACTGTCACAAGGAGGGCAGCTGAGATGGATTTGAAGCATTCAAACCTTCATGAATGGGTTCCATTTACATCAGATTTGAGACAAAATATACAAACTATGAATAAACGTCATTTGTATTTTCTGTATTATACTAATACTGTATGACTGTATTATTGAGTTTAAAAAAATAAAACCAGCCATCATTCGCAACTCACCAAATCACAAAAAAAAGATTGATTTTGAATATCAGTCCCACCAGGCAGACACACACTCTACTGTACATATGGTGCAAGTTACAAAGTCTTATAGATTTTCTCACTTCACACCTGGCTGCTTCGCATGTTGTTGAATGGCCTACAGAGGAGTCATGAACGAGGTCGCAGGACTTGCTGACCAGTGCTTGACTTTAATAGATTAGGAACTGGTTTTATTTGAAAGCTTGAATTACTAATGAACACATGCCTTTCTTTGCTCACATGTGTGTGATCGGCAAGAAAGCATTTGATCAGCAAATCAAATAATCCCCCTGCTGCAACTGCTTCCTCCCGACCTGACTCTGGATATGTGTCTGAAGATGGATAGATGGATAACATACTTGACATTCTTTATGAACATTAGTACATGAAAACTCCCCACTGACATATACATCTTTGACTCTCTGAATTGTCATAACATCTCTAGTCCGCCATACAATAAATTAAAAACAAAACACTTTATTCATGAATCTGTTATGGGCAATTCAAACAATGTGGAAAAGGAGTGGTTCTGATCAATTATATTCAAAATCCTTGGCAGAAATAGAGAAACATTCTCCCCAGCTGAAAAGCTCTTGGCATGGAAGCTGTTAGTGTTGAAATTAAACGCATGTGATTATCCACCACCCAAAGCTTGTTTCTGCCGCCCTGCTTTAATATGAATGTGCTGATTCTTGTCATGAATGCTTTGTGTAATCCTCTCCTGGTGGGGGAACATATTCCTCTCATACACGGAACATCAGTGGTTTTGTTTAAAGCCCCGGCCACACGAAGACGATAACGCAAACGGACCGCAATCATTATCAAAAAAGTCTTCCGTCCACACGCAACAGGCACCAGAAACGTGTCCGTTCACACGAGACCGCTCGAAAGCGCTGGAGACGCTGTAGTACATATGCAAGGCCTGTAAGTGGCGCTGTAGTCCTGCCACAAAAGCAGCGAAGAAGACTTCCCGCGCATGGTTGCCATGGTTGCCCTTATGTTTATTCTCCGCTGTGGACGCTCTGGCTCTTTTTCTCCCTCCCCGAGGCAAGCGTTTGCTCCTACTCTCCGGTAGTCCACCAGCAGATGAAAAACACCCACATCTCCGCCTCTTCCAAGGGACGAGGGGACCGTGCGGCAGAGTTTCAGTTAGATTTTTTTTCGCTGGTCAACATGTTCGTTAAAGTTGAAATCTTCCGGACAAAATTAGAAAAGTGCCGGTCAGAGGTCTTCTTTGTTATTTATTGAGCTTTAAAACAAATTGATAACGACTCTATATAATAATATAAGAATAATAAATGGAGCCTCTCTTTTCCTCCCCCTCTTCTGACAGCCCAGCAGCTGATCTCTGAGCAGGAGAGGTGGGGAGAGGCGGGGCTGTTGCTTCAACGTTATCAGGAAATGATCGTATAGGCGTAAACACGGAGCCGTTTGCCCCCCCAGAGCGTTTCGTCCACAGATCTACCCACCTTGGGACCCGTTATCGTTATCGTTTTCTGCGTTTCCATGTCGGCCTCGTGTGGCCGAAACGTCTATCTGATAGGGAACTGTAGCAGATACGACCGTTATCGTCCTCGTGTGGCCGGGGCTTAAATGCACACCAGTAATCCAGTGATAATGCGATTAAGTAACTAATGCAAGTAAGGTGGAGCCCGTGTTAACACCACACTTCAAAGACAGTCTGCTCATAGCTGCAGTAAGATCAGCTGTAGTAACACGCGTGAGGATTCATTGGCCAAATCATGTTTCGCTGGTAAAATGTTCACTTGTGTTTTCCACTGTTTCTCAACATAGGCTTGTACCTTAATAATGGCTATTTCTAGAGTGGCATGTAATTCTTCGGAATACATATTTTGATCTCAAGATAACTGATTTGCTGAATGAAGCAAATGTGACTTAAAGCTCAGCTTTAGATTGAAAAGTACTGTAACGTATTAAGGAACTGGCATATTCAGCAAATAGAGTAGTGAGGGGTGAGACCTAAAACCCAGAAAATACTCCGCAGCTTACAACTTCCTGTTTCCTCTCAAAGTCAATGTTTTTTTAAAAACATGTTTGTTGTTAGAAGCCTGAAATAAGGTCTGTGCTATACAGGAGCTGAAAAGATTGTCATGTTTTGGTCTCCAACATAAAATATGTCAGTAAATACCCTACTCGTAAATGTCCGAAGTTTCTAAATGTCATAACTAAATAAAAACCAATCAACACGCAGGCACGGGTCCGCCTTTAGCTTAGCGGTGGTGATACATAGTTATTTTATAGCATTACGTTAGCTTTACGTTAGCTTTTTGAACAAAACGTGTTGAGTATCATAAACATGTGTTGGCAGCAAAGCTTTCTGCAAACCCATTGGATTTTGGTATAATTCCAGAATCCAATGGGTATATGCCATAGCTATGCAAACTTCCGGGTTGGCCTACAAAAATACATCACCACTGCAACACTCAAAAGTCAAAGTCAAAGTTGACTTTATTGTCAATCTTTCAGTTTGTGTGTACAGACAGAGATCGAAATACCATTTCCCACAATCCCGAATACAATAAATACAAATATATGTAAAAATATGTATAAAAAGATGTATATCCTATATATACACAATCAACAGACACATTTATACATATGCACACATTAAAACATAAATAAAAGCACAACAATCAATATATACAAAATAACAGTCACTTCAATATCTTTGGGAAATGTACATTAGTGCAAGACTGTCCATAGCAGCGTAAAAAGTGTCTGGTGCTTGATTTGAGTCTCTGAGTGTGTGTTGGGTGTTAAAGTCCAGTGGGGGCAGGGGGAGAGAGGGGGGAGGGGGGAGGGAGGGGAGTGAGGGGAGAGAGTTCAGCCTCCTGACAGCCTGGTGGAAAAAACTCTTCTTCAGTCTGGTAGTGCTCGACCTCAGGCTGCGGAACCTCCTCCCTGAAGGCAGGAGGGTGAAGAGGCAGGTGGAGGGATGGGTGGGGTCACCCACAATGCTGAGTGCTCTGCGGGTGATGCAGGTGTTGTAGAGGTCCAGGAGTGATGGGAGTGAGGCACCGATGATCCTCTCAGCAGTGTTCACGATGCGCTGTAGGGTCCTGCGGTTCGATGCTGTGCAGCTTCCGAACCACAAGGTGATGCAGCTTCTGAGGATGCTCTCGATGGCGCCTCAGTAGAAGGAGAGCATGATGGGGGGGGAAGCTCCTGCTCTCTTCAGTTTTCGGACGAAGTAGAGGCGCTGCTGGGCTTTCTTGGCGAGTGACGTGGTGTTGTTGCTCCAGGAGAGGTCCTTGGTGCTGCTCATTTGCTCCACCACAGCAGCACCACCGATGGTCAATGGGTGGGGGTGTTGGGTGTCGTTTCTCCTGAAGTCGACAACAATCTCCTTTGTTTTCTCCACATTGAGAAAGAGATTGTTGTCTATGCACCACGTGGCCAGCTGGTTCACCTCCCTCCTGTAGTGGGTTTCGTCGTTGTTGCTTATGAGACCCACCACGGTTGTGTCATCTGCAAATTTGATGAAGTGGTTGGAGCTGTGGGTGGGTGTGCAGTCATGGGTCAGCAGGGTGAAGAGCAGGGGGCTGAGCACACATCCTTGGGGGGCCCACATACTCAGTGAGGAAGTCCAGCAGCCAGTTGCAGAGAAAGGGGCTGAGGCCCAGGTTTGTTAGCCTGCAAACCAGCTGCTGGGGGATGATGGTGTTGAACGCTGAGCTAAAGTTTATGAACAGCATCCTAATATAAGAGTTTTTAGTGTCCAGGTGGGTGAGGGCTGGGTGGAGAGCAGAGGAGATTGCATCCTCAGTGGACCGCTTCACTCGATATGCAAAGTAAAACGGGTCCAGCGAGGGGGAGAGGTCAGCTTTTGATTTGCTTCATGACTAGCCGCTAAAAGCACTTCATGATGGTGGAAGTCAGCGCTACGGGGTGGTAGTCATTGAAGCAGGAAGGTGATGACTTCTTCGGCACAGGTATGATGGTGGTTACCTTGAAGCATGAGGGAACAACAGCCTGGCTCAGGGAGATTTTGAAGATGTCTGTGAGGACATCTGTGAGCTCAGCTACACAGTCCTTTAGCAAACGACCAGGAAGGTTGTCAGGCCCAGAGGCTTTCCGGGTGTTAATCCTTAACAGTGTGCTCCTCACACTGCCTGGGGACAGACAGATAGCCTGGTCGTTGGGTGGAGGCGTTGTTTTCTGCGCAGGTGTGCTGTTCTGTGCTTCGAAGCGTGCGAAGAAGCCGTTGAGGTTGTTCAGCAGAGAAGTGTCACTGTCACAGGTCTGTGATGGTGATTCGTAGTCAGTGATGGTCCTAATACCCTGCCACAGGCTCCGTGTGTCTCTGCTGTCACTGAAGTGAGCTGTAATTAATCTTCCGGGAGTACTGTCATTTGGCTTTACGGATGCCACGGGATAGGTCGGCCCTGGCTGCTCTGAGACCAGCTGGATTGCCCCCTCTGAAGGCAATGTTGTGGGCCCTCAGCAGCCTGTGGACCTCTCCTGTCAGCCATGGCTTCTGGTTGGCCCTGATTGTGATGGATCTGGTGTGGGTCACATCCCAATGCGTTTGGTGATGTTGCCCGTAACAGTTTCTGTACATTCCTGGATGATCGTGGTGTTGTTGTATGTGGCTGACTGCTTAAACATGTCCCACTGTCCCAGTCTGTAGTTTCAAAGCAGTCTTTGAGCGCAGCTGTGCTGTCCTCTGACCAAACATGTACCTCTTTTGAAACTGGTTTGGTGACCTTCACATACAGGTCTGTATGCCGGTTTTAGCATTACAGTGAGGTGATCATAGAGGCCGATGTGGGGGAGGGGAGAAGCCTTGTATGTTCCTTTAATGGTGGTGTTAACAAGATCCAGGGTGTTGTTTTCTCTTGTAGGGAAATCAACATGTTGGTATATTTTCGGCATGAAGGTTTTCAGGTTTGCATGGTTGAAGTCCCCAGCGACGATGAGAAGGCCGTCTGGGTGGGTTAACTGCTGGTTAGATATGTACGGTGGCCCTGAAGTGCAAGACACCATAGCATTTCACAAAACACAACAGCATTTCAGAAAACACAACAGCATTTCACAAAACGCCGCAGCATTTCAGGAAACACCACAGCATTTCACATTAGACGGAAAGGGTATTCCTTTAGGGAGAGCACTTCTTGTTTGTGATTGGACAGAGCCAGCCAGAGAAGCACTGCTGTGATTGGTTGTTTTTGCTGCCAGTCAAGAAATGACGCTTCGTGATTGGTCAGCACCCGACAGCGCAATGTCCCAACACATCAGCCGTTAGCTGTTAGCACACACTCAGAGCTCACAGCTCCTCATATCTGTTCAGAAACTGGACAAAAGTTAAACATATACAAAACACAGACTGTCTATGTCATGGCGAATACAGTCGCCGCTTTATTTATGTCTGTATGACGTTGTTGTGAGTGTGGACGGAGCAGCTCCAGGTTAGTTTAGCCCGATCGATCCGATTCCGAAGGATTTACATGGAGATACGCGCCGCCCCCTCTCCAGCGCGTCTTGTTTGAATGACACAGCTGACAGCCGCGGTGAAACTCGAGCGATTAGAGCGATGCGAAAAAACCATGAATTAATGCTTTATTAATTCATGGTTTTTAAGGGACTTATCTCCATGTAAATACTACGGTAGACTACCCAATATTCGCATCGCTCTAATCGCTCGAGTTTCACCGCGGCTGTCAGCTGTGTTTGCTCCTGTCATTCAAACAAGACGCGCTGGAGAGGGGGCGGGGCGTATCTCTATGTAAATCCTATGGGAGATACGAACTACAACAAAATGAACATATTTGACCGTGATTTAATTGTAATACACGTTTCAAAGTGATGCCGAAAAACCATGAATTAATGCTTTGACAAGTCTGCAGACAAGACGGCAGGCGAAAAGCTTTTAAAATGCGTGTTTTCTGAATGGAATCGGATCGATCAGGCTAAACTAACCTGTAGCTGCTCCGTCCACACTCACAACAACGCCATACAGACATAAATAAAGCAGCGACTGTATTCGCCATGACATAGACAGTCTGTGTTTTGTACTTGTTTAACTTTTGTCCAGTTTCTGAACAGATATGAGGAGCTGTGAGCTCTGAGTGTGTGCTAACAGCTAACGGCTGATGTGTTGGGACGTTAGGACATATTGCGCTGTCGGGTGCTGACCAATCACGAAGCGTTATTTCTTGACTGGCAGCAAAAACAACCAATCACAGCAGTGCTTCTCTGGCTGGCTCTGTCCAATCACAAACAAGAAGTGTTCTCCCTAAAGGAATACCCTTTCCGTGCTATGTGAAATGCTGTGGTGTTTTCTGAAATGCTGTGGTGTTTTGTGAAATGCTGTGGTGTTTTCTGAAATGCTGTGGTGTTTTCTGAAATGCTGTGGTGTTTTCTGAAATGCTGTTGTGTTTTGTGAAATGCTGTTGTGTTTTGCACTTCAGGGCCACCGTAGATATGGCCCCCTCCATGATAAGACTCTGCTTCGTAGCTTGTAGAATTAAATAAAGTTCACAAAGTGGCAGTTACGAAGATGGGAGCCATATTTGTTGAGCCATTTTTGTTAATACCCACAATAAAAGTTAGCCTGATACATTTCAATATGCTGGCTTGAGTGTTTGAATACGGCAAACATGGAGTTAGCTGTGTGTAGTGGGGCCACAGTCCAGTTTCTTTCAGGTTGTAGTGATTAAAAAGACCAATATCATCTGTTATCTAAAGTGTAGTATCACTCTGAGGCTGCATTCCAGTTCTCCCTGAGATGTAAGGAGCCTTTTGGCCCTGAGAGGAAAACATGTGCCATCTCATGAGACACTCTCACATCATGCATCAATGGCATTGTTTCCTTGTACAGCCCTGTAATCACTCTCACATTCACTCTCACATTCACTCCCACAACATGTGTGGGTATCTCCTGTTCCTCCAGGAATTTAGAGAATCCAGATCTCTCATTTACATAAATAAATGCAGTCTAACTGTCCTTTTAGTTTAAAGTGTTCCATAAACAAAGCCTTCATGAATGTATAAAATCTCCCCATGCTTTGGACAACTTGCAATCTTTTCAAAGGATTAAAGGATTGTCCTTCTTCTGTCAGGATCACCTGCATGATGTGGCTCTTTTGTTGCCAGACAGTGCTGATGGATATGCCATGATCATATGTATCCTAACTGCATGCTATTAGCTGTATTCATCCATTAGAGAACTGAACACATCCCTGTGTGTGCAGATGTTGTAAGGCAGCCCTGTTATCCAATGGAGTAAACAAAGATCCACCAAAATGTTCTGATGTCTCTTAAATGGTTTTCAAATGAACAGCAAGATAGTGCATTCTTTTTATTTACTGACTACAAAGGTGTTGGTTAGGTTGTACAAATGTTATCCAACACAATATTTAATTATAAAACGTTATTTGTATAGCACTTTTCATACACCCGGTGCAGCTTGAAGTGCTTTCAGAAAATATAACAGAAACAAGAAATTAATTTCCGGTCAGACGTTCAAACCTTTATGCACACATGCAGGATAAAAACATCCATTCACATTTGAAGGGACACAAGGAGGTAAAAGGTATGATAATAAAAAAAGTACAACAAGATAAATAATGATCCAAATGTTCATGACATCCTCTCGGTAGAGTAAATCAAGAGATAAGATCAAATGAATAAACACAATAAAATAGTAAGACCTATAAAATAAATACATTATTTGAACAATAGGAAAAAGAATGATAACAATAATAAAGATTAAAAGACCAATTAAAAGCGGATGTCGATAATAAAAATCTAATCTAAAAAATATGTCTTTAGCTGTCGTATGAAAATGTACTTAAGGAAACTTTTACAATTAGTAGAACATAAGCAGGCAAACAAATTAGACACATTTATTAGAAAGAGAGACACATCTAAATAGTTTTCCTTAAATTCAAATAAGGGCGGCGTTCACTATCATTTCTATACAGTGAAGCAGAAGGAGCAGAACAATTTTAAAATGCTGCCACTGCGCCCACAGCCATCTTAGTTTTATTTACTCTGATTGAATCTCAAGGACTGTGTGAAAGATGACTTAGTAGAGAGGGTGGTTCAGGTGCATTTGGTCCTGATAGCGCTGTGTAAAACATGTTATGACAGCAATCATATTCCTACCATCTCTAAGCGGTATGAATGGGGAAAAAAAGGTGTGAAATGTAAATACTCTTGTTTTCTTAGCGACTGTGTGGATTAGTACAGGACCAAAACAACTCTTCATGATTCATTTTAAAAACAGAAGATAAGAAACCGGATTAAATAAACACAGCAGTTTAGCTCATTCAATCTGCAGTAGCTGTGACCAGAAGACACATATTTACTGAAGTGACAATTTAACCATCACGTTGAAATGGAATCTTTTCAAAATCAGAATCAAGTTTATTGCCATTAAACAAACGAGGAATTTGCCTTGGTGTAAAACTGAAACCTGGACATTAATTAAATGTATTATGTCTACAGATTTCACATAACTGTATTAAGTAAGTTGAAAGCAATAATGATTTAGTTTAAATTGGTTAAATGTAATATTATTGCTTTCAAAAGCCCACATGTCAGCCTTGCCTTTCCTTGCCTATTATAAAAAACTATTTTATAAAAACTATTATAACATTAAAATATAGAGAAATATTAACATGAAATATAGATACCAAAAAACTTTGTACAGTATAATATGACAAAAAATATGTGCAATATTGTTATGGAAAGTGGAAAGCTGTGCAGATATTTAAAGAGGTAGCTTTGTTTACAAATGAGTGTTCTTTTGCCGCTCAGGGATGAATGTACTGCTGGGGAAGAAAAGAGCATGATTCATATTGAAATGCAGAGGAGTTGACCTGGGAGAAATGTAGTGTGGACAGAGATCAAGTATGCTGGCCAGAATTATAGAGGGACAAGCAAACAAGCTGAATAAAAGATGAGGCTGTGTGTCTCATTAGGAGAGAACAGTGTATGCACATGCATGGTGAACAGGCCAGCACACTACAGCTGACTGCACCCCCCCCAGCCCCCTCTCTGACACCAGCAGTACACACAGCAAGCTAATTGCATGATAAAACAATTGATGATTAATTATTACAGCGTGTCTTCCTCTGAGCTCTCCACATGGCAGCTTGAGATAATTAAATCTAATCAAAGCGTTCATCGGGAAGCTGCTCACTTTGCAGCAATTCAGCCAATTTTCTGGAGGCCATGGAATCTTCACACGGCACAACTACATTCCATTAATTCATCTGCAGTAAACATTGTTCAGTCATTAAACGAGTAATTCAAAATGCTTAATGTCATGCCGTGATTTACTAACTTTCTTAATGTAGCTGCGGTCAGGGAGAACTCGCTGCAAGCTTGGCAGGAAACTCTCCTTGTGAGTGTTTTTAAAAGCAACATTCGTGGATCAGGGTTGGTGAGGATTTTTGAAACAACAGATTACAATATCGCGTGTTGTTCGTAAATTGCAGATCAGGAAACATTTGTACTTTTTTTTATCCGTCCAAAAATGTGCTTAAAGTTTCTTCAACTTAGCACATGACATGGCTGATAGCTTCGTCCTTATCAGTGCTGGACCTGATGGCTGCAGGCAACACCAAGACTTGAAACCAAACAATACAATATACTTCATCCATAGTACTTGTAACTCTTGCATTATTTTCTCAAATTGTATCGAAAAGACATAAAAAATAAGGTTGAATATACTATTGCAAAATGTTACAAGCTACATTTAAAAGTGTATCTTTCCACAAACAGGTACATCTAAAATTAGGAAGACTTATTACTGTACATTGAAAATACTTTTAAGCATTAACTATGCTGAACGGTGCATGGGATATTGAAGGGCAATAGAGCAACCTCTCCAATGCCATGAGAGACAGAAAAGGAAAACTCAGCTTGGTTGAGACCAATTATAACTGTTAAGCCTGGTGATAAGTCACTGACAATAGAAACAGCTCTGTAGACCACACTGTCACACAGCCTTGGGGAGAAACAAATGACAAGTAACAGGATTACATAATCAGGATACGATAAAAAACGTAACTGTATTCCCTTACAGTTACATGAAAAAATACATAATCAGATTACTGTTACATTTCTAAACATTGGGATCAATAGCAGGATAACAGTGTTATTAAAACCTAAAAGAGCATCTAGTGTTTGTTGTAAAGGATCAGATGTTATCTCTTCTCTTAGAGCTGTACTGTTCTGTAGGATAATACTTTCAGTGTGAATCTATACGCCTACTGCCTGAATCTGCTTTATGGTTTTCACTTTCTTTGCTTCATTTGTTCTGTTTTTAATTCAGTAGGTGAACCTATATGATCATACATTTTGTGTGTGAGCTTAACTGTGTGTATTAAACTGAAACGGAGCATTTTCTGTCAGCGCAGATTTTATTTCTTATTTTTATTTTTTAAACTGTAGTATGTGTTTCAGTGTTGGTGTATAGGCTGCTGCCTGAATATGCTGAATGAAAGGCAGGTCCTCCTATCAATAATATCATTTCTGATCCTAAATATCCTGGTTTCTGTTTTTCTAAGGTCACAATGTTTTGTTGTCTTAATACACATATGGGTTTGCTGTAGCTCAGTCTGTAGGGACTTGGCTTTCCGACCGAAGGTTCACTGCTTCCAGTCTCGATAGGACCAAAAATATTGTTTTTTTACCATTTCTCCTGTTGGTGGAAGCCCTTTCGCTCTACCACCTCTTCATCACTAAAGGTCGTGTTTGAGAATATGTGTGTATTTTGGGGCGTATGTGTGTAATTGTATTGTTAAGTGATCAGGTTTATATTTTTATACTCGGATACATACTGATTACTTTTTTTTACACGTCACTTGTAATTGTAATGGAATTACTTTTTAAAGTAATCCTCCCAACCCTGCTCCCTTTCAGTAGGAATCTGTCATTATGTCTTTGAAGATAAAGCTTAAAGCAGGAATTAGAGGTTCTGCTCTGAAGAACCAGACCTCCTGCTCGCCTGTACACCAGACAGTCACCTATCCTTGCTGAGTCTTCTGCATTTCAATGTGATGTTGCAGGTGCCTTTGGTGTCCTCCCACTGTGACTTCAGCACCCCCCCCCCCCCCCCCCCCTACGCTCACTGGGAGGTCTGCAGCAACCTTTGAAGGCCTCAGGTCAGCGGCGGTGGAGAGATGAAGACGTGCTGCCTGATCCTGGCAGCTCTGCTGCTGCCCAGCAGCCACGCAGGTGAGTCAGGACATCTTCTGAGTCTCATCTCTGCTTTCCTGAGGGGGGAGGAGTACTCAGATCTTGTACTTAAGTAAAAGCAGAAGTACCAGGGTGTGGAAATACTCTGTTACAAGTAAGAGTCCTGAATTCAAAATGTTACTCAAGTAAAAGTACATAAGTATTGGCATCAAAATATCCTTCAAGTACCAAAAGTAGAAGTAGTCATTCTGCAGATTAGTCCGTTTCAGAATAATATATATGATGTGTTTTATAATGATTGATCATTAAAGTGTTCTCAAAGCTGGTAAAGGTGCAGCTAGTTTGAATGACTTTGTATACTGCAGGGTAGCTTGTGAATTTACTCCAGGTGGAACTAAAGTCTGATTTAACACTTGATTATATTTCACATCATTCATCCACATCTGTAAAGTAACTAAAGGTATTAAATACATGTAGTGGAGTAAAAGTACACCATTTACCTCTGAATTGTAGTGGAGTAGAAGTACAAAGTAGCAGAAAATGGAGATAAAGTGCAAGTACCTCAAATGTCCTTGAGTACACTACTTAAGTACTTCTAACCTGTTACTTTACACCACTGGTAGTGAGACATACAGTGTGGCACAGTCAATGTTGACCATTTAGATAAGCTCTCTCTGTGTTCTGCACGTCTCTCTGCCTGCGCTCAGCTCTCTTTATCATAGTCTCCAGCTTGTTACATTGTTATGGACTCATCCCTGTACATTGCTTCAGTGCAGTGAAGTATATCATATCCCAGGGGTAACGGCTGTAGCATCTGCTCTATACGTAAACATGAGCAGCTGTCGAGAACTATGATGGATTATTCCCTGAGACCCTGAATGCAGCACAACATGATGTAGATACAGAGGAGCCCTTCATGTGAGCAGGCTGCTGTTGCCTTCACTGAACAGCAGTACAGGTCATGTGGGGACTCTGGAGTGCATAAACAAGTCTTTTGGGTCAAGCCTTTATGTCATAAACATATGCATAGGAGACACAAACATAGTGAGCGTTATCCAAATTGAATGTCTTCACACACATCTTGTACAAATAAGGCTGCATGAGCCTAAGGAGCACATGTTAAAGGTCACCTGTTATGCAAAAGCCATTTTTTCATGTCTCTTCTACATCAACATGTGTCCCCTCTGTGTAAAGAGATTCTGAAAGTTTCAGGAAGAAAGATTCTCTCACTTTTTGAAAAAAGTATAATAGGGGACCTTTAAAGAAGCGTATACTGTTTCAGAAGCTGTATTAAAGAGGCCCTATTATGCTTATTAAGTATCCCCCTGCAAAGGCTCCAATCCCTGTGTTCCCTCCAGAGGGAGTTTCTCTCCCACACCACACCCCCCATACCTGAAACGCCTTCATTGGACTCCTTTGTTTATTTCCTGAACATAGTGACATCACCATGTAACACTCACGCTTCTATTGGCTAGCGCTCCAACACATTCTACGTGATACCCTTAAGGGCAGGACATCTCTAAGCGGTTGACCAATCACAACAGAGCTAACCAATCAGAGCAGACTGGGCGAAAAGAGGTGCTGCAGCACAGGCAGTATGAGAAAAATAAAGAGCTTTTTGAACATTAAAGCATGGAGACATGTCCCAGTAGAGACACTACATACTGATATACACCTGAACATTAGCTGAATAGGCCTCTTTAAGGAAAAATATATCTTTATATTAGGAGATAGACACATTATAAAAGAACGTAGAATCAAGCCTATACTTACATGACGAGAAAGATGGAAATTGTTCTTATTATTTGTTATTTTGGTGTGTAATTTGGATAATTTGATTCTTTAAATAACTTATTAAATGGCTATAGTTTGGAAGTGTTCGGGATGCAGTATTCACCTGCTGTGTCACAAAAATACCACAAACACCTCCAGATATCCAGCTGAACAGGTGTTAGAGGATAATCCCTGCATCCAATCCATTTCTGTGTGTGTGTGTGTGTGTGTGTGTGTGTGTGTGTGTGTGTGTGTGTGTGTGTGTGTGTGTGTGTGTGTGTGTGTGTGTGTGTGTGTGTGTGTGTGTGTGTGTGTGTGTGTGTGTGTGTGTGTGTGTGTGTGTGTGTGTGTGTGTGTGTGTGTGTGTGTGTGTGTGTGTGTGTCAGAGAGAGAACAGAACAGAACATCAGGACGGGTCATTTAGGGACTCAGAATTCCACAAACAAGCCTTTTGCATATACATTCATGACATTCAAACACATGTGAAAGTATGCTACGCACAAACAAGGACATCGAAAACAAAACACAGTGCAGACTTGTTTGTGTGTATGATATGTGGGAAAAATAAGATGTTTTCTCTTGGGAACAGGCATCCAGCCAGACAAGGAGAGAACTGATCAAGCCCCGCTCTGTGTGTGTGTGTGTGTGTGTGTGTGTGTGTGTGTGTGTGTGTGTGTGGTGTGTGTGTGTGTGCTATGGTTGAAGCTTGGTGATTGGATGTTTTAGCCGCAATGCACGCTGGGATATGGTGCTTATGCGATATGAAATCCGAAAAACATTTACAAAAAATAAAATAATACTTTATTCCGAGTGTGCTTGCTTTTCTCTTTGGAAGTCATCACATAACGGCATTGTAATACACGGTTCGGCTGTAGTATAGACGTGCCATAAAACATGTTGCGAAACACAATAGCCAGCATGTGTAGTTCTGGGAGGGGGCTGGACCCGTTCAAGTCCAGTTTTGGATAGTCTGCCGTGGTTTCGTTCCATTTCAAAGAGCTGTCTGACGCTCGGCGTAACCTTGGCGCACTGCCACTCCAACATCCAATCCCAGAGCTTGAAGATTAATCACGGGGTTTGTCAAGCAATGGGACTGTAGTCCCAAACGATAGCTGAGGATTATGGGTAGTGTAATGTCTTCGGCCATCCTAAACTCCAAAATGTTTTCGGATTTCATATCGCATTAACACCATATCCCAACGTGCATTGCGGCTAAAACATCCAATCACCGAGCTTCAACCATAGCTGAGGATCTTGGGTAATCAGTTCACTGGGTGTGTATCGCAATGATGCTCGAAATGTCCCTTATAGGCCTACGTCTGTTTCCGGTGACTTTATTTTGAAATTCAGTTCCTGAGGAACGGCTAAAAAGCCCGAGATTATAGAATTAAACAAATAAATAAAAACAAGGATAATTGTGTGTATTGTTGAGTAAATAACAGTGTGTTATTTAGAAAAGAATAACAAATTAGAAGGACATTTTTTTTTTAAATACAGATTTCTGTATTCCGAGGCTCTGAGCCCATTTCTTTTCCTCGCGGACGGCAAAAAAAGTCAGAGATTATACTATGTAAAATAAAAACAATAATCGTGGCTTGATATTGAGTAAGAAGATGTTTTTATGAACCACACAGCTTCCGGTGTTCCAAGACCTGACCGGACAAAAAGACGTGGTGCAGGCACGAAACATACTACCAATAGAAATACATTGCTTTTAAAATCGTTCTGTGTGACACGAAAAAAAGAGGAAAATCGTGTTGGTGAACACGAATCAATAGATTAAATGTCGTGACTATAACACGAAATGCCGTGAGACTGGGTTGGTTAGTCGGTTCCGTAAGAGCCAGCATACGGGACCGGCTGTACAAGGTTTCGGTGAGTGTTAAACGAGTGTAATGTGTAACGTTAATGTCAGCTAGCTAACATTAGCTAACAAGGTACACTCCCGTGTTTTGTTTTAGCAACTAGTTTTCTCGTTAAGAACTGCGTGATCGCTGTGTATGCTGTGGATAACATTAGTGTTGGCAAGGACAAGGTACACAGAAAACTAGTTGCTAAAACAAAACACGGGACTGTACCTTGTTAGCTAATGTTAGCTAGCTGACATTAACGTTACACATTACACTCGTTTAACACTCACCGAAACTTTGTACAGTCGGTCCCGCATGCTGGCTCTTACGGAACCGACTTACTCCCCTTTTGTGTAATAGCAGCTCTCAACTTGCTCAGACGTGTATGATTTTCACCTCCTTTAATACTTTTCGCCTCATTCTGGTGTTGGTGACGTGTGTTGTGCGAGACCAGAGATGTAGTTCATTGAGCGGTTTCACACAAAAAGAAGTGTTACTTCACAGTTTTACGACAAACCTTTTTTTTCTTGACTTGCAAAATTATCTTTTAAATTGACAAACATCATATGTGTAATTCGTGGCACAATTCAAACGGGATCAAAAGATAATCTTTCTCTCTCCATTGACTTCAATACATAATTTTTCGGAAATAAGGTCCCATGGAGGTCCACCGGAAAGGGAGGGACTTCGGCTCTCTATAACTGGGACAAGGTTCCATAATAACCTTTCAGCAATGTGTAATTCAAGAGTGTCCCTGGGCAGGCAGTTCTCTGGAAAAGGAAAACAAAATCCAATATTTGAAAATACAGCCTGCAGCTCTCCACCCTTCTGCGTTTAGCCCCTCCCACCAGAAGAACACAGCTTGTGCTTTTATAGTTACTTTATTTTGTACTTTATTTCAAAATATTTGGACGTTAAACAGCCAAAATACATCAATGTCACATCAGAAAGCTAATTCTGATGATTTAAAGAAAATATAGATACAGTCCTATAGTGACATTAAAGAGGCCCTATTATGTTATCGGGGTGTTCCCTCTCCTGTAGTGTGTTCTATAGGTCTTTGTGCATGTAAATGTTCTGCAGAGGCTAACATCCCTGTGTTCCCTCCAGAGGGAGTTTCTCTCCAAACTCTCCTTTTATTGACTCTGAAGATTAAATACATTTAAATATATTGGTGACCAGTTTACCTGAGTGCTGTCCTCTCATGGATTCTCAAGTTATGTATTTTTATTCAATAATATTGCATTTCTCTTACTGAAGCCACTTATGATGACTTTAGACAGTTCCCAACTTATTTTTGTTTTACTTGCTATGTTACGCTCAGTTATTATCCTTATATTGCCTGTGATTAAAGCGAAAAAAACAGGTGTAATGCTTTGAAGTCTTTATTTTTCTTAATTTATTTTTTGCAATATGATTCTCCCTGACTCACTGTACCTGTGCTGATGGTTTCTGATGAAGGTCAGGCTCAGTTCTTTGTGTGATCGTAAAACTCTCCAGCAACCTGCAGCCACAGATCTCCAAGAACTGAGTTCAGACACTCACACAGAATTATGCATGAGAATATCTGCTGATGAGGAACTTTTATAGGCTGGATGAAATATTATGCCTTTGGTATTCATGTTATGTTTGTATAAGTGTGTTCCCCTATATCCATGCTTCAAATTAAGGTAAATTGAAATATAAGCAGAACAATGTGGATTAGAAAGGGGTAACACTAGATAAATTACTGCAACAATTACTGCAGAAACGTAATTTGTACAGCAGGTTAAAGCATGATAGGGATCCAGTCTGCACAATGTGTTTGGATCCAGGGCCTTTATCTCCTCCGTGACCTTCGCTGATGAGGCAACATAATGTGCAACAGCCGTACAAATACATATTTCACAATTGTATAGTTATTCTTCCACTATGTCGCTACATCCAACACTCCCTCAGCACATTCCCGATCAACGTTGCTCCCTGGCTTTTGGCAGTGAGTCAGTTGCATTTTATAGCCTTTGCAGACCATTTACATGCACACTAACCTATATCACATACTACAGGAAAGGAAAAAGAAACCAAAAAGCAGAATAGGGCCTACGATACGATGCGATAATACTTCATTTTTAGATCGAGTCTGACATTTTTCCATCATCACAGCATCTCCATTTGCAGCATTAAAAAGGACAAATATTTAAGACAAGAAAGAAGGAAACAGACATTTAACATCCCATCAAGATCACTGAAGAGAAACATGCTCAAGACCCTCTATCGTACATTAGATCAGGGATTTAAATCAGTATTTATTTTGAGGATTGACTGGTGCACAAAAGAATGCTTCAGTACAACCTCATCAAATCGTGGGACCCTGTATCTCCGATTTGATGGGAAAAACTAATTCTTACTGTTCAGGTCATGGTTGGGGTCAGAGATTATGTTGTTGGTTTAAAAATACCTGTACATGTAGACTAGCCCTCAGTATGCACAGGAATATGAGTCATTGCAGGACAGCAGACACCCCTCCACAGACATTCTGAGTTCTGGAGCTCCAAACAGCCGTCACTCACAGACAGAAGAAGCCGTTTGATTGCACGTCAGCAGCCAACACTCTCTGTTAGCCCGCTGGGAAATCAGCCCCACTATTCAGGTCTCTGGCCACTCAATGCCATTGACGGATCCATTAGGTGAGAGGTAGATGAGGTAACCACACACACCTGAGAGCAATAGATTAAACCTCCATTGGACACACTGGATGGTTACACACAGCATATCAGTTCTGTGCTGACAATAACAGACACAAACCAAATGGGTCCATCAATCACTCTTACTCTGGAATGAGCAGCCTAATAACCTTGTGTGCTATCTTATCCCAATTTAGGTAATAGCTGAAAAAGTTATAGTATTTATATAGTATTTACAATGGAAAGAAACACCTTTTCCCTGAAACTTCAGGAAAACCAATTTAAAGAAACCTGGAAAATCACTTGTTCGATCGTGCTTTTGTATAATCCATGCTGGGTGTTCTGTTTGTCTTTTAGCCGTAACACAAACAACCCATGTATACTGCTCTATTTGTTCTTCTTCTTATTATTATAATTTTTTGCTCATGTATTTACCTATTTATTGTACGTTGTTGTGTTTGTTACTTTGGGTCACTAACAAATATTGAGCTTTTAGCTGAGCAAAATGACCACAAATTAAAAAAATTAAAATAAAAGCAAAAGTTATAGAGTAGACAAGGAGCTCCCCACCAGAGAAATGAGCCTGTACAACCATCCAGGGTCTGCTGAGCCCCTTGTTCAGGGTCGCCTGCTGCATGGCTGACAATGCACCCAGCCCCAGTGCCTCTCCCTGTGGTGTGCCCGCAGCGCAGCAGTTATTTCTGGCTGAGCTTGGCACCAGCCACACATGCTCCACTTCCAGTTCTGGCTCTGGTGAGGGGCAACTGTTTCCCTGTTGGAGGAGAGGAGTGGCAGCTCCTTCTTGGCCAAATCATTCTTAGTCTGGCTCCTTCTTTGGGGCCAATCTTCTTTATTTCCTTATAAGGATCCCAATTAGCAATAACATTGGCTATTCTTCCTGGGGTCCGCACACAAACAGTCTAACACTAATCAAACAAAACAGCTCTTCATCTCATGCAATCAAGTACTAAATAAATAAAAAACGCCATCCTTTTAACCATCATTAAGGCAAACATTATTATTATTATTATATTATATTATTATTATTATTATTATTATTATTATTATTATTATTATTATTATTATTATTATTATTATAATACAATAAGTTGAACATAGGCCTAGTCACAGGCACAGTTCAATTATAATCTCTGACACCAAGATATTAAGCAAAAGTTTGAAACAGTCTTTTGAGTTCCATGAACAATGTGCACCGGCAATTAATTCTCCCTCACCATGGCTCTGAAAAGGACTGTTTCTGAATCATATTATATTTAGCTTTATGTAATGTGGACCCTTTTTCTATTGCATGGTGTTTGCTTTGGGAGACCCAACCATTAGCTATTTCCCAACCTACACCACAAAAAGGTCAGGATATTAGGAAGGGGAATTGCAGGAAAAGGACCATTTCACTTGTAGTAACAAATGTCACTAAATAATTCAGGTAGTAAGTGCAACGCTCTGTCTGACCACATCTGAAGTCACAAATGACCT